>VXBT01007382.1:360602-420947 GCA_013400235.1 Oriolus oriolus | reverse complement strand
CCTCATCCCTCTCCACAACTCCCTGAAAGGCAGGGAGTAGTGAGGTGGGGGTCGGTCTCCTCCACTGTGACTGCAGTGAGAGGACCAGAGGAAATGGCCCTCAACTGAGACAGGGGAGACTCCGATATTAGAAGAAAGTTTTTCACTGTTAGGGCGGTCAGGCATTGGAATAGGCTGTCCAGGGAGGTTGTGGGGTCACCATCCCTGGAGGGGTTTAAAAGGCGTCTGGATCTGCTGCTGGATGATGTGGTTTAGTGGTTGCAGTGTTAGTTCTGGATTGATGTTTGGACTGGATGACCTTAAAGGTCTCTTCCAACCTAATGATTCTATTCTATTGTAAATAATAAACCCTAAGGGCAAAAACAAAGCCCTAAAAACAATCCCAAAACCTTTTCAGTGGAGGATAGGGAGAGGGCACCACGGAGTCCCTGGTTCTGCAGGCCCTGGCTTTACCCACTGACCTGCTCCTGTCCCTGCTCCCACCCGTCCTGCATCTGGCATGGCACAGGCTGGGTGGAGTGTTGAGCGACCTGGTCTCATTGGTGGCATCCCTACCCATGGCAGGGGGCTGGAAGGACAGGATCTTTAAGCTGCTTTCCAACCCAAGCCATTCGATGATTCTGTGAGTTAGGCTTTCCCATCCTGCAAGTCCTTTCTGCCTCCCTACCTGCAGCTGTAGGATGACCTTTCTGTTTTTCAGTGTATGCTTTTCAGAGCACCCTGGCTTGTGAAGCATTACCTGGTTAAACTCGAATTGGAGCAGGACAGCGCCAGCCCCTCCTGGTCCAGAAAAGGTACTCTTCAGCTCTCTCTGTGGGAAATGGCTCCAAACAGCAAACTGAGTCAGGGCCTGCGGCCCTGCCATGGCTCACTGGCAAAGGGAAGTGCCCCCCGCTGCTGGATGCCTCCTGCTAGAACCAACCCCCACCCATCCAAACTGATTTAAAGCAGACCAAAAAAACCTGCTCCTGCATTTGCTTTCCTCTGCTTCTGCCTTTAACGCTCCTGCTTCGCAGTTCCTAGTCTGTAAAAGCTAGAAACTTTTCTGTGAGTGGAATAAAAGGGAAGGAACCACCATTTTCTCGCATTTCCAGAAGCCATCCTGGTACCATGAGATACCATCAAGCTCACTGCAAACCCAGGGTGCCCGATAACACCGTGCACACACATGCCAACAAACACAGCCCCTGCCCCAGGGTGTGCATGCTCCAGCGCTCCCAGTCTCCCCGAGCCTGACAGGACGAGTGTCGAAGCTGCAGACAAGCATCAGCACCACTGGCAGCAGCCTAAAACCTGAAAAAATGGTGTGGGAGGAAACTCTAGTCCTAAAAATATCGGTCGCTGGCGAGCGCTGGGAGGGAGCTGTGCCCCCGCTGCTTTGCGCTTTGCCTTGCGCCTTCCGTGGGCTCGGCTCCCGGGTGCCCATCCCTGCTCCGTGCCAGGCTCACGGCCTCCCGTGTCTGCACAGGGCTCCGCTGCGGAACCGGCCCTCGGCAAAGATGGGAAAGGGCTACAAGGTGGTGGTCTGTGGAATGGCCTCAGTGGGAAAGACTGCGATTTTGGAGCAGCTTCTCTATGGAAAGCATACTGTTGGTGAGACATTTTTACTTTTGGGGGGAGGTTGGTTCCTTTTCTAGCATCTTGTTCTGTGTGGGCCCCAAAACATCATTAATCGAGGACTGTGAACTGTGCTGAGGTGAAGGAGGAAATTAATGTGGTTTTGTGGCATCTCTGGGCTGTTCTTAAAATTCACAGTCCCTTACTTGGGGATTTTTAAAAGAGCCTTGAAGAAGAACCTGTTCCATGATGTTCCCTGTAATAAAACACGAGAATGTTTAAAAAGAAACAAACACTGAAAGTAGGTGATATGCTTGCTGCCTATTTACAAAAGAAATATCTCGTTCCCTCAAAGATGCCGTAGATGCCTGAAAAATAAATAGCTGTCACATGACAAGTGTAGACACTGTTTAGACTTTTGATTCATCTTCTTAAAGCTTTGTTTTGCTTGGTTTTGGCTAACATTTAATCAAAGCTCTGGAAAGAAAAACAGCTCAGCTTTGGGTTCCACATTCTGTGCTGAACTTCGAAGGCCAAGCATCTCCGCTCTCTAAGAAATCCTCACGGAGAAAATAGACTTGATAGAGGAACAGGGGATGCCTGATATTTGCTTTGCACAAAAGAAAGGGAACAAAGGCAAAGCCGGCATGTTTCCCTCTGCTTCAACATTTGGCTTTGAAATGAAGGGCAATGATCATCAGGCTGACAAATTATTCCTGCCTCACCTAGAAACAAGGGGTGGCACCAGGGCTTTGACAGATGTTTAGTCACTTTGCATTTTTCTCTTGAGCCGGTAAATTAGACGCTGGGATAAGTTGTTGGATAAATGCGAGGCTTTCTAGCATGGTGCTTTGCAGCACTGCACCTTTAAAATGTGTGGATGGGAGGAATTTGCTGGCAAAGCGTGATACAGAACTGTGTGCTAATACCCGTGTTTAAAAGGAGGATTTCCTCTAATGTTGCAGCAACATCTGTTTCCAGCATCCTACCAAGTGCTAGGCACGTAGCCTCGCGTAGCTTTCAACGTGAAGGTTGCAAAACCTGCAGGCTGAAGGTTTTTCCCTCTGCCACCGACCTGCCTCTCCTCTGTGCTGGGCTGGGTGACTGTCAGAGACACCCGAGCAGCATAAGCAAGGCCACGTTACTTAAATCGTATTGCCTTGCATTAATTCCTGCCTCCTATTAGCAACCCAGGCAGGAAGGATATTCGGGTGTTGCTGATCAGAGGAGCTATTTATGGAGCCAGCCATGTACATGATTATACAACATCATGGACACTGGCTGACATAACCGGAGGGAGGCCTCGTGCCTGGGGTTCAGCCGTGGGTGTCCCTCTGTCACTCCCAAATGCTCTGCTGCAGCTTGGCCATTGAGCAGTGCAGACCCCCTCCCCCAGCCCCCACCCTTAAAAAGATCAGTTTTCCTTGCCTGCAGCTCTGCTCTTATTTTTTGGAGTTACTGGTAAGGGAAGGAGCAGCTGATAGCAGATGGGGAGTGCAAGGGGAGAAGGAAGAAGGAAGTTTCCTGTTTTCTCTGATTTTGGTCAAATCTTATTCCTAAGATATTCAGAGAAAGGGGGCAAGTAGCGGAGTCAAGATCAATATATGGAGAGTGTCATTAGGGAGCCGCTGCAGCCCCAGGAGATGAGTGGCCATGGCCCAGCAATTTTGATATCCCCTACATAGGCCATCAGGCACATTTGGGGGGATGGACCAATGAGCTGGTGCTTTTGGCAGTTCTACTGAGTGGTCACCATCCTCCCTGCCTCTTCCTCAGCACATCGGCAGTTGTGGCAGAGGGTGGCTGGAGTATGGGCTGCTGGAAATGGTTCCCAGAAGACCTTCAGCGACTGTTCCACTCTGTATTGATTTAACTCCCGAATTGCAGAGGGAGGATGCCATTGTGAGGATCTCACTACGCAAGGACACAGTTTGAGGAATGGCGAGTCTTTGACTGCTCCTTAGCTGAGCTGCTATAAACTGCACAATGGTGCTACCATTGCAGGGGTGGCCCTTCCACACCTGAAACACGATTACAGGATCTTGATCCTCATTTCCTAAAGCTTGTGAGCTCCAGAAAGCCGACATGTACATCTTGGCTGCCGGCCTTGTTGGCCGGAGGCAAGAAAGGACCAGTGTGTTTGCTGAAAGCCTGTCTGTTCAGAGCCAACCAGCAAGGCGGCTCACCGGGCATGGCAACACGGACACAAGCTGTTTCAAAACCTGTGCTTCCTGACTGACGTCAGGAGCAGCTCTGCGGCCGCTCCAAGGGCCCGGGAGCCATGGGGAGGATGGCCGAGCCAGCGCAGGGAGTCTTTCCGTTCCGATGGCAGGCGCATCCTCCTCTCAGGGACAAGAGGCATGCTAGAACTTGGTTGGAGGCTCAGAGAGCAAGGTCTGCTGCCGTTCTCTGAGGTGTCGCAGCCGCTGTCACAGGGGTCTCCTCCTGGCTGTAAATCAGCCGTGAGTCTGTCAATGCTCACGCGCCTCCTGTTGACTTTCCTGTAAAAAGGAGTGGTGGCACAGCTGGTGTCAGGGGAGTGATTAGAGTCCTTGGAGGTTTCACGCTGCTATGTAAAGCCCTTGGCTTTGAGCCCATGCTCCTGGCTGTGTGCTTTGTGATGGTGCTGTAAACTCAGTTGCACTGTGTTTCTTTTCCTAGAAAAACATGCACCTTCAGGTTTCCCTGGCTTGTCATGCATGAAGTCCCTAAGTGCCACTGTTACTTACATGGTCAGCAGCTAGCACTCTTGCAAAGGCACTAAGATTGCTTGAGGTCAAAGAGGAAGAAGTACTCAGGAAGGAAGAATACGCCAAAAAAGGAGTATCTGTGTCCCTGTAGCATGTGAGCAACAATGCCTTTTTATTGGATTTTGTGCTAGGCTTTAAATGGCAAGGGAATTTGCCTTGTGTCCCAAGATGGGAAAGGAGAGGATAAATAGATGAGAGACACTCTCAGAGCCACGTAAAATAATGTAGCTATTGCATGGCAGACACTCTCACTAAACTAATACAAGGAATTAGGAAAAAAACAAAAGGAAATGTTTGAATTGGATGCAGATTTAGCTGTGAGTCCTGTAGGGACTATATTGCTATAGGCCAGGACGAATAGTTGTTAAGGATTGCACATATGTATGTAGTGCATATACATGTACTGGGTACAGCAGTGTGCCCGGGTGGCCAAGAAGGCTGGTGGCAGCCTGGCTTGTATCAGGAATTGTGTGACCAGCAGGACCAGGGCAGTGATTGTCCCCCTGTGCTCAGCACTGGTGAGGCAGCACCTTGAATCCTGTGTTCAGTTTTGGGCTCCTCTCTACTAGAAAGACATTGAGGTGGTGAACTGTGTCCAGAGAAGGAAAATTAAGCTGGTGAAGGGAAGGGCCTGGTGCACTACTCTGATGAGGAGCAGCTGAGGGAGCTGGGGGTGTTCAGCCCAGAGAAAAGGAGGCTCCAACGGGGGACCTTATTGCTCTCTGCAGATACGTGACAGGAGGGTGTAGCCAGGTGGGGGTCGGTCTCTTCTCTCGAGTAACAAACAACAGGACAAGAGGAAATGGCCTCAAGTTATGCCAAGGGAGGTTTAGATTGGATATTAGGAAAAATGTCTTCACTAAAGGCATGTTCAGGCATTGGCGCAGACTGCCCAGGGAAGTGGTGGAATCACCACTGCTAGAGGTGCTCAAAAACCATGTAGATATGGTGCTTGGGACCATGGTTGAATGGTGGGCTTGGCAGTGCTGGTTTAACAGTTTGGCTTGATGATCTTAGAAAGCTTTTTCAGCCTTAACTGTTCTATGATTCTGATTGCCTCATACGTGGGATTATTTCTCTTTTTGTGACTTAAAAGTTGTGTTTGTACAAATCCTCCCCCTTCTCTTGCTGTCCTGAAGAAAGAGGGGCCAGTCTTATCTCCTCAGTCATGAAAAGGGTCCTTGACTGGCAGCAGAGGATTGTCTCATTAAATGCCTGTGGTAGCTGGCACTGCTTGACCTGACCTCTTTTGACCAGGCTAGCAGGAGACTTGCTGGCTTAGCTTTGGCATGGGACATGTCTGTAAAGAGGATGGGTATTTTTCCTGAAATGGTGTTCCTGTTCAGTGATGGTGCAGAAAGGAGTCTTCCTTCTGGCTTTAAAATATTTCTGACCTCTCAGCCTATGGTAAAGCTTATCAGCTCAACAAGAGGAGGTGAGAACTCTCCCTTGTAGAAAACTTATCTCTGCCTCCTGGCTGTGTAAATAGCTGGTATGGTCAGGTTATTCAGAAGCAGCTACTTCAGATCCTCTTACTAGCTAGGAATGAAAACACCATATATTACTGTGGTAGAAGCCATAATGAGAGAATTTGCCTCCCTTGTTCCAGCTGGAGGGATTTGGGGTTTTGGTTTACACACTTTGGATCTGGAGGCTAATTAACCTAATTATGCATTCATAGAATCATAGAATGGTTTGTGTTGGAAGGGACCTTAAAGATCATCTCCTTCCAACCCCCTTGCCACGGGCAGAGATGTCTTTTTACATCTTGGCTTCCCAAATTAAAACTACCTCATGACAGAGGTGCAGTCAGCTTTGCATTTTAGAAATAGATGGAAATGGAACTGAATGTGCGTAAATGAGGGTCACAACCTGGCTATTTGTTAGTGGGACCAATACTTCCCTAACAGCTAAATCTAAACAGATCAGCTCCTCTTGAGGTCTGTCCAGCTCTTTCCCAAATCAGGGATCCTCTGACAGACTGCCATTTGAGATCAAAATAAGCAAAACCTGTTATTCTGCAGTTTAAAAACATAAGGAATAGCAGGTTTTAGGAGATCTTTGCTGAATTCTGCTGGAAAAATAGAAAAAGAGATTACACAGGAGATCTTCAAAAATACTCAAGAAGACATAAAATTTGTACTGCATTAATGTTCAAGACCCAACTGGGAGCTTTTGAAGTTCCATCCATCTTGAAATTTTGATTTATTTAGGTATTTTCAATCTATCTGCTGTGCCTAGCCTATGTGCAATATGCATTAGTTTATTGAGCCTTTTCTTTACCTCACTGGGAAGCCACAAGGGGTTGGAACAACACCCAGTTTATGACTGAGGTTTCCCGTTGCAGTTCCTCTGTGGCAGCGGTCAGTAACAAAGACCTTTCTGCCTCTCCTAAGATTTGCACCAGCTAAGTAGGTGCTAGAGAGTGGCATCACTTCTGTCTATTCCTCCTTTCCCTCTTCAACTTTTTAATATCTTTAGTTTCCAGAGGAAGCATGACGTGCGCTATCTTGTTAGTTCCCCTTCACCCCTGTAACATCTGAACCTGAAAGCTGGCTCCCTGTAGTGCTCTGCTCCATGGAAAACCTACTCAAGCTGGCAGCAGTCTGCAGGACAGTGACTTGCCAACACAAGCTGCCCTTGCCCACCCAGGTAGAGAAGGTGGAAGGATGCCTGGGGATGCCAGTGAAGGGAAGGAGAACTAGGATCTTTGTGGCAGAGAGGATGGGATGGTGCCAGCAGCTTTCTAGGACACTGACTAGTGTTGCTACTCTTACAGCAACTTGCCTGGCCCATGTTTGAATGGAGACCGAGGAGGTGTTTGAATGGGATGGTACTAACAAGAAGTGCAAACGTCATTGTCTGCAAGATGTGGCTGGTACATGGTCTGGGCTGTAGGAGCAGGGCCTAGAATAAGGTGAGACAGGTATTTTTAAAAATTATCTGTGTTTACTTAGGAAACTACTTACATATACTCCCTCCCCCAGTGCACGTAGGTGAAATTTCACCTCTGGAATCTGATACTGGTGCATAAATTTCAACTCCCTCCTAAGTGCCCCTCCTATTTGACATCAAAAAATTGTTGCTGTATTCTGTTAAGCTCCAGGTCATAAATTTTCCTCTTCATTTTTAAATAGGATGTTAAAAGACATACTTTTCACTGCTGCTTTTAATGCCATTAGGAAGAGATTGTCACATGATAACGTGGATATATTAGAGGCTGTTGAGTTACAGTGTAGCATTTAGAGGATGAAAAACTGTATAATATTATTCACTGCTTTTTAAAAAGTAAACTTAGGTACTTATGGTTCCTTCCTTCTTGCCAAAGCCATATTTACTGATGCTAGATATTTTTTTGACCTGCCTGTACAATGCAACAAGGCAGAGCAAGAATATAGTGCTGTGTTTAAACAACAGTGCTGTATCCAGAAAGGGCTCTGTTACTACCTCAGTCTTTAAAAATGGCCCTTTAACACATTCTACAACCATGTAGAATGCATTTGTGCTTCTTTTTTTTATTAACCTTTGCTTTGTCCTTCTGTTCTTAGTTTTGCTCGCACATATTAGTGTGGCTATATTTGGAGGCAAGATAAGTTAAATCATTGGAAACCTAATAAGAGTTGATCTATGAAGACTGCAGAGAGAGGGGCAAAAAGAACAGCTTGTGCGACTTTCCTGCACAGGAATGCTGCATACATCACAGGAAACCATCAGCGTGGGTGGAATGCTTTAGCTTGTTTGTCAATGTGAAGTGTTTTGAATAGTGTCATTGAATATAGCAAAATCCTTATTTTCACAGGCCAGATAATCCCTTGTGTTTTCTTAAACAATGCACTAAAATGGTCCCTTTTTGGCAGACAAAGAGAATAAAGCAGGACTCATTATTGTAGTCCTGCAACAGCAAACAATTGTATATAGGAGTGCAGTGGAGGCAAAAACGTGGGTTGCAGAGGGTTTATATGAATACTTAAAACCAGCTCTGGAAGTGACCCAGCTACACTATACATAGGTTGTTTCGACCTGTAACCCTATGCACCTGCATCCAGGAGCAACACAAAGCTAATGTGATTTATGTGTTTTCAGGTTTGGCTTAGAAAAAATAATTTTAGTTAGTTGAAAGCAAGCGGCCTTGAATTACCTCACATTTACCTTGGGGAGAGGAGGAGGGAAGGAGGGCCAGTATGCAGATAGTCAGAGTGGAACAGGTGATACATGTATGAAAGCTTGTTACCTTGAGCATGCTCTTGCCTTGCAGTAAATGAACTTGCTCCTATTAGCAAATCTGAGTCATTTTAAATCCCTAGGGGATCGAAAAAGCTCACTGGGTATTTGAGTAAATAGAGTATGCAACTTTGTTTGCCTGCAAACATCCCCTTCCCTTTCTGGCTTATTTTCACTTATTGGTTAGTTGTACCACCAATACACATTTATTTACAGAATTATTCCTTTGGCTCCTGCTTCTGCAGTATGATCCAGCTCATTATGAGGCAAAGAAGTAGGCTTAAGATGTTAGTACTTGACTGTCTGGTGTTCCCTGGCTGTTGTTCCAAAAGGATATGTTTGGGCAGTCTCGTTTTGCAGCATGTTTGGCACAGAACTGGTACAGCTGGGTGGTTGGAGTTTGGAAAACTTGGGAGGAGAGCAGAATCTTATCCTATTCTGAATGTGCATGTTGTAGATTGATCTTACAGGCATAATCATGTGCTTACATATTAATGTATTTACAGTGTCACTATTGGAAATAGCTAGTGCAGTCATCTATGAATACAGCCTTCTGTGGGGATGCCAGGCAAGGTCAAGGCCTGGTCAAGTCACTCTGTAAAACAGTCACTGAAAGCTACTGTGGGGCACAATTCTGCTGCACTGCAAAGGATTCTTATAGTGAGGCTGTTCTTAGAGCAGCAGAACATTCCTGCTTGTTTTCAAACAGGCTTAGAAGAGGGTGCCACCATGGAAGACGTGTATTTGGCATCGGTGGAGACAGACCGAGGCGTGAAGGAACAGCTGCGGCTTTATGACACCAGGGGTCTGCAGGAGGGCGTGGAATTGCCCAAGCACTACTTCTCTGTGGCTGATGGCTTCGTTCTGGTGTACGCCGTGACCAGCCTCGAAGCCTTCCAAAGAGTCGAACTGCTCAAAAAGGAGATCGACGTCTTCAGAGACAAGAAGGAGGTAAATGCATGGTTGGCTAAATGCTGCGTCAGTGGTAGGAAGTTACGGTCGCAAAGCCCAGCTTTTGTTTCCGTGAATGTTGTGTACAAAGGAAAATGGATGCACCCACAGCCTTGGGCAACCCAGCAAAAAGGAGGCCTTCTCATGCCAGGGAAGCCTAATGCTCCTCATGCCATGCAGGTCATGCAAAAGAATGTTTTTTTTTTTTCTTCTCCTTATTTCCTCTGCTACAGCTAAAATTCAGTCAGCTGAATGCACCAGCCAGGACACTTATGACTAATAAAACATATGGTCTACAGCAGTGCAGCTCATATGGTTTTTTAGATATTGTACAGGGGAAGTCAAGTGCATAGAATAATATAACCAAGGGCATTATCTTTGTTTGTTTTGTATTCATGTACTTGATGGCTTACAAACTAGTGTAATTGACAATGGGTCTCCCAGACATTAGTCAATTGGCAAAGCAGCTTTAATGTATTTTAACAACCATATTGAATCAATTCAATTGTGTGAAATGACTGCTCTATTTTCCCTTAGAAAGCAGCTAGTGTTTTCAGCTGACAGTGTTCCAGCTTAGCTAAGCAAATATAACTTGCATGTGGCATTAGCATTACGGCTTTTCCTACAGTATCTTTATATTCTCGAGTAGTTTTCCCTGTTAAAAGTCTTTAGCCTACAGATTTCCAAACGCCTGTTTTATGCTGTTTAAAAGAAAAAAAAATGCATGAAGAATTAATTGGATAATGGTAGGCTAGAGAGACTTTGCAAAAATGTAACTTGTTTTGTACTGACAGCACACAGGGTGGTGGAGGAAGGCAGGCTCAAGTTTGACGGCAGACGAATGTGCAGTCACAGGAGAGGTATGTTAGGCGGTAGGGCTGGTGTGAGCTGCGGACTGTCACGTATATCAGGGACACAGGAGTCAAGCATAACTCCCATGCAGGGCAAGGAAAGGTGGACAAGCAGGAAATTTTTCCCAGGCTCTGTGTTTTGTGAGGGCCCCGATTTGTTACTATACAGCCTGTTGTAATGCGGAGAGGGAGGCACAGCCCCAACAGGATCTGTGTCTCGCTCTTCTGTGGTACCTGGCAGAACTCTCCTCTCTCATTGCATGAAGGTATTTTAGGAAACAGCCAGCTTGCTCATCCTTTTGGAGAGCTTAAAATTGTGATTTTGACTGAGGCTAACATAGTGGTGGCCGCAGTAAGATGGATAAAATAGTTTTCATTCCTGTGATTTCTATAAAAAATAGGCATTGAGGTGTACGAGGTGAGACCAGGAGTCCTACCTTAGGGTAACTGTTAATCAGCAGATAAATGATTCTATGACTTAAAGTCCGGGCTCTGCTAGAATGAATTCTTTACTGAATTGGGGATGTGTCTCCACACAGGGTGCTTCTGAGCTGGCAGAACTTCAACTTGTTGAGTGGCACAGTCCCCTGTTGTGTGGCAGATGACAGAAAGCACTGATGGCTGTTTCCTTGCCTCTGCTGGCTGTGGGGGCTCTCCAGCACGCACCTTAAAGCCTGGCCAAATTTTACACTAAATAGAGGTTTTGTTCTGTTATACTGACAGAGCTTTGCCACAGCTCAAATTCAGCTGGAGCGTGCAGTAAATACACATGAAGATTATAGCTTCTTTCAAAGCCCTCACAGAGGGGGAAAAAACCCCTAAACAGCATTTTTCCAAACACCCTGGACTGCTGTAGAAAAGAAAGGAAGCCTCAGACCTCACAGGAACAGGACAAACATCTCTAGCTGGAAAGAAGTAGAAGGCATCCTGGAGTTAGCCTGATGAACAGGAGAGAGTAAGCAGGTGTGGCCCCAGCAAACTCCACAAATCAGCAAGGGAGGAATTTATCACTTGATCTTTGTCAAACCACTAGTGTAGAGATGAAAACAGAGTTTGACTAAGGACCTTGAACTAAAAATGTAGGCACGGTTTCCCCTAAGAGCTGGTGCTGGTAAAACATTTTTAGACAACAGTTAACTTAAAATAAGCAGGAGCAGTAGCTTCACGTGGCCAAGCACTGCCTTTGGCACTTCTGAGAGCTGAAGTACTGGGAAGGCTTCATATACTTACCGAGCTCAGCCACCCTGGACTGTCTGGGTGTCACACAAGTCACTTGATGGATCCTTACAGCTGCAGGTCTGAGTTGATACCGCTGTGCTGCTCTCCTTAGCTAGCCAGCTGCTCTTGAAACTGCTCCCCAGAGGACACTGCTGGTGCTCATCTGCCCCTTTCAGCAGACTGTCCCCTTCAGTCCTTCGGGTGGCTCTTGGTGCCTGGGACTGGGCAGCTGGCAGGGGTGAGCTGGGAGAGGGGCCCCACAGCCCAGCCTGCTCGGGCTGCTGGCACAGTTGGCTTTATTTATATTGCAGAATGGGGCTTGGGAAAGAAACAAACAGGGCAAAATCCACCACTGTGGGGTCCAGGCTTTCTCTGCTGCTGTGCATTTTTTCAACACTCAAACATCCACTGCTGTGACCTACTCGGATGTCATGCTCTTATCATTTGTCTAGGGCAGCTCAATTGCCAAGTAAGTGGAGATTAGGGCTGTTTAACTTTGGATCTCTTGGGTATTGTTTCCCTTCAAGCAATCATCAGGAGTGGGGAGTGGGGTAGCGAGGAGGGGAAGTCCTGCATATCCTATGATGAAAACAAACTTCCAAGTCATAAGTAGATGAGGCTAATTCAAATCCCAGACTCTGATCTTCCAAATTACATGCAACTTACCCTTGTGCCGGTGCTAAGTTACAGAACAAGACTGAACTGTGTTGCTACTTGCCCGCTGTTTAAAAGGATTGTGAGTGGTGGATGGTTTTGGTATAAAGCTTGCTCTCTTGTTTGGTTTGTAGGTTACAGTTATTGTCTTGGGAAACAAAACTGACCTCCTGGACCAAAGGCAAGTGGAAACAGAAGCGGCACAGCAATGGGCAAGGGCCGAAAAAGTGAGACTGTGGGAAGTGACTGTGACAGATCGGAAAACACTGCTTGAACCCTTCACCTTCTTAGCAAGCAAACTGTCCCAGTCCCAGAACAAATCAACATTTCCCTTGCCTGGAAGGAAGAGCAAAGGGAATAACTGTGATAACTAAACTAGCTTAGCATTGTCTCCTGCTGCCAGGTCACAGTCTAAGTCCTTTTTGTGCCATTTGCTTCTTGCAGTTTTACTTAAAGCAATAATATCATTCAGCAATAAGTCAGCAAGCTTATAGCTAAGAGGTATCCTTCCTTCTCATAGACTTGGCTTGAAAAAGCCGCTGGTGGTAAAAGCCTCAAAAAGCACTTTATGAGAGCAGTTATTCTGCAACCAGGGTTATGGAGGAGGAAGGGATATATGGATACCTCTCTAGCAGGGGCTTTTACTATGCCTGGGTATAGCCATGTTGAGGGACAAATCAACAAGCTTACCAGTATATAATCCCCCTGCAGATCTATAGCCTGTAGTCACAAAAAGTATTAGCTGCATTAAAGCATTCAATTTGGAAAGGTGATATATTTGAAATGGCAACAGTTCTTTTACCTTGACCTTAAACAGGGACACAGGGCTTTTTGATGCTGCAAGAGGCTGAGGTCAGTGTCCTGCTGTAGGAAAAGGGTATGGGGCAGGAGGAACAATTACCAGATTTAGCCACTGATGTTCTGCTAGAGTCTGGAAAAAAAAACCTCAACAAAATCATAAAATAACACCCCCCCACATCTTCTGGGAGACACTAGAAGAGATCTACCCCAATATAAACCTTGTCAACAAAGTCTAGTAAGCAGTGCATTCAAGTCAGGAATTCATTTGTAGAAACCAGAAAAGCCCTCGGAGCACTCATTAATTGAACAGCAACCTAAAGACAACATAGCTGTACGTGGGTTTGTTCCAGCATGTCCACAGCAAATCGGTCACATTCCCATAGGTGGCAGTTTTACTGAGAATTGTACAGATTGATTTTGTATGCAGGAGGTCATGCTGGGCTCTGCTTAGGGCACGCTTACCTGGCTGCTCAGCCAAGCTGCAGCAATCCACCCTCCCTAGGCCAGATAACAACTGGTACGCAGTGCTCTACTGCTCTGCAAGTGGGGGCTAAGGAGGGTAGGAGGCTGCCTTTTTGGAGGCATCCCTGTGGCAAATGCCCAGAAATACCTGTACAAATGGCTCCAGTCTTAATGTGCTGCACATGGTCCAGCTGCAGGAGCGCAACTGCACATGCTATATTTGACTCAACACTGGCAGACCCATGCTGCAGGAAATCTGCTGTCCCAGGTCAGCCTGTCAGTAAACTGAACAAAAGGGGACATATAGAGCGACAGAATGAGCAACTTTTCCCAGAGACGGGGGCCAGGTTTTGGCACCTAACAACCTCCTGTACTAATTGATGCTAACTTTTCTTTATATTTGAAGGCAAGAGCAGGGAGAGGGAGTGAAGTACCCAGTTTCTGCATTTGCCACTAAATTAATGCTGTTTTGAACAAATACTGTGAATTTCACTGTGAATCAGCAAAACCACAAGCAATATTTGCACTGTCATATCATAACTGCTAAATAGTGTGCTTAATGATCACAATTAAGCTTATAGTATTGCTCTTCCTGAATACTGATTAATAAAGTCTGTCAGCATTACTGAAGTCTGTCAGCATTATTAATGTCAGAGCAGCAGTACACTTCACTAAAAATTAAGCAGGAATCCCTACCATTATAATGAAGGTAGACGAAACTGTTTACGTGCTTTGCTCAATAGAGTTTGAATTGCTGTGGCCAAGGAGTAAGATAAGAGAGCAATTATGAATGAGCAAGCTCTTGTAATGCCCTGCTAGGAACATACAATTGTTTCCATTGCAACACTGCAGCTGAGCAAGCACTATAGCATGACCTCCCCCCACCTGGCCAGTAACAGTCATTGTCCCTGGTGATGCTGCAGGACGACACTCCCTCCTCACTCATTTCCTACTGAACACAAGTTTACTCCAGGCTTCTCCTTACCCAGAAGACTCCGTATCTGCTTGCATGCTTGGGAAGTGGAGGTGACTTCAGAGCAGCAGTGGTTCACCTCCTCGCTGCAACCCCCTACCAAGGAACGGGTCATGTTCCTCTTCTTCAGCTCTGCAGAACCCTGCTTCTGGAAGGGACTTGAATCAGCCTTGGATCAATCAAAAATAAGTGATGACATCTACTAACAGCACATCACTAAAGCTGACCCTTGAGCCAAGGGAGTGCAGGTTGACAAGTGAGAATGAACTTAAAATGCCTGGAGATGGAAAGAACGGGGATGACTGGTTCCCGTCCAGCTCTGCATGCTGCAAACTTGGTGCCAATTCTGCTGCCAAGACTGATGTCACCTGTAGGCTGCCAGAGCTGTGCAGTGCAAGTGTAGCTTGCTCACTCGCTCCCATGGCCTCCCAGGACTCGACAATGTTTTAAGACAGACAAGAGAAAAAGAATCTTCTAAATTACTAAGGCCATTTTTCCAAATAGGTTACATAAAGGCAAACACATTTTCTTTGATTTGGCTAAATTTAGAGTTTAGATCATTTGAGGCATTCAGATAAAAAAAAATCACCACCCACTGTCTTCCTTCATAAACTTATTCTGATGTTTTTCTAAATACCGTAGTGTTTTACTGACAAGTGATGGAAAATGTAGTGTCTCCTCTGCAAATGATGTGCACACAGTGGCTGGTACTGAGTAAAAATGAAACTTGCTGTAGTAGAGTTTTACACAGGGTTAATAAGCAAAGTACAGAGTATAATGTAGTAGCTAACAGGCAGAATGTATTTTGTTCCTACTGTTCCACTGACTCAAACCCTGTTCTAGGTCACTGGGATCACCTACCTTCTGCAAAACTGGAGCCCCTTCACAAGATAATGGAGAAAAATTATTTTAAAGAAGAAAAACAAATTAGTAAACTAAACCATCTTTCTCTGCTCCTCTTAAGCCTCTACCCTGCTGAATAAACACTGTACAAATCAGTCACCCCTACCAGTTACAACAGTTAATTTGACATGTCCTGGTGGCACAAAGCAAGAAGCTGGCAAAAACCTACTGAGATTAAGCCATTTACCTCTTTACTCAGTAGAGGAGAGGGAAAGACAACCAGAGATGCTCCTGGTGTGATGCAACTATACACCAAACAGGCAAACAGCTGAGGGAGCTCATACACCAAAACATGTGCTGTGTCAAAAGACGGCAGTTCAGACGATCAGGGTAAGGTGCTACTACCCACAGCCACGCAGCAAAGGAAAGGACACCTCTAATTAACAGATTACTTTGAACCAAGTTAGATTTGCTCTGTATCTAGATCGGAAGAGAAGTACGTAAATGAAATATATACAGAATTTATTTCAAAGTACTGAACCAAATCCGAGAGCGCAGATGAGCACACAGCGCTCACAAGAATGTCGCAAGGTGAAGCACTTGCCATGTGAAAATTAATCTGTGCTTCCGGCCTTTACCTTGAGGGAGTGGTCAGAAATGCCATATTCAGAACTAACTGCCCTATTGCTACATACCTCAATGTAAACACTATGTCTCTAGGAGATAATCTTTATAGGTAGTTAAAGGATCTGCAGATTAAGTCTCCTTTATACTCCTTTACAGTGTTGTCTGCTAGCTTACCAGGACACGATTCTTTCTCCTCTTCCAAGTGTGAATAGACCACTCCATCAGAAAAGCATCAAGACATTCTTTTCTTCCTGCCTCTTTCCCTTCCAGATGGTTTACACTTTTCTGGTTGTACTTTCAGACAACATGCGAGTCCTGCAGAGGCAAAGCTGCGAAAACTTAAGGTAAAAAGTAACTATCGTGGACTCTGTGGCAAGTTACCTTCTCATGGCCAGGTCCCTTCACAACACTTAGTGAACAGTTGTGAAGGTCTTACATTGTCATTCATTGTATGGTTGTCTAGAACTGTCTTCCTAAAATAGCAGCAGTCAGAGCACTCACTTGCAGGTCTCCCTTGTCTTTAACCATAGCATAAATCCTCCAAAGCATACAGAGACACCGTTCTGGCAAAATGACAAAGCAAAGGACTAAGCAGAAATCTTTTCTTCTTTTTTTTTTTTTAAACATCTTTTTATTAGCACAGTAACAAATGCAGACTTAAGTAGCCCACAACATACAACCAATCCACTGAGTGACTCCTATTCCACACCTTACAGTTAAACAGCTTAAGGTATTTCACTACAGGTTACCATAAGTCCTGATTAAACCCTTTATTCTTTTCACAAAGATAGATTGGCTTATAAAATAATACATTAACTACTTCTCATTTCATATATGAGGCCATATATCCACCTCTCCATATCACAGATCATGAGATGACAGTCTTTAAAAAGGATTTGTTAAATACCAATGTGCCCTCCATAGGGAAAAACAATCCCAACATCTTTTTACAAAAAAAAAAAAGAAAAAAAAGAAACTCAACCCAGAACAAAATAAATCCCTCAAACCCAAACAAACAAAAAGCAAAAACAGTGTGTAGAGTCTTGAAAGGACTTTTACATAAACGTCAACCTATGTACCTGTACAAAATTAAGCTGTTTTAATCTTTTACATATTGCAAGCAAACTGAAAACCAAAGAAGTCTAAGAAGTTTACATTCTTCTCAGTACTATATGTGAGCTAATATTGCTGAACTAATTACAGTCTTAAAGTATGCTATTCCAAATCCTAGCTGTCTACTGTAGCAAGATACCTTAAGTTACAACAACAAAATCTTAGGAAATAAAAGACTGAATAAAATCTGTTATAGAAATACCCTACTCTTTACCAGCACCCTCCCTCCCCCCACCCCTTCAAAATCATAAGCAGCTCTTTCCATCACAGACAAATAATGTAAGAGTTTGATGAAAATCCAATTTATGTAGCGTATCTTTTGGTCCATTGTCTGGCCATTCTGTCATGCTCTGCTCTGTTAGTCATATACTGAGTGGCAATGCTTCCAACCAGGGGGTCAGCTGAAAAGGAAACACACCGCTTCTTCAGACAAGTTACCGAATAAAAACTTTTAAATAAAGCTGAAGCGTGAATTTAATAGGAGGCAAACACACAGGTAAGGTACACTGTAACAATCTAAACGTACTGAATTGATAATCTGTATCTTCTCTAATTCTGAGTTTTTATGGTGATGTACTAATGTGTAACTTAATGGAGTGAAATGCCAATAAAGTTTTAAGGAGTTTAAGACACAGCAATCAGTCATATTTTGCATTACTGAGGGTTTTCACCAATTCATCCATTTCAGGTTTATTTTACTCCTTCTAAGAGTGCCTGAAATATTCATGCTAAGTGTACTTGTAACAATATAAAGCTGCCTTCAAGGAAAGATCACATCTCAAGAAGGGGTTTAATTTTTCCAACAAGTTTAGTACAGTGTGAAATCTGGCCTTTCTCTTATCTTTAGACATATAAAAATGCAATCTGTAAAACAACTTTGGAAATGAAGACATATTCCTCTTAACTAGTGTGGACAGTGGGTGGATTAGAGCAGCAGTGACAACCACTTGTGGCATAGTTGGTCACCGGTTTTAAACAGATGATGGAAAGTAAAAGGTCAACCCCCCTGTTTTCAGAACTGTGTTCATGGCTCTTCAAGTTCCATTACTGAATTACTGTAGCCCTACAGACCAGAGAAGACTGGGTTTGGAAGGGGAAGGAGTTTTCATGTGCAGGAGGACTGCCTGTTTCCCCATGGGTCAGCCAGAGAAAAGGCAAACAGCAGGCTGGTAGGGTATATCCCCCTCCACCACCTCCAGCCCCTCTCTGACTGCCCTGGAGAGGGAAATGTGCTCCACTGGAGGCTGGAGCTGAGCTGGCCATATCAATGGGAAGAGGAGGGCCACGTTATGTAGGCGCTGGGAGGACTGCAAGGCAGCAGGTGGACTTACCGGGGTTACAGTCTGTGAGGAGGGAGCAGATGGAGAGGAGAACTTTAGAAATGGTTAACGCTGGACTCCAGTTGTCTTTTAAAATGTCCAGGCAGATGACGCCTTGGCTGTTGATGTTACAGTGGTAGATCCTTGTCCGGAACGTTACCTGCAAGAGAGGGGTGTGAGCAGGTGTGCCGGGGTGCCGCAGGCTGTGGGGAGGGACGGGACAGGAGCACCGGGCGAGGGAATGAAGCAGCGCCCGGGCGCGCCGGCCGAGCCGGGTCCCGGGCTGATCCACGCCGGGCTCCCCGGGCCGCCGCCGCCCTCTCGCGGCGGAAACAAAAAAGAGCCGGATTTAGAACAAAAATGAGTCTCAGGAGCCAACTTCCACGGTTAATGCAAAACCCAGGTTGCGGTGGGTTTAATTCCCTCCTCCCACTTTTTTTTAAAAAAAAATTAATTTTTGTCTTTTTGTTCCCGGTGACAAAAGGGCCCGGGGCCTTAACACCTTAACACTTTTCTCCTTCTGGGCTTCCAAAGATATGTAAAATCCTCCAGACAGGCCAAGGCACTTGGAATGACAGCTTCCATCATTTCTAATAGGCTTGGCAATCAAGGGGAAGTTAGTTAGATTTACTTATTTTCATGATGTGACTGAGCTAGGCAGCTTGCCACAGAAGTTATCCAAAAGGGAAACAAAAGCACCAGGAGCCGTTCTCAGGACACAACGTGACCTGCAGAGAGGCCTCACTGACTCACTGAGTGAACAGCAACAACAAATTTGGTGCCATTTGCATGGGTTAGGATTATGCGCATGAATGAAGGCTGGTGGGTTCCTAAATCCTCAAAATGTGTCACCTATCCACACCTAGAAATTTTATTGTCTGTTCATAGGTCACAGGAGTATTTGCAAAACACACTCAGTAAGTGTGCGGTTTGACAAGAACATACCAGTGCTTTCTCTCGAGATGGGACTAGCCCACACATAAAACCTGCCAGTCAATCCTCATTTTTTTTACTGCCTTTCTGATGCAAAAAATTTGCCTGCGACCCTCGCTCTCACAGGCTTGGGCAGCAGGCATGGGGTGGGGTGACACAGCTACAGAACCCTGGTGACTGGCATGTCCCCGTGCACTGAATCCATGCAGTGTTTCCAAGAATGCTCCCCATGCACAGAGCACATGGGCTATTTTTGGACTTGCAAAAGCGGTTACTTGTCACACAGGAGACACCCACACTGCATGCTTGGGGAGATTTTGTGCTTTGTTTCTTGTGAGCTGCTTGGATTTTGGATTAAAACAGGAAGCAAACAAAGGAAACCCCAAATCCCTGCACGTTTGCACATTATGGGGGAAATAGCAAAATGACTGCAAGAGAGCAGAGATGTGTTACCCTCCCACACCTTCTGCAACAAGCTGCCACTCCAAAACCAAGAACTCCTGATGCTTTCTACCTAGGGAGCCTTAGAGGTATAGCAGACAAGAAACCTAAATGACCTTTGCTTCCCAGATCATCTAATCTTCGGAGGAAAGGCAGCAATTACTCCCTACAGTCATGTGGAAGTCCACGTGCAGCAGCCTGGGCAGTGGGCGGATCTGCCTCTGCGGTACCTGCCCCAGCCCACACTGCTCAGGGCAAAACACGTTCGTGGCATTTGCAGTTGCTGGCAATGGCTCTGCCTTGGGCTCCTGAGCAGCCCTCAGCCCAGCCCTGCTGCTTGCTCACTATTTCTGTGTTTGACCTGCACCTTTGGTCTCCTTCCAAGAAGGTTTCTAACTGTAAGCGAGGTAGCAATTTTGACAGATTAAACACTTCCAGAAGGGGAAGCATGGAGTATTTCCAAGTTAATACAATGAGGACCAAACGAACAGAGGTCAACAGGTCTAATTTGTAAAGACAGAAAGTTGTTAATCCTGATTCTCAGCACAAAAGCTAAATACTGTGTAGACAGTCTCTCAGTCCAGTTGACTAATAACTGATAACAAAGCATGAATGTTGTTTGCCTTTGAGAGTAAGATTTACTTTTAAATTATTTTTCATGAAGGAGGGGAAAGTGAAAATGAAAGAAGACTCCCTCATACTTGCAGAACAGCCTGGTTCCTCAACACACCTTAACATATAACCCTTAAGGGGTATACCCATGGCACTAAAAGCAGTTTTCTCCAGTTAGAGGAACTCTACCAAGCGCTGTGGAAAAAAATCTAAATTTGTTTTCATTTTAGCAGCAGCTCAGAACTAGGATGGTGTTAGACACATGTAGCACAGCTGTTTGCCATTTACAATTTTTGCTGATGGCACAAAAGCCAGCGGTGCAGGGAACCCAAATGGAACTGGAATAGAGAGAAATTGCAGGCCCACTTGAAAATAAGCAGAAATATTTAAAGTAAATATTCATTACACCCTAAAGAGGAAAAAAAAACTCTCACAAAAACCTAGTACATTCAGACCAAAATCAAAAGAAACTGAGTTACTTAAAAGGTAGTGAAGAGAACAGCATGTGGAATAGCAGAAAAATATAGTGTAACTGAACAATCCTTTGGAAATGTCCCACCTGAGATTACATTAATGCAGTAACTACATGGAGTTAAGCACAGCTTTTGAAAAGACATAAAAGAAGCTAATCTCAACCTTACCCTGAAGTGATAGCAGAGGTTAATTTACACAAGCAGCAGAATAGGAGTGGGTGGAAGGAAGTGGTTAGAGGTTATTAATACAAATGATCAAAGCACACACACCAGGTCAACACAAGCTACTGTTTTCTCCTCAGTAAATGAAATCTAGCCCAACTATAATGTAACTCTTGGGAAAATGTCCATTGTAATAGTACAAACACTGAACTCTTAAATTCTAATTATACTTGTTTATTGGATTCTCCTATATCCAGGCTCACCCAGCACGTGCCTGATTTACCTGCTATCTGAAACACAGGCAAAGTCAGGATACAACACAAAATGAGAAAACACAAATAGCAGAGAACAGATTAACACTAACATTTTCAAGGTGTTGTATAGAATGCTCAATTAAATGCAAAAGAACTCCATTATACATATTTAAGACATGAAAGATAGTATCTGTCCTCGTATCGGATTTCTCCCACGGAAGCTCCTTGTACCATGCAACGCATTTCCAAGTCAAATTTTAAGATCTGTCATTTCTCCCACCTCAAGCACAGTAGTGCAGCCCCTCTTAATATCCTCACAGGAATCTAAGTATCATTTCTAGCACAGTCTTCTCGCTCTCCTACAGCAACATCCTCTCCAAAAGCATTTGCTCCAGCATACTGAATCAAACCCTCAGCTGGAGCTAGACCCAGTCCTCAAAGGCTGCACCTGTATATCTTTCATCACACATCTCTAGGATGCTCATCAACCACACGGCATTTGTCAGTGTTTATGCCTCAACACCTTCTCTCACACATATTCCTAAGGCCTTGGACACCTGCCAGGATGACCATTTTCACCTCATTTTATTTAGGAAAGTAAATCCTTTAATGACATTTCATTTTCAGGTTATGAAATGTGTTCAGCTACAGGCCCTTCACCATCAGGCAAGGCCACCACAGCAGGAACTGTCCTCACAGGAGTTACCAAAGACTTAAAGAGGCCATAGAGGTTTTCTTCCACTGGTCTTACAGGGATTACCAAGGAAGACTCAAGGGATACCAGTCCTTTTTCCATACAGAGCTTAATCTTCTCAGAGATCAAGGTTTTTAAAATTACCTTCTACTCTATTCTAAAATGACTACTGCTCTGTGAGTGCTTATCATCAAAGTGATATACACTGGGTTTTGTTTCAACTAGCTGTTTCTTTATTTCTTGCCCTAAAAGGCACTTACAGGAAGGCTACTGTAATTACATTAGCCTACCACTTAAACACAATCCACAGACAGTATTTACTCACTACTGCAAGCAGTTGGACAATCTGAAATCAACAAAATAGCAGGAATAAAGCAGGAGCTATATGATAATCACATTTTCCATGTTACCATTAACACTAGTGTAGATTTTAATACAGGAGCAGCTTTGGTTCTCAAAGGAAGGTTCTTCATTTCAACCTGAAGTGCCCAAGTAGAACAAGTATGTTCTATTATAGCACCACCATGCTTTCTCCTATATCCCATCTCAATGAGACTGAAGCCATATGTATTTTACTTCCATACATATATTGTGGTTTGTAAACCAACTTGGACTTCACTAGATAAAAGACTCCATTTAAATGAAACTGCTACAATACAGTGAATCACCATTAAACTTGTCTTTTAAGGCCTCAGTAAGTGTTGCCTGTTTGTTTGGTTTTTTAATCCCACTCTTCTTTTCATCTGGGTGAGGATTTAGATCCAAAGATAAAGGGATCCCAGTCAGAAGCACTGAGCAGAAAGCAGGGCTGAGCTGGAATGACACAACTGTTTATTTGGTTCTGCATCGGAGAACTTGGCATATAGGGCTGTCTCAGTAGTGCTGGTAGTTACAGCACGGTCTTGCAAGGCATCCTGCTTGACCCTCAAAGAGCAAGAGCTGCAACTCTGGCTGGGGAGTTTGTACCATCTACCCTGCCAGTGGCAGATACTGAAGGGAGAGGCTGCAGAGTGGACCTCAGACTGCAGGCAGTGCCAAGACCTTTCTCCTGGGCAGGACAGGCAGCAGACCTGCCTGCAAAAGGTGTTGCCCAGGTGGAGGACCTCCTGCAGCAGCTGGCTGAGCTGTAGGAGGTAGTGAGAAGCCTGTGTGGCATCAGGGCTGCTGAGGAGTTAGACAGCTGGTTCCAAGCACACTCTGCACTGGACCCACAGCCCACAGCCAAACAGCCAGAAACTCCCACTGGCACACAGGGAAGGGATGGGGGCCAAAAATGCAAAAGAATGGAAGCCTGCCATGGCAAGGGCCTGCAGGAAAAGACTTCCCCCAAAGCCTGAGGTGCCCCTGCAGAACCACTTTGCTGCTCTGAGATTGCAAAGACCCAACATAAGAGAAAAGACACTGAAGTCAAATAAGGCAGTCCTGGGAGCGAAGGAAAGGGCTCTGGAGCATGGGTAGTTTTTCCACCAATCCTCCTGGTCAAAGGGAAAGGGTTCAAAAGGGCTGGTCAAGTCTAGCAAACCAACAAATGGCGGTAGGACTGGTGCCACAGTCCTGGTTTGTCTACTTAGACCATGGGACTTGCTTTGGGAAACCTGGTCTGCTGGGCACTGATGGGATCCATCTGTCAGAGAAGGGGAAGGGGCCTGAACGGATGAACAAGGAGCTCCTGGACAAATTCAAACACACAAAGGAACCGTAAAGAAAGTGGAAGAAAGGACAGGCAGCCTATGAGGAACAGAGAGAGGTGGGCCTGTGAACTCATGAAGTTCAGCAAGGCCATGTGCAAGGTCCTTGCACCTGTATCTGGGCAATCACAAGCACTTGTGAGACTCCACCTGGAGTGCTGCATCCAGCTCTGGGGCCCCCAGCATGAGAAGGATGTGGACCTGTTGGAGTAAGTCCAGAAGAGGGCCATCAACACAATCAAAGGGCTGGAGCACCTCTCCTACAAAGAGAGGTTGAGAGAGTTGCGCTTGTCCAGCCTGGAGAAGAGAAGGCTCCAGAGAGACCTCAGAGCAGCCTTCCAGTACCTAAAGGGGCCTACAAGAGAGCCGGAGAGAGACTTTTTACAAGGGCATGGACAAGGAGTCATGGCCTTAAAATGAAAAAGGGTTCATTTAGATGAGATATTAGGAGGAAGTCCTTTATTGTGAGGGTGGTGAGGCACTGGAACAGGCTGCCCAGAAAAGTTGTGGATGCTCCAGCCCTGGAAATGTTCAAGGCCAGGTCGGATAGAGCTTTGAACAATGTGGTCTAGTGGAAGGCATACCTTCCCACAGCAAGGAGGTTGGAACAGATGATCTTTAAGGCCCCTTCCAACCCAAAGCATTCCATGATTCTATGATGAGTCTGAACAAGCCTGGGGTGATAAATGCTTCTGACCTGTAGCATAGAAAGCAAAGGTGTAACAAAGCACACAGGGGAAAGCAAAAGATCCCTCTTTAAATGCTTACTGGGCTCACAACATAATGAATTGCATACAGTTCGTTGGACAACAAATTATTCAGCAAATTAAACAAAAAAAGGAAAAAGAAAAACTATTATAAAGTGAATTAAATTCTAACATGAGAGAACCACCTGTGTTGCCAGAGAATCTCTAAAAAGAGATGGACAGTTGTTAGCAGGATAGCACTAGAGATGTCCCAAGGTGGGCCATGCTGTTTGTGAATTTCAGCCCTACCTTAGGGGTAGAATTTAAGGATCTGTTGGTACTACCAGAAACGCTGAAGTTATGTGAGCAAGAACAGGCAAACAGGTCCCTTAATCTGGCAAGCTTGTATTAATTTGTCTTGTGTAAGCAATTAGCATTGCTCTGTTAAGATGGACTGATGGCCTGAAGAAGTCCTTTCTGCTGCAGACTAGACCAAAGCCTGAAAGATGGTGCAGTCATTGGCATTTATCTCATCAATCAAACAGCTTTTAAGTAGAAAGTTAAACATGCACATAAATGCTTTCAGATACAAGACAAACACCAAGTGTATACACAAGCACCTCTTGTAACCCAACACTCTTCCTGTGGCCACATATTGGAACCACCGGATAACATTTACTTGCACCGGTATTTGCCTTAGAACACTGGAACACAACAACACTGGAATGTAAGAGCTTCACAAATATAACGCACCTACAGAAAGTTTGTTACTGTACAAACAGGTGAACAGCACAAGTGTCCAACAAAACTGAAAAATTAAATACTACTTTAGTGGCCAAAACACATGTAACTTATGCTTACAGTACCCGAGTGGTTTGAGAAACAAGTATTTGCAGCATTTCTCCTCAAGTTTATTTACTTCTCAAGTTTCTCAGTCCTGTCCCAATGCTTGCACTAAATGCTTAGGACTTCTTATAGACGGAAGCAGGAAAAAAGAAAACAAGCTCTAAAATAATCACCAAGAGGACTGGAAAAGCTGTTAACATCAGCTAATAGAAACTCATGTAATGTCTAAAATGAGCTTAAGTTTGTTCTTAAGAAGACTGGATTTCAAATGGGCTGCATTCCACTAACACTGCATGCTGTTCATGTTTAGCACTCATGACTTAAGATGTTAGCTACAGGTCTCTTACCTTTGGAGGCTTGAAGGGATACTCTGGTGTAAATGTGATGTCAAGGAAGAAAACACCTCCCTCATAGACTGAACCTGGAGGTCCTAGAATGGTTGATCTCCATTCGTAGATGTTATCACCTTTGGGGCCAGCGCTAAGAGATAAAAAACAAAATCATTTAGAAATACTACCAACAGCTCAAATAAATTTAACTTCTTACATTCTTCAAGTATGACATGGAAGAAATATTTCAGTGCTACTCTTCATACACCACCTGAAGTAGAGATAGGGATTAAAAGAAGACTGAATGCTTTTAAACACTCAGAGATCTTACCTGAACTTATCAGTGTTCCAGACTGTTTAGCAAAGCTGAGAAACTAGAGGTGGGGTATGGTTTCCATCTTCTCTCTCTCTCAACAGTTACAAGAGCAGCATTGCCCAGAACTACTCCTAAACATACTACACTATCAATACAACACAAGACCTAAGTTTCAAAGAACAATTTCCTACTGTATTTCAGAAATGGCTCTTCCATCTCAGTCTTAATAAAACTACACAAACATTAAAGCTCATACTAAACAAATTAAGGATTTCTGTTCATTTTTTAAATCTTGTTTGTTCTTTAAAATTAAAATATATCCTGCATTATTGTTAAACAAAGGCTCATAGTATAATTGAAGGAAGCCAAATTAATGATGACACTCCTAAATGTCAAAATTTTCTACACTTTCATCATTTTGCTGCACTGATTTCTAAGATGAAGCCACATGATCTTACCCTGTTGATATTGCTTGCATTGTGGAACTGCCTTTTTTAGGGGGAATTAAAATCACTGTGTCAAATTAAAACAGCACTTTCTCAAATTAACTCTGCCTAATTTGAGACTCTGCCTAACCTGCCAGCAGCTCACTACGAGCAGTACAAACTAAAGGTGCTGCAAAGATCAAATGTCTGCTTGTTAAAATTAGTTTTACTCATATCCTCAGACACTTGCACTCTAGCGTGCCGAATGTCACTGAGTATTTCTAAGTACAGCTCAACCTATAAAGCCATTCATGATGTAGGACTCCATTGCTGCCTCTTCCCTTCTGTACTGCTATGGTAGTATTTTATTTGTAAGATGCCAGAGCTGGAAAAACCTTTTGCATGATGGGAGGTGCTGACACAGCTTTTTCCATCATGGATATACCATGGCTTCAGAAATCTCTCCTCCCCTTGTTCTGAAGGGGAGGGATCTTAATGTTCCTAATACAATGAAAACTAGCCTTGCTCTTCTTTCCCCCTTCTTTTAACAAGGCTCCTCTAAGACAGAAGGAGAAAAACAGGCTCTTTTCATATTACAACAATCACAGAGCACTATTACTTGAGAGGGAAGGCAATACAATAAATTCAATATACACATGACAATATGCATTTGATTAACGTGCAGGGAACCAGAGTAATCACTAAGTGTTAATAACAATGTTACAAACAGAAATACAATTGCAAGAACATAAATTGTCATAATAACAGTGATCAGAGACGCATTTTTTCCCCCTGCTTTTCCCAGTACTCGTGAACATGTTCTTGACAGCACGGGAATCAGGAGAGAGAAAGGGAATTAATTCTGTTATCAAACCTAATGTTTTGGGTTTTTTTCCAATTAACCTAATAATAAAATTTCACAATATGTTGGTGCTAGATAATTCAACAGAGTCGTGAAGTTATGACTAAAAGCATGCTTCCAGGGAAAGGAAAGCATGTAAGAAAGCAGTAAAGGAAGACAGATTCTCTGCAAATCATGCACCAGCCACAAGGGAAAGATTTTTCTCTCCAGAACACAAAACCCTGCACAGCTCAAGATCAGTATTAAATTAAAGTAAAAGCCATTCCATCCTGAACACTCCTGGCATCCCACTCCACCTTAATGACTTGTCCCTGTCCTATGCAGGTCTATATATTTGGGCAGTCAGTGCTCTCCAGCTACCACTTGTGCATTAGACTGGAAAAGTGTTGTATTTTGACAGGAAGCTCTACCTCTGGAAAGACACCAACTTAACTGTGCAAACTTACTGAAAAGGACTCTCTGGGGCACCCTTAGCCACTGCTCCAAGGAATCACCTCTTTATGTACCTATTAGCAACCTCCTGACACACTGTCATTACTGCAAGTTGTACCGGCAATCATCCTCCCCTCCCTCCCCTAAAGATGGAGCTACTGAATGGGAACAGGTACTTGAGCTTTGTTAGCACCGATTTACTGTTGGAATTTATATCATCAGAACTGCCAACGGGGAGCACTTCAGCACTCAAGAAATGTGATGTGCGATTAGCACTGAATACAGCCCTCTGAACCAACGAGAAATATTTCAACATTTTGCATTTTATTTCCAGCTTCAGCCCAAAGGATTGTCAATAAAAAAACCCCACAGACTTAAAAAATATATTATTATTAGTAATAGTCTTAGAAATCTCTTGTACCCTATTAGGTTTCCAATTAGAGCTATCACTGCACGCAAGTAATATACTGCCATATTAAGAGTGCAACATCTTTGTAAGACATCAGCAGGCTTTAACAATGATGTTCTAAGCTTTCCTTTTAAGCTTTTCATAATTCAATTAACAGAGTAAAACAGCTGTGCATGTCCAACTTTTACACATTAACATTGATTTCCTGTAAAAGAAAGACTGGAAGAGGAAGATGCAAGTCAGCTTCAAGTATGATACAGCTTAGATTTAATTTAGGATTAATAGTATCAAACAGCTCATGAAGACCTAGTGCATAATAGAAAAGTGACAATACTTGACCACAGTTTAAGAACAGTGGCATTAACTTTTGGTGGAGATATGGAAACTGTCAAAGGCTAAAGATTACATTTTTTGTTTAAAATCCTTGCAATTACCTGCTTCAAAAAGAAATTCACTGATGCATGGACACAGGGCTCACTGGCACAGCTGTCACCTTGCCTGATATGTGTCACCATTGCTCAAATTAAGTGTCTAGATCTACTAATACTACACTTTGAAGCTGTCCAACATATGACCACTGGGAAGGCAATTTTAACCAATTAAATAGAAATAGCTTCCACTGCAAGACGAGAGTATGTGAGCAACAACTTTCTGTATTAACTCAGCAGCCCACAACCTCTTCAGTTCCAAAGAAAGAAATGAGTAAAAGACCAGCAATTCAGAGTGAAAAATGACATCCAAAAGAAAACTGAAAAGATCCCAACCCATTATTATCCTATCAAGCAGCATGTGTTACACTGCAGTGCAACTGAGATCTCTCTTGGAAAAACAGTGATATACTCAGTGAAGATGCACTGCACCCATTGTAACAACTGATCCTGATCGTTCCCAGTGATGCTGTCTTATCCCCCAGACAGACGTTATGACAGAAACTCTCCTTGGGAAACCTCCCAGTGGCAAGGTATTGTTCAAGGAATATCTAATTTTCCAAGTCTAGAAGCAGGAAAATGCAAGGTGCTACCTCCTGGTAGATGCAAGGCAGGGAGAAAGTCATAGTACAAGTGAGACCAAGCTCAAAGTCCTGCATGGGCCAAGTCCCAACCAGCCTTGTGCTGCTTTGGAAAAACCTGATCTTGCCCTTCCTCTCTTTGCTGGCAGGCACCATACTCTTTCTCAACTTAAAAATCCAACAGGCAAATTAGAAACGCCTGGAGCAGAGGCTGGGGAGCAGAACGATGCCTAGGTAAATTAAACTGCAGATGCCCTGCAGTACTGAGCAACTGTAAACACAGACCTCTGTCTCAGAGATTCAGTGTTCAAGGAGAAGACACACACACACACACACATACACACGCGTTCACACATGGAAAAAGCTGAAATGACAGCCAGTCTGCAAGAACACCCAGCCTGTGGCTTTTTTGTATTAAGCCAGCCAGAGACAACCTCCATCACAGGTCTGCAATACATGATACCACCCTGATACTTTGCACACACAAACTCAGCTTCCCCCTCTGCCCTGGCACCCAGGGCAAATCACTCAAAATAAGCCTGTGCCACTGAGGGAAGGCAGGACTTCTTGGTGTTCACCACATATAGCTAATGTATGAAAATCCCTGGGAACACAGTGACGGTACTTTCCAGGAGAATGACTCAGAAAGAGTCCATTGTTTACATAAATGTGCTAGTACATTTGGAAACTACCTGGTCCTTTCTAGGAGCTGACCAAACGATAATGTCAGTGCTCCCTTCAGTGAAAATTCAGACTGGCAAATAGTTTAATTCTTCCTCTCTGAGATACAGAAGACACACGATAGAAGATCACTGCAGTGATAAAATAGTTGATGCTACAGACACCAGGTTAATACCCTGATATACCAAAGCAGCACATATTCCTTTTAAAAGCTAACTAATTTAGCAGAGTAGTTTAGAAGTGCCAGAGACTGCTACTCGTCAGGGTGATGAGAAGAAGGGCGATTCCATGGTATGATGAAGGAAATAACACCTAATGAAAACCTATAATATGTTTCAGTTAAAATTGCAAGTAACAAACCCACAAACTCATACACCAACTACTCCATATCTCTAGGTGCTATTTTTGAGGCTATTTCACCCTAAACATGAAGAGTCTGATGCAAGCAGCTAAGCTGTTCTGAAGCTGCACACTTGGGGAAAATAAATATAAATTCTAAAAACACTGCAGACATGACCTTTTCCAAGGGACATAGCTCAAATCAGAAAGCAAACAACATACTAACAGCACATGGGAATTTCAGGGTGGCAGAGAATCTAATGATCTCTGAAGTAAAACTGCACCATTACAAACTGACAGCAACATCAATTTTTTTTGCTGTTGCTTTGTTTTCTAGTAAGAAACACTTAATGGCCGAACATGGAAGTGCATCTTAGTTGTCGACTTAACACACAGCTTTAGGAAATAGCTGAATGTTAGAAGGTCCCTTTTCCCCCCCCCCCCCCCCCCCTTTTTTTTTTCTCCAAAGATGCAAGCCCAAAACACATTAGAAGTTTTGGCTGCCAGGCAGGCAGTGTATCATTCTTACATGAAGTTCTGCTGCACCTTGATTTTCCCCTTCTAACCCACCCCACTCCTGACCTCAAGGTAAATACACTTTCCTTTCTGGAAGCCTACCAGGTGGGTCCACGCTGAACTTGCTTACTTACACTATTAGGCTGAATCTGGTGGAGAGATTGGAAAAGCACCCCAGAAATACTGGATCACTGGGGGAGGCAGATGCCACCTTTACAAAGAAGCAGGACAGCTCATCTATCTTAGGCATTGAAAACAAACACAAAATCCCCCATTCCAAGAAATTTTGCTGTACGGATCTTTAGGCATGCTGTCTTAAAATGGGAGTGTTGAAGAACAGAGTGAAAACAACAGAACAAAACGTAGCTAATCCTTTGGCCCAAACATCACTTCAAAACCTTCATATTAACACACAGTTCTAATTTCAGAAATTAACTGTCACCTTCTGCACACGCTTTAACTACCAAAATATATTATTATTATTATTTTTATTACTATAGCACCGAGACATTCCATTCATAGGCAGGACCCCACTATGCCAAGCCTGCTACAATACAATCCAAAGACCTGTGTACACAATCTACAAAGGTTTTTCAATTATAAAATAAGAATTAAAACACGACACTGTTATTAGGAAGAAATCCAAATAGACAAAACAGAAGTTTTGTTAAAAAGGATGCCCGGGGCCATCCATGTAATTGCTATTTTTTTGGCAAAGTAGTTTAAAAGTGAGATGCCTCCCAATTTTAAGTCAAAGAATGGAAATCAAAGGAAAAGAAAGGAAAAAAAAAATCACAACACAAGAAAACCACTCCTGGGCAACCATGGCAAATTAAAGGTAACATATTGAATTACCGCCTATGTGAATCAGCGGCAATTTTTGCCCACTGTCATTACACACAACCAAGCTGCTCCTCTGTGTTAACACAAAAATGATGGATTGATATCAGGTGAAATTCCTGCAGGCTCAATGAGAGACAGAGGGAAAAGACAGCAAGAGAAAAAGTTGCAGACAGCTTCAGTTACAACATAAGAAGGGAGCAAAGAAGGTAGAGAGGTAAGTGAGCAAAGATGGAACATTACATTGCTACAGCACTCCAAATATTACATTGCAAAAGTAGAACTTAATTCTCCTTCTAGTTCAGGTTCAGGGATATGGTTTCCAAGTACAAAGCTGTAAATATTATTATTTTTCTTGTAAGTCATTGAAAGTATTGTGTTTTCTGTCTTCAATTTAAAATGGTAGTCACAATATTATTGCACAAGTGTAAGTGCCTTACAAATCCCACCACACTTCTAACAGAGTTAGAAATAATATAATTCTTCTCTGCATTTTCATGCACAAAATTTCTGTTTTAGCATCTGGGAAAGCTTTTCCCTTAAGTATCAGCCTAAGGTAAAATTAGGAAGGTTTGAACAATTGCACAAAGCTTAAACTGGAGGATAAACAGTACAGTGAATTATTTTCTTACTAGGTTGAAAAAGGAACTAAATAACTAAATAGCTCTGATAATGGAGCTGATAAGGTGCAATGCAAGGATTTATGGGACTTCAAGGAAAACTGATCAGGGGGATTTTTTTGTGGGAAGAAAAAAAAAAAAAAAGACCATGTTTTCCAATTTATTAAAAAAAAATACTTGGCAATAAGATCACACAACAACCAAGAGTTACCACAGCCAAGATCTCATTCTTTTTCTATTACAATAGGAACAGAAATGCCATGGGGTACTTGCAAATTCAGGACTTTTACCTGAAATACTTCAGTCTCTGCAAAATATTACTGTGAAGTTACTACTAAACTACTTGGTGAAAAGGCCAACCCTCTTAAACAATTGCACTGCAGAGTTTGATTTTCAAACCAGGCTTCAAATATTTAAAATAAAATCTCAGTTTTGACCTCAGGGAGGTCAGGAGGAGACTTATGATATTCTCAGGAGTGTGCTGTAGCTTTATTTAGTTTAACAATAATCACTCTAATTTAGGAGCAAGTCCTTATAAAAAGGTTCAAGAGAAATTAATCCATTTAGCATTGGTTCCAAAATTGAAAATAAATCCAGCCTGCTCAGTTCTCGAGGGTTTCAGTTTTTCTTTCCAGTGGCTTCTTCCTAGCCTTCTCTACTGCAAAGTACCCAGAGTTTGTCCCACTACATACATGTAGGAACATTTTCAGTGTCAAACATGACTGCAGGGAGGCTGTTTCTGTAAGTCTGAGACTTCAGTATGTACAATATGGAAATACAGAAAATGCCGAACTAAGTAATTGATAAAATTATTTTCATTGTATGCAAATCTTTTTCTTTTCTCCTCATAGTTTTAGTTTGAGGCCGTGACCAAAAATTAAATGAATTAAAATGTCCCATCTTATATGTGACCTTACATGTCCCATTAAATAGTATCCTGTATAAGAAACAATGAAACAAACTGGGAAAGAGTAACAGAGAATCCAACCAGCCTAACAATTAGCAATGTCTTATTTGAAATGACAAGGAGATGTGATGGTAGAATCTGTGGTCTGCCAACATAACCTCATGTTATTTTTAAATCAGTTTCCTTCCTGCCATTTGTCTACTGACTATCAACTACCAGCATAGGGACAGATATTCCTACACATAATCAGACCTCATTTCCAAATTATTTATGTATTTACAGCACAGATGTGTAGTTTACAATTGGTAAGCAAAACCAGGCAGTTTCACAAACGCACTGCTCCTGCAACTTTTCCAATTTATTGATATTCTCTTCATATTCCAACAGGTTTTTGGAAACTGGTGTACAAATGTAACTAGTGAACCTATTTATTTCTGTAATATTAATGCTTGCACAAAGCAAGCATACCCTAAACTGGTTGCCTAGCATCAAATTGACAGACCTATAATTAAAGACAAATAAAAGACAATCAATACTACTAACACATATGAAAGTTCTCGTGTCACTAATCTCAAATGTGGTATACTCCTCAAAAGAAAACAAATCTACTTCCTCCTGGCACTTACGGGGATATAGCAGGTTCTTCATACATGGAAAGGAGACTACCCCCTCCGACAGCTAAACAGTTCAATAATACCCCTTCCCCTCCATAAGCCCTAGAGGTGCTACACTGAATGATAACAGGGCTCTTTCCTAAATACCGTGCTTTATCCATTAAAGAAAATGGAAATCTACTGCAATTAACCTGCCATTCCAGAATCAAGCTGGGACCTACATCTGTGTTTGTGTCTATCGTGCCCATCTCCTGTCCTGTTCTCATCAGTGTGAGAATACGGAGGGCGATCTCACTAAGGAGATAAAAACACCCGGTACATCGTAAATATTTAGGAGCCCTGTAGTACATCAATTGTAAAAGTAATAAATTTGAACCCACATGATCTGGGCACTTATGTCTCTTCACAAGTCGCTTGCCCTGTTAAGGAAAAAAAAAATAGAGGATCTCACCTATTTCATAAGCCTACCTATCCAGTACCAAGCTAACATAGTGGACTGTTTATTTTGGACTTTATCATCCATTTGCCCTATTGATTTCATTAGAATTCTGTAGATCAAGAAATGCATACCCTAAATAAGTTAGATTGAAAGGGCAACAGCAGCTACAAACCAGCTTGAAAAAGCCAGCCCCAGAATGTTAAAGATTATGTGTAACACCTGGCAAGATGCCCCTGCTAGGCTGAAAATTGAAAGCAAACAAGATCCTCAAGCTTCCTCGAACTAGTAAGGACAAGGTTCTTGAGGCTTCACCCAACTGCCTGCTTGAGCTTTCTTACTTCCATGGGGAGGGAAAGGGCTACTTGAAAGAGAGAAGACAGTACATTGCCAGACTAGAGATACACTACCATCTCTCTTGCACTGAATGGCAGGAATTCTGCTTACAGTCTGTACTCAGAACAGATGAAGTAGTATTTTAAGATTACTAGCTTATGTGCAACTTTTAAGTTTTCAAGAGAACATAACCTAAGGGAAAAAAAAATCTGCTCCTATACCACATGCTCCTAAACTGATGTAGATGTCCCATCACCTACCTACCTACCAACTCGCCCTATAAACACGCTACAAATTAGAAGAATCCATCAGCCAACCAACAGAGAGAGTCCCCTCTCCATTAGACAGGTAGAGTCAACATCACCTAACCAGAGAAACAGGCCGTCCCAGTATCTTGGCTTCACATCTTTATACTGCTTCCCATCAGCATACCAATGCCAATACCGATAACACTATGTTGGCTAAACAAAATACAGTATGTCTTGAAGGACATATCTTAAAGATACATGACAGATAGAAAGAAAAAAAAAGCCTAATCTTCATGTCTTCCCCTTCTCCTTTACCTACACTAAACCTCCTTTCCTTGCCATCCACTAAATAAATCAAGATCACTGCATTTGAATTAACCTATTTCACTGTGTGTGCTAACAGCAAAACTACACAAACCAGACATTAACAGCTCAAAATTTGGTTACTCTTCTCAAAACAACAATAAAACGTTGTCAATTGTGCTGCACTACCCACAGCAACTCTTTCCTGATTTTCACAGCTCTAAACGATCAAAATTACCTGGCAGAAAAGTAAAGTAATTTGAAAGCACTGCCTTTGAGTTTTGAAACTCTGGCATGCACAGACTAGAAACAGAAATCTAAGATGAGAGTTTGCTTTAAGTAAAACAAGATTACCTATCCTGCAATACAGCACAGCTGCCAGCCAACTACACAGCAGCCACTAAAAGTTGCTTATATACCACTGCAAGTTCTTCTCATCAACAACACGAGCCAGTCACAATAGCTAACCAACATTTACTGTAGTAGACACAAATATTTTGAAGCTGATAAGAAGGAAAAACCTTAAAAAAACCCCAAAAATCTACCAAGAGATTTAAGAAGAAAACTAGAACTTTGATTTTTCTACAGCAGATTCACATGCATAAGGATAGCCTAAAGAGACATCTGCAGTGGCTTTCCAAAGTTTTGTTTATTTGTTTTCAAAGTATTGGGAACATTACATTTAATCCACATTAGGAGCCACAAGACGACTAAGCAGTGCTCTTAAATAAAGTATACTGTTTTGTGGTCAATTTGCACGCCTTAACTTGAACAGATAGTCCTTAACAAATTATCGTTTTTTTCTCCAGAACCCTATTTGCCAATTGATATTAAGCAACTTCCCCGCGCAAAGCAAAAAACTCACACAGATGAATTTTGAACTTCCCAGTGCCTTTACTTCATGACCCTTTTATTAGGAAGCATGTCCCAAACGTAAGGCAACATTAATGACAATGAAGCAATGAAATGACAGGCAATAATAGTTTCAACTTAGGGCGTTACATCACTTACACCTTTTATGAAAAACACGTTACATTCACACAAGCCAACACTTGGTGTCTTCTCCTCCCTGATTTCCACCAAAGAGAGATGACTTAGCGACAACTTAATAAGCTGAAAGACAACTCCCATGTGTGGCAGTTAAGTTCTGCTGACAGAGGACCACGGCACGCAGGGAACAAGGAATTGCCAGGGAGCACAAAAAATCCAGACATCTTCCTCAACATCACTCCTGGTCCCACATGGCTTAGAAACTTGCTCCTTCAGCTGATCACTGATATTCTTAGTTTAAACTAAATTTAAACTTTTTGCTGCCATGAGAAAAAGAAAACAACCAAAACATGCTAAATTCACACTTTAAGTACCTGAAACCACTGATATTAAATAATACTTCATGTATGTTGCCATGGAGGCTTTTCTAGTCATTAAAAAAGAAAGACATTTTCCTCACAAACTTCAGGTGTAATCCAAGAAATTCACAGGAAAAGGTCTAAAATACACATTTCTTCATTGGATGGTGGTAACATTTTAATTGGTAGTAGATCTAGCACAAGGTTTTCTATTGTATTTCATAAACAGAGGCAGAAGGAGGAGAGCACACCTCACAGAAACAAGCGTCTTAGAGACAGAGAGCAGCATACATTATTTTACCTTTTAACCTCAGCATTGCTACAAGTAATACTTTGAAGCAAGAGTGACAAGATTATGAGCATGTTTTGAGAGTTGCGCCTTTCTTTTGTTAAGCTGTAACCATTTCCATACAGACAGCAACACAAATAAACGCCTAGGAAACTGCAAAACTGACACAGAGATAGATGAGCAGTTGGCAACTAATATTACACCATTAATTTTTTGAACACGAACTGAACACGTTGCTTCTAATTAGGCACAAATATGAGAACAGCACAATAGTACACAGTGGTATGGCAAAACACCTGGAAGAACTGCCAGCCTTAATACCCATGCTTGATGCAATTTTACATACATAGCAACATAAGAGAAATAAATCTATCACTAGCTACAAATCACAGCATTTTCGGGTATGAAGGTAGGAAAAAATCTCTCTAAGAACAAAGAAAAGTGATTTGTTTCCAGTCACTCCACATTCATTCACTTTAATTTTTCTTACTAAAAGGCATTTCAAGTATTTCTCTAAGTGAAATAAAGATGTTCAAACAACAATACGTTTACAATGTAAATATATTTACACTATTTACACCAGGTTGGAAAATTTCTCATCCAGTCTATACAATCCCACCTGAACTCTCAAAATAAAATAATAAACAGGTATTTCTTCATTTAACTTTCTATGTCAAGACCTCAGTTCAGAAAGGCCAGTAAATAAAACTCTTACGAGTACACACAAACAGCCTTCTCAACAAATTAGAGAGAATAGACAATTTCCAAAGGCAGCTGACACTCCCATAATTAAAAGTGATGTATCTTTTTTTTAAAAAAAAATTTATATTGGGTTTTTAATCAAATGTAGTTACAGGTTGTGACGAGCCAACTTTTTTCCAGTTAAGGTAAAACAGCTGAAAATAACTCTCTTCTGCTGAGCTTGTACCTGTCAGAAGAGTAGAATACATCACTCACAAAAAAATCATCCCAATGACAGTATCATTAACAGATCAGCAAACTAACCAATACTAATATGATTTTTTAACTCACTCTATATAAATATACAGAAAACTCATGCAACTTTCAAGCCATGAGTTAATGATACTACAAACCTGAAATCTGATCAGGTAAAGTCAACCTTAATTTTAAGTACTGAAGTAAGAAACCAAAGTGAGTCCTTGTTTTGTGCTTTAAGACTCGATTCTCTGAGATTCATATTAACTTGACAAAAATATAACAGAAAATACTTTTAGAAATCACTCTTAAAAGTGCTTTTGTTACATATATACACACACATATGTATGAACATGTATTTCATAGAGCACAAACCTTTTTACGACATTACTTACAAAGATATTTTTTTCTAAACAGTTTTCCCCTTATAAAACGATGTTAAAGCTCAGTTCACACATTAGTGTACTAGAGATAGTACTACTGCAAAGATTTTGATCACAGGGCAAGTACAAATTTTATCTACTAGCTTATCAAAAGAAATACAGATCCACCAGGCTGGATCTGATCTGAAGTCCACCTAGTTTAACACCTTGTAACTCACTGGCTTCTGCTGTCAAATGGGACAGAGACAGGCATAAGAAAGTTTCTGCCAGGTCTTCTGTTTTCCCCTACCTTAGCAACACCCCCAGTGGTAACTGCTTGAGCCTCAACACCAGGCATCCATGTTTGCCTTCTGAAATCAATATTATGAATAAGCTGCAATAATTCTGTCTGATTTTGCCCTCCATAGAAGCCTGAGACTTTTTGAGGCTCGCTTAATTCCTAGTTTCAGTAATGCAATAAAGCATGGCACTCCTGTGCTCCATTTCATTCTGTAAAAAGTAAACAAATTAAATTTCACTATCTTTCAATCTCATTCCATATGCCTTTGTTCTTGTCTTAGAAGAGGAAAAAAACCTTCCTGTCTATTTCTTCTAGAGGTTAAAAAAAAACAAGGGAAAGGCTCAGTCTCCTCAGGGAAGGGGTCACAGCACCAAGCGTGATCAGAGTTCAAGAAGTGTTCAGACAACACTCCTGGGCACACGGTGTGATCCTTGGGGATGGTGCTTCGCAAGGCCGGGAGTTGGACTTGATCCTTGTGGGTCCCTTCCAATTCGGCATTTTCTGTGATTTTGTAAGTGATACATTTGTTGGTTTGGTTTTTTGGGATTTTTTTTTTAAGGAAACAATCCCTGTGTCTTTACATGAGAAGTCCTCCAGTTTCTTTTTTAATAAATTCCATCTCTCCTTTCCAAAACCTACCTACTTCTCCAATACACTCTTTTAGATAAAGTGGACAGCATTCCACAGAAGCTGATAGATGAGCCATTACTTTGTATGTGGTTGAATTAAGCCTTTTTCTCATTCACATGACCTTTTTTTCAAAATGGGAAGACTTATCACCATAGGCTATAATGCCCCTAGTGAGCACAAGGCCAGTAAAGAGTAAGTTTCTTTCTCTACTTCCAGGTTTGCAGCAAATCACTCTTTGTTAAAGATCTATCCTGTAAGCATACATTTGTCAAGTCTCTTTCCAAAAGCCAGTATTTCTGTCTCAGTCTGGGCTAGTTGAAGTCAGTGACAAAAATTCCATCAAGTTCAACAGAACCAATTCATACACAATGCAGGGCAGAGAATCCTCTTGGGAACCTGGCAACCCCCCCCCAACAAACCCAGCAGCAATCGCAAAAGCCAGATCACTGCAGAACACTTGGATTGGGGGGTTGCTTAATCACACGTAGCCCAGTCAGTAATTATGGCACTCCTCATTCCCACTGTCAGCAAGGAACACTTCCGAAAGCATCCTTGTGGCATCTGCAATCCCATGAAAAGACAAAGTATTTTATTTTGTATGGAAGAGTAAAGTCTAAAAGTTTGTTATCAATCAATGCTGCTGCTGAGCATCTTCAAAACAAGCAACAAGCTTTGTTCCTGTCATTAAACTGACAGTAGTTTTTAGATAATTACAGAACAGCAGAACCTTATAAGGAAAGCACAGAGCTCTGCAGAGACCTGAACTCCTCTACAGATATTTTAAGGTTCTTTTGTTTAAAGCCACATGATTTATTCAAGCCACCTTTCCTACACTCCCAATATGAGAATTTGGAGGTCAGGAATATTTTGACTAAAGCCTAGGTATTTCTAATTGTTGTTTCTATTAGCTCTTGCTCAACTATCTTTTTCTTTTCTTTCCGAATCCACAGACGTGGGTTTGTTTTGGGCTTTTCTGTTATGTGGTTTCGGGTTTGGGTTTTTTTGGAGGGGTTTGGGGTTTTTTTTGGTTTTTTTGTTTTTTTTTAAAAAAAACTTCAGCATATCAAGATATTTCTCCTCCCTAGCCCAAACATATAGAAACTGCGTAGTTTAAAGTCCTGCTGAGATTTGCAGGCATAAATGTCAACTATAATAATATAGCCTTTTAACATATTTCATTCTTCACTCCTGATATTTTTCCACTCTGTGGAATTAATTCCGTAACCTGAAGTGCCACTTACTAAAAAGGCAAGACATGGTAAAGAGCTTGCTACCATCATCACTTCCTTTACAGAAATATAGTGATTTCACTCATTACAGCACACTCAAGTTTAATCAATGCTGTGGCTTCTGCTCTGTGTAGGCATTAATCATTTTTAAGTCTTCAGATTCTATTGCTCACTTTGTAGGTCATTTCTGTAGGCATTCCCTTGTAACCTGACCAGACATGATGCAAAAAAGTCACTTCTGGGACTTTCCAGATAGGAAAAGGGATGTGGAAAAGGACAATGAAAAGGGACAAAGTCAGTATGGGAGGAGGATTTCCGGTCCCAAAGAGATACAAGACAGGTGTGCACACGTGTATGTGGAAGTAGGGAGAAAAACACTTGTACATGTGCAAGCAGGATTGGACAAAGATTTCAATGTAATGCTCAGAATTCACGTAGATTTTAGTCTATAAACCAGTTTAATTGGAAGAAACAAACAACTCACCCTCCCACACCAAAAATACCCCTTGACCATGCTGTTCTGGTACAACATCTCAATGTATCTTGCTTAAATCTAGGAGCATGAGTTTAATATTGCTCCCAAATCACCACAATTAATAACACTGACTTCGAACATTGATGGTAGCCACATGCCTGCCCAATTCTATTTCAAATTCTATGTTCTTGGTCTCAGTAATTTCCTATGATGGTAAGTTCCAGAGACTAATTATATGTGTGAAATACACATATAATACCTTCCTTTTATTGCTCTTCTATTTGCCATCTTTGATTTCAATAGAACATCTCTCTTTGTTCTTCCGTTACGAGAAAAAGAAAACAGATGTTTCTAATTTATGTTCTCTTACACTGGAATTCAGTGCAGCATGAAGTTAGCAGTTAAATGACTGAAGTATTTCATCCTGATTGTGTTCTTCCAGACAGAGTAAACTTACCTGCCTACTAGGAGAATCAGAGAAAGATAAGCAAGGAAGTAAAGAAATTCAAACCTATGAACTTTAAGCATAAGGCTTATGACAGCAAATGAGAAAACAAATACCAAAAGCATTAAAAAATGCTCCCCTATTCAATGCTGGTATGTCTATATTTGGAAAAAATCCAAACCAAACCAAAAAACCCACCCCAACAAGCCACAAACTAACCAAATAAAATACAGTGTGTGCGGCTGAAGATGCTCGTGAGGGAGAGGGACAATTAACAAAGCAAAAGAACAGAACTTTATATGTAATGTCACCCAAACCTCCGATATCATACATACTCAGCATGCTATTTTAATCCTCATTGTAGAAGCAATTACAGTCAACAGTTGCAGCTTCTTTTGTGAACATAAGCAAGTTCTCAGGTGCCATCGTCAGGGTCATGGATGAACAGCTTAAAAAGGGATCGATGCCACAGTTTTGCAACAACAAGTTTTGGGCACTTGCAGGAAGGGTGTACACCTGTATTTGTGTGTAACTACCATTATGTGGGTGTAAGCTGCATCATGCAAAAGCACAACTTCAATCAAAACATTTCATGAAATAGGGATGTCCATGTAGAGGCATAACACTTGTATAAAAGCAAGTGGAAGTAGATTTCAGAGGGAACTCACCAGATTGCAGACTGATAACATTGGTGTTAAAATTGCAGTGGAAACCTTGCTTGATTTAGTTATTGCAGGACAGGAAAGGACAATTCAGAGAAACAATAGAGCTTTTATATTACTTCAGCTATAGGACTGATCCCTAAATACAAAGGTTGCCTACCCTCAGATCCACTACCAGCCTGCACTGCATCTTACTACACCCAATTCGAACTTTCCTCATCTTATTTTAATGGAAACAACACTGCAGTTGAGGAAAAATACACACTTCAATGCTTCATTCTGCAGGATGATGGGTTCCTTGATCTTTACACCATTAGCATACACTTGCTACACGTGAAAAGGCATCAGCTATATTGCCCAGCTTTGAGGACTTGAAAACAAATTTCTGGAGCAGAGAAACTCTTGTTGACAATACATATCATTTGGATCAGATTTTTTTTTTAAAAGCTGCATTTTCAACAGTGAAACAGACTATAAATAAACAAAGTGTTACCATACAGTTAGGAAGTTCATTGTTCCAAGTCAAAACTCTGCAAAGACTATGATTAGCCAAGGGCACAAGAGCACAATTAGTTCTTACCTGATGACAGGATCAGATACCAAAAGGAAACCCAGCTGGGTGAAATACAAAATGAGGTGCCCTGACTGAATGTGATAACATTCATATTGAATTTTCTAAAAATGCCATATATCTTTTAACAAACTTGTGTGATAATGGTACTGTTGTATCTAGCTTTGATCATACAGACACTATTTCATGTATAAAGTTTGAGTACACAAAACCTGTGTGCCCCCATGGCTGTACTCACTCAGTTCAGTGACATGCAAACACACACACTCCTATATTCCATTGCAGCGGATCTAGAATTGTATTATCATTTTTGCCACAAAGTAACAACAAGCATATACATTATGGCAGCACTGATCCCCTCTCAGTCATGAAAAGAAGTTTGACTTTACCCTTTATGCCGCTGGGATTAACTGGGAAGTCAGCATTATCCTTGGAGTCTGTTTTGCACACCCCTAAGAGACTTTCCTATGCGTGCTTCTCCTGGGTGACGCAATGCTTGCAGTTTATGAAAACATATACTCTTGTCGACTTCTACAAGTCAAATTAAATGCTGAAGAAAAGGGAACTTGATCTTATGGTAATTCTTTTCCACACAGCTACTTCTGCACATTTAGGAGGGAAAAGTAAAGAAAAAATAACTCTACTTTCTTAGAACTTTAACTGCACTCTGGTAAGCAAATGCAAAATGTGTGTTTGCACACACATACATGCACTAAACACATTGCTGACAAAAACCAGGTCTGATTCAACACTGTTCCCCTAGAGCTGTTGTACAGATAGTATCTAACAGCTTTAAAACCTGCAAATTACTACGAATTACCTCATAATTTGCAAAATGAAATGGCGGGCAAAATAAAAATCAAGCTAAAATCTACTTCATTTATTTCAAAGTTGAAGTCTGGTAGTGGTTCAGTCTTCTTGCACAATTCAACTACTGTAAAACACATACTGAGAGACACCATTTAGAGTCTTCCTTACTGTAAGGGATTTACTTTTAACTGCTGGCAAAATCCAAGAACATATTCCCCTCCTGAGCATCTTTTAATCTTTATAGTTTCTATTCCTTTAATCCATGTAGAACAGACCCCCACCAAGTAGGTATGTTTCCCCAGCACAGGTTCCAGAGGGAAGGCAGCTCTGGTTCAGTGTCGACTGAGTTCAGGTATATTTCTGAAAAGACTGGAAATCAAGATCTAAGCTGTGCAAGCTCCAATTAAAGCAGAAAACCAGCTTAAAGTAAGAAAAAGTCTACCTATTAAAAACATCTTAGCAGCTATGACCAGCATGGATGAGAAATGGTGAGAGGTTGCCCAGTGGCTGTTGTGCTGGTTTCACACACTCTTCCCACTAGGGCAAAGAATGATCAAGAGACTCATCATCTCAATGAGTACTCTTACTGGAAACAGCTTCTGTGGAAAGTCAGACCCTTAAATGTATCCATGTCATAACTCTACTCCCAAGAGACAGTGTTCTACTACATACTCAAACACATACAGAAAGAATCAAAACTATAGGATAATTTAAGCCCTTGTTTTCTTCAGTACTAATTGTAAAGAGAAACTTGAACACATAAGAGAAATCACCTTTCATAATCCTGTGAGTGTGCTAAGGATGTGCATGGGCCTGACTGCCCACAGGCAGTAACGCAAGTATAAAAAAAAAAAAAAAAAAGAGTTAAACACATCTCCCCTCATCCAGATCAATGCCTTACTGCACATACATTTATCTTCTTCCTTTGTTTGCTGTATGGTCTGCAACTGCTGAAGTCTCCTAAAATCAGAGGACTTTAAGAGCCAAAGCAACGCAAAGAAAAGAGAAAATCCCTAATCCTCCTACCAAAAACCACCCCAGCACAGCATGTCCTTCCTACCTTTTCTTATACTGAGAAACTCAATAATAAATATGAGTAAGGAAGTAACACAAATCCGTGCATAGCATTACTTTCCTTTTTTTAAACAGCCTGTATGTTTGCTTTTCATTAGCTCCCTGTGGTGGCAAAACTATAAATGTAAAAGCTGAGGCATAAAGGGAAAAAATGAAGTAGCCAATAGCAAAGATTTCAAATACACTTATACAGCCACAGTTTGTTTCACAGCTGCTTTACATAACAATAAAAATGTAATATACCACGGACTTTTGGCAGTGTGTAGAGAGGCAGCATCAAATGGCAATAACAGAGTAAGCACAAATGATCTCTTTGGAACAATTAAGCAATTTTAGAAGGGCCATTATGTCCAACAAGTAATGGGTCCAAAGAGACAGAAAGGTCAAAAGTGTGAGTTTCTCTGTACTGACCAGAGATCTCATATATGACCCTCTGGAAGAGAGGATAACTTCATAATCATATTATATAACCCTTACTAGAAAATAACCCTGTTCAGCACACTAAACAAAAACAGAGATCTTTCCTTCATAAGCCAAAGGCGAGAATGCATTCTTCCATCCGGTTGTCTCAGCATAATTAATAAATAAATAAATAAAGGACAATAAAAATGCTCACCCTCTGTGCATAATCAGCTGAGAAAATCATTGCCTATATATAAATCAGTTAAGTGCTCACACAGTTCAGTGAACAGTCTGGCACTTTTAGAAAAAAAATGGATAAATAATACATACTGTATGTTAAACTGAACAGAACTGTTTTAGTGACCTTGAACTCTAGTAATATAAGCAGGGACATGCAAACCCACTTTCTGGACACAGTTCATTCACTATCTCCAGCAAGGACTGAAATTTAACACTGGACCTAGTGTGTCGTTTGGATATGACACATTATCTTTCAGGAAAGCCAATCTAAGCAAACATTATAGTTCCATTATTCTAGTATCTAAAAAAATGAGATTCTCCCTCTGAAAAGAAATCATTTGCTAAAACAGAAACTAAATTACTTTCCAGGTGTGACATTCAATGTGTATATGAGAGGAGCATTAGTAAAAACACTGACCAAAGAATCTTTCATTTGCCTGGCATACAGCTGTCTGCTGTGTAAATGCTCATACAGGCTCACCTTCTGCACAGTCAAATGTCCTCATAACTCCCAAGTGAAGTTTAGATGTACCCTCTTGACTAGAAACCTTTCAAGCTAATAAAATACTTTTCCAATGACCAAAGAGTACTACATAAAGAAAGATGACAAATTTCAATTTCTACGTTACCTTGCACTCAGGATTATCCCACTTGCCCATTTAAGTACTTTAAAAACACTTTCCTCTTTCCCTTTCATCAAGCTACTCTGATTCATGGCCCAGATACTTTAGCAATTTAAAAAAAAATAAATAAAATCTATATACACATTCAGTAGTTTAGCTGATCACTGCTATTTCATTTGCAAGTAAATTAATAAAACAAGAATGGTTATGTCTGCTTATTTTTAATTCCTAATATACATTTTCCTTCTGTCAACAGGACAACCTTGCCTCCTCAGTTTCCTGTAGGCATGGGCTGCAGACTCTGACAGAGGTAATGGCTTACTGCTGAAGGATCAGTGCAGCCATCAGGAAAGAGAAGGGACCAGAAATGTTCAGCTCAGAAGGGTAAGGAGGCAGGAGATGGCTTGCAGAAAGAGGCCCAGCTCCATGGGCCAGAATAGGCACTGTAGCTCTTTCTTCCAGAATTTACATCACACTGGTGGCTTGGGACACATTGGATTATGATGAAGGGAAGGAAAAGAAGTATAGAGATTGCTTGGACTCTCTGCAAGAGACTGTAAAATTTACTGCAGGAAAGGGATCCGGCAAAATACATTTTTTCTCTCTCATTGCCTGATTTTAAGGGATTACATCTAATCCCACCCTATACTTTCACTCTTTCCTAGTATGTCATAGTTCAGCCATCAACTCTAGCTCCATCCTTTTTTTCCTCATTTGTTAAGAATCAATGAAGACTGTTGGAAACAGAACAGACTTCAGTAGGTAAAAGATACCTCTCCTTTCCACATCCAAACCCAAATCACCACTCCAGCCTTACCTGTCTTTAAGTCAAGCTGTGAATCAGTAACAATCTCACCCAGCTGCTCAGCCAGCCATGAGAGAGGTCACGGCACATCCTCACTTACCCACAGCCCTTCACTCTGCTGCTAAAACTCATGGCTGGACCCTGCCACCTTGTTGTATCCCCACTGAAAAGTGCTACCACACAAAGCCTCTTCTATCCAATACTGACTTTTCAGTCTTTCCTGACAAAATCCAGTACTAGTTAATAAATACGTCCTAAATGGCTAGCTCTGCGCTACTCAGCACGCAGTGAAATGTGCACCTGAACATTCCCAATGCTAAATTATTTGCCTGGACTTTACATCTCCTCATAAATAAGACTTTTCTATGAAATACAAGGCAAAATCCTTGAAATACAATGCAGAAAGTACAGACTGCACAGTCTATGGGGTTACAAAATTTGCTTTTTCCGTGGGAAAAACAATATACAGGACATACCTGATACATTACAATACCTTGCATGTAATATAATATTTATAGTCATTAAGAGTACACACAGTGACAACTAAGTACTTGAAACTGGAATGTCTCAACACATGTAATAGCTGTGCATTTTAACTCATATTTCCTCAACATATAGTTATAGTCCTCCTGGATATTGAGGTGGAAGGTGAACTAGGAGCACAAAGACACCAAAGAAAGAGATTAGCTGTTGGACAACTTCATTATTTCTCTGCCACTATCCAGGAACAGAAAAGCCCCAACACGAATATATCTCAAAATACATTATCCTATTACAATGGAGTAGTATCACAAAGTAACAGCTGTGATAACCCTGGTGTGCATAAAACCGGAAAATAACCAAATCACATATTCAAGATAATACAACAACTGCTGAATAAAACAACTCACTTATTTACCTCTATCAGATAAGGGAAAAAAAAAAAAGCAATTTTGCAACATAAGCAGAACTTTTTTAGGGAAGGGAGGATAGGGTGACACCTACAAGCCCAAAGACTAAACCTACTTTATTAATAAAGAGCATTTAAACATAGATGGAAATTTACATACCACTTTGCCAACACTGACAAAAATTAAAGTGCTTTACTCTGAAAAGTTTACATTCTAAATTCAGCAACACAAATGCATGAAGGTTAATCCTTCACAAAAGCAAGGAGAAGTGGCTGAGTAACAGGAAACAAGAGCTTGCTTTAAATGGCGAAGCATAAAAAGAAGAGAGGCAAGAAGGGCAGAAGCTGAACATTTTCTGTGGCTAAAAGCCATGTCAATTGGAACAAGGAAATAGAAAAGAGCCTGAAGTTAGTGGACTGGAATGAGGGACAATGGGGTGAGGGAAGGAGGTAATTTTGTGGGTATTCCACATAGAATGCAAAAAGACCATGTGGGTTCATTTAACTGAGCACCCTACTCCTGGCAGTGGTAAGAGCCTGCTCCTCAGAATAGGGGACCGGGGACACCATCTGCAGTCCATTCCCTTTGTACTCCTTCAGAATCCATAGCCACTGGATTAGGGGTGCCAAAGGGTACACGCCTCACTTTTCTCTCTGTATCTGTTTATGGAGGTGTTGCTCATGAATTTGTTCAAGCCCCCCTGAACATGCTGATACTATCTGCCTCCACAACCTCCTGCAGAAGAGTTTCCAGAACCTCACTGCCTACTGGGTAGAAGGGCCAAATCTGTTCTAAAATGACCTTTTAACAGTTTCAGTGAGTATGCATTTCCAAGTACTATGGAATTTACTGAATAACAGCTTTTGCCATGCTTCTCTTCCAGTTGCTACTGAAGCAAAGTGTGCTCCTTTGGGAGATTCAGATTCACAGGGCCTTCAACAAAATTCATTTGCAACTTCCTATCTTTAATACTAGTCTGTTTGATTGGGACTGACTGAGTTACTTGTTTCTCTCTCCATTTTCTGCCCTCCTTCTCCATTTCTCTGCCTGCCTTTCTCTCCCTCTGCTCCTTTTCTTGCTATCACTTCCCAAGTATTTTTCCCACTCCTCACACCTCGCTGATGTGCTTCTAGGAGGACATGGCTCAAGAGTCACATGTAAGCAGCAGTTCAAGGAGGTCTGCAAAGATACAGTGGGGCACCTGTTACATATATTCTTCAAGGTATAGTACATTGTGCCTACTATAAGATCATATAAGTGAATTCACTTTATTACTAAATTAATATTTTATCTCCCAGGTGGGAGCGTAAAACAATCACCACAGAAAAACTTGCAGCCTGTATGCTTTACTGTTTCAAAAATCTACTCATGCCCAGGAAGAGGGTGGCCCATGGATGGTCCTCCACATCCATCAAGAGGAGGATGCCCTGTGTCTTCTGCTCCTTACAGTGCAAGGAGCAGAAAGTGGAGCTAAATTGCTGGAGCAGAAAAACATCAGTCTCGTCTCTATTTCCACCTTTGCTGCAACTGTTCTAGCAACCAGTGCAAAATTTTCTCAGCCATCCTGATGGGCCATCTCACTCTGCTGTCCCTTACAGTCTCTGCTAATACCTTGTACAATCTTGCTGCCTTGAGTGGTTTTATGTCCTTTTCTGTTCCTCCTCTGCAACTCATTCATCTCCCCAGTCTTACCGATACCTGCAATCTGATTAACCTCACCAAGAGAAGTGAGGGGACAGAAAAATTGGCAAGGTGCTATTCTAAAGAAAACATTAAGATTTCACTAGAGATTTCAACCCTGCAATGCAGCCAAAAGACAAGCAGGGCAGCTGAAGGCCTGGCACTAGTTACATTCAAAACTTAGATCTCCTAGGTCACTCTTGTCGCTACTGTACATCTTGCCTGATTTCCTAGGTTACAAGGGTGCTGTTGAAATTCAATTTAAAGTAGGAATGAAAGCATCATCACAACTTTAATGCAATGGAGAACTCTGTGAGATTCATGATATTTTGAGACTTAGCACAGCTATTTAAAGCCTTCAGTCTTTTCTCTCTCCCACAGTCACCCAAGTGTAAGGAGGCATAAATACGTTTACCAGAAGTCAAAGCACTACAAAATACGATGAGAATCTCATATTAAGAATTACCCCATCCAAAAGAAAGCTAGACAATTCTTGTTGATACATAACTTATAAGGAAGACAAGGAGGACACTGACTATAAAGGCTTGCATGCATCACCTAAGTCACCTCCTTTAAAAAGTTTACTAAGACATATAGAAAATACTGTGCAAATACAGTATTACAACAATCTGATTGATCAGAAACTGTAGTATACTACAGTACTGATCTAATTACTTTAAAACTGTGTTATTACAACTGTGTACATTTTAGCAATCTTTCAAAACCACCTGCAGCAGCTAAACACTGCTTTAATGAAATAAATTGTACTTTCTCCACCATTTATAGGCCACTTTTCAGAGCAGCTACACTTGTTCGGAATATAAAATAACACACTGGAACTTTCTAGAAGTTGTCCACTTGAAAACTGTAAACATATGACAATCCATAACAGTCGTCACCTAAATTAGCACCTTAAAACGTCAGTGAAGATATTCCAACTGCATCTAAAACCTTTGAGACACTTACCCTGGCAGTTTCCCTTGTAGAAAAATCACTGTCTCCAATAAATCTGACAGAGTTCTTAGAGTGTACCAAAAGTAGTTTTGTTTTTTTTTTTATCAATTCACCTATTATGAAAAGACACTTTTGATTTCAGAATAATTTTTAATATTTGGGGGTCTTTTCACTCCTGTGTGCAACTCAATGCATGATGTTAGGCATCAAAAGAAAACACACCAAGACCCCTCTCCTAAATTCTCCCCACGAGACACCGGAATTAGCACACTGGCCAAAATGTATTGCTCAGATACCCACAGCAGAAAATGCATTAAATATTAGCAGTCCACCTGCTCCAGAAAGCTCCTCCCCATTTTGCCTTTACAATTCTCAGTACCAGTTCAAGATTCTCTATGTTTCCCACAAGTCCAGCAGCTCCAGAGGGAGATATGAGCAACCTTTTTAAACAGTCATTTACACTCATATGAAGTACAAAACACATCTACTAACATACTGATCTGATTTGGTTCACACTCACTTTTGAGTCTAGAAGTTGAAGCCCCTGGAGGAATTGAGACCTAAATTCTACACTGATTCACAGAAACACAGAAGCAAAGAAATCTAACAGGACTCTACACCATTAATCGTACAGCCTCTTTAATCCAATTACTTTGTATTTTCTCTTAAACAAACGAACTGCCAAAACTTGGCCTGGACCCAGCTCTCAAAACAGCTCAATTTCATCTTACCTGACCCATATTTTCAGCTGTGAAATCATGGAAGAGACTGGAGTGAGTGGGGAGATTCAAACACCACATCTGCCCCGAGCTACAGTCTGCATGCCCCCCTCTCCTTTTCTCCCCCAGCTTCCTTCCCCCAGAGTCCAGGCTAATAAAGAACACTGCAAATTGGATATTGAAGTTAAGCATCCAGCTCTACAACATCTCCTCGTAACGTCAATTAGCCCCTTACACACAGAAAATATGTATTAAATGCATGGTTGCAACCATTACACTTTCCCCAAATGCCTTGGAATTTTAATTGCACGTTGCTGAAATTTGCAAATTGGCAAGAGAAACAAGAAAACCCCTCTGAATTCCTGAGTGCACAGTGCTTATTTTGACAGTTGTAGTTTATTTATAGTACTTGACAATACATGTTCTCTCCTTGGTTTTGTAATATGATGAAGTGAGTATTTAGACCTCCACTGTTAAGCCTCAGAGGGAAAAATAAGTATAAATTTATTTCATTCAAATAAATGTACAGATTGGCAAGATTCTACTTATAATAACTAAATTGCATCATTAACTTAGTTTGAATCACTTTGTTTTGTGGAGAAAGCATAGCCCTTAACTTTGAACATGGTGTGTGAGTCTGCACAGGTGTGCAGTAATCTCTTAACCCCTTCACATAAAATGGTATCCTTTTTTTTAGTACATTAAATGCTTCTGAAAAGGTGCTGCATGGAAGGATGGTCTGTCACGTACAATTACAGAAGAGTGCAGGCAGAGGCTGCAAGTTTCACTACGCACAAACTCACCGACAACATGAATCCACTGAAGTATCGGTGCAGGTGAGCTCCGTTTCCACCCCCTCCAACAGCAGGACCACAGCAAACATCTGCTAGATGCAATGTTACCGACTCCCAAAACCAACCCATTCTTCAGAAACCACAAGACTCTCAGTCACTGGTAACCTGTTCTTGTTGAAATCCTCAAACACAAACCCATCCTCCTCAATCCCCTAGAAAAGCCAGTTATCCACGGGTAATTTTGTCTTCATATAAAAAGGCAAGATAGATTCAACCCCTAAAGGATTAACAGTGCACATCCAGTGTTTCCCACTTATGTCTATGAAGTATCATACACATGTAATGTATACTTCTTAAAACTAAACCAGACATATAACCTGCTGCTATACACATATCCAATATAAAAATCTAGACAAGCAGTGCTGGAATACAACTGAAAAACCAAACAAGACTGAGTAACTGAGAGGAATATAAGAATTTGTCAGATAAAACATATATGCAGCATCATAAACACAGTTGCACAGTGCCCTCCAAGGGCAGCAAAACTGAAAGTCAAATAATAAAATTAAGTGGCATACAAGGGAGTGTGCACAGAAGGGATTTCAATCCTCTTTGTTCTTAGCCATCATACAATTCCACAGCCGCTCTCAAGATTCATCGTTTCCATGTTTGGCATGCAAGAGCACAGAATGCAGTTCATTTGGGAATTACCAAGCCAGGATGTGCCAAACAAAATCTACCACAGCATCAGCCAGCTTCTGCCACAGCGCCCGAACAGCCTGGCCATCAAAACATTTCTGACAGTTAAAATAAAAACAGAAGTAGCTTCAGAAAAGTTAATTCCTGTAATATTAACCAATCGATCCTCAGCAAAGAAACTGCTCCTGTGCAGTCTTTGTCTGAGTACACTGGGCAGAGGAATTTGCCTACAGGAGCTGCTACCTCCACATACTTAAATTCACCCAGTGTAGAAATGTATTATTTTTATGGTTTGCAAGCTAGACCATACACAGCTGCAGAGGATCTCTAAATTAGTTAACACACCATTTCAAAAGGAAGACTTATTTCTCCAGGGATCACGTGCCAAACAAAGCGAGGAGGGAATGCTGAACCACTGGTAGCTTATTCGACAAAAGATATTTTTCAACTACACACAGCACTAATTACAAAGGTCCTTCCTATCCTACATCTGGAAACTTCTCACAGAAAACACATTTTCAACAGAACACAAGAGGAAATAGAAAAAAAGAATTCTAAAACCACTTTTGTAAGCTGATAATGTCACCTTCATTAAAGGTGATATTAATTTTTTATTTATACAAGAAAGCAAAAGCTGGCATTTGTGTCATTCCTGATCTAATAATTTGACTGTGCATATTAAGAAAAATATTAGAAACATTAGACATCGTTACTTAGAAAACATAAGGCCAGAAAGTTTATGCTAGAATATGGTTGTGCTCAGGAAGGGCTATTTCACACATCATAGTAACAAAAACATCACTGATATTAGAGTTTAACAGTGACAATCCATCCTTAGATAATATACTAGGTTTAAAAGCAAAAGCACTTAAAGCATTATTGGAGTTGAAAGTATCGAAAAAATACATTTGCAAAAAATTATAAGCACCATAAAAAACAAATCTAAGCAAGACAAATGCCAGACTTGCATGGTACGTAGATGAAATGTATTAATTTTAATATGAAGCTGTTAAGTTCAAAACTGCCTTTGAGCCACACATTTTATGCAGACTTCTCTCAAGCCAAGAAATCTTAATTCCACACTGCAAAGTTTTGAAAACTATTAATACTCCATACGTTATAACGGAGAGCACTTCTCCCCACCGTCTTTACTAAGACACATATTTATTAAGTGCTGACAGTTAACTTTCATGAGACTCTCAAGGAGATCTGGTCCTTATTCTGCGAATTTACAAAAACCGGGCTGAAGGCGCCAAGAAACACAACAGTATTTTATTATTATTTAAATAATGAATTTGTGATAGCATTTTACTCTGAAGCAATGGTAAGCCCTGCAGGCAAATGCCTCCTTCAGCAAAGGTTTGAAAATTATTTTTGTTTAAATAACAGCTGGTCTTGCCTATATGGACTTAAATGAGCCATGTGGAGACCAACTTGTCTCAGTTTGGCTAAGATAGATTAAAAAACATTAATTCTAGTTAATATCCATTTTGGTCCCTCTACACAGATGGGAAAAATAACATTAAATTACCATGCTTACATACAGTCAATACCAGGCACCCAATAAAGCACAAATTCAAAGCCCTGCTCATAATGTAACTGATGCACACAGTTCCAGCAGAACAGCTCAGCTGCAAGTTAGCTTGAAACAAACGAGATTTACATTCATTTCTCCACTTTGCCAGAGACTTTCTGCATGACCTTGGGCAAGTCACTTGATTTTGTGTGCTCTAACTCCCCATCCCTAAAAATGGGGAAAACCACTTGCTCCATATCCTGACATCGATAAGCAGGTTTACCATCAGGAGATGCTTAGATATAGATGTTGAATAAATGACACAAAGTGAATAAAGAGTACTTAAAGCTTTAATAAACTTCTCTTAAAGCTTTGGACACTCCACCACAGAGACAGAAGGAAAGCTTTTTGCACAATAGTCACAAGTGTTGCCAGCAAACAAAAGTCAGGACTACCTACATAGCAAGATGGAACCATATTTTGACATCTGCAGACCCAAAGCAAAGGCATGACACCTCCTGTCACCAACATATACAAAAGACCAAAAGTAAGAAGTTCCTAGTAACCTTCTTTGAGTTCTAAAACAAGAGCTAAACTCTCTGATATAATACAAAGTAGGAGAAAAGATCACCAGATACACTCTTAAAAGATTTAAAACACTTTAGGTCCAAACAGTCATTCTTCAATTCATACTAACCACCTTTTGAACTTGAAAGCCACATTTAACTTTCATAACTCAGTATTAATATAGGGAGCCAAATCATTTTCCAAAAATTAAAGACCTCCAGAGCACTGGCCTACTGAGAACGATGAAGAGGACTAAAATCCATTCAGAAGTAGCTGCCAAACATACACGACACTAGGACACTTATGAAGACAGCATTGCTCCCATCAGGAACCCACGAATTTGTGACACATATTAAATACCTTTTTAGAAAATGTTTTCAAGTCCAAAAACCTACTTTTTGAATGCAGGCCAAACACAGACTGTGTTTCCATGCACATATTCTGCACCTCTGCACAACTAACTGCACCAGTCTGTGAAAATCAAAATCACAGCCTGAGGAAGGAGACAGAAAGGCAAAGGAACTATGAGAAATGAAGCAGTCAATGAGAGACAAGCTCAGGTAAGCTTTTGGGGGACACACGCAAGCTATGGAAAAACCAGAAGCAAGGAAAGTACTGAGGAGAGAGGAAGTTCTGGAATAAACTTCCCCTCGTATTACCCACATATGTGTAAAAACCACACAGCTGCTCAATCACAGGGTGTTGAGTGTGCTTGGGGTTTGAGTTTTTTGGTTTTTGTTTTTTAAACAGATGATCTGTGGGTTACACACATGAAAATACAGTCACTGCAAGCTACAAAAATAAAAATGAAACATTTGTTTTTAAGCTATTTTGTTTGAAATGTCAAATGGTTGTCACTATTTGTAATTGCATCTTGTATGTCGTATTTTATAAGAAAAAAATACCTCATATAAGATATGGTAAAACTAAGTTCTTACTAAAAATCATTCACAACCTAAACCTCTGTCTTTCAATATGCAGAGCTGCTCTGGGATGTGTTATATATCTTGAACTCCCATTACTGCAATAAGACTGAAAGAAGAACAGTATTTTGCAGCGAGGCCAAAAATTAAAGCACAGCCAACCATGAACTTCTATCAAACACCAAGCATAGAACAGGGGAAAATACAAACATGGTGGTAAGGGGTGTAAGAACAGATGTCCAGAAAAACAAAAAAGATTATGATGTTTCCAACACTACACAGGATACAGTTTTGGACAAACATTTTCAAATGTGACTTAAGGCTTTGGCAACCCCTAAAATTAACAGCACAACAGGTAGTACATGGCATCATACATAATGCCCTGAATATGTAAGTTTTAAGATTAAACTTGCAGGAGGAGAGTGAGATGCCTAAAAGGAGAGGACTGGCCTCTCCTCCAGTGACACCTGAAAAAAATCTATAGAGGCACAAAGGCAGCAGAGATATGAGGGGCAGGAGGTCAGAGGAAAGGTTAGAATAAGCAAAGTCATAAAGGCAGGAAATTGAAACTAAGTTCTCGAACTATGCATTTAATACCTCCTTCACAGCATGCCAGTAATGTTCATATGAAAGGAAAAAATATAAAGGAAAACAGTGACACTGTTAGCAGGCTTCCCAAGAACAAATTTTGGCAACCTTAAACATAATGCAGAAACCAGAGTCTCTCACTTGCTTAATCTCATCACAGTCATAAATTGACTATTTCTATTTCTTTTTTTCACAAGAGGTGAACTTTCCCCGTAACTGCAATAGCTGAAACTCATCTCACTGTTGTGGCAATAGGCACCTGCCTACCTTTTTACAAATCACCTGCTACAGAGGCGAACTCCCCGTGCTTGGCTGCACAACTGAAGCCTTGTTAGGCATAACACTCTGCCATAAGCAGAGCTGCTCTCCTTCATTCTCAGCACCGTCTTTACAAAAGTAGGATGACTTCACCCCAAGATGAGCAATACCAAAACTCCTTTGGTCACATATACACACACAACAAACCCCTCCACTCACGTTTTCCAACCTATCAACATATTAAAAGGCAGTAAACACTATACCAGTTTCATGCATTACTTGCAAGAGTTGCCAGCCTTCACTGTCACTCCTTTGAAAGTCAAAAAGAATGCAGAATACTTGTAACTCCACTATAGATGAAGATTAATCATCACTACTTGTACTACAAACTAATATTTACCATTAGAAATATTTGTAAAGGCTGAAGCAACACAAACTTACTACGTGGGTCTTGAAGTGCATTATCCTCAATGGTCTATGTAATTTGTAAAGAAAAACCAAAACTATACTGAATAAAAGACAAGTAGTCCGCTAGTTCATCTTTACCTGTGAATGAATCCAATTGGAACAAGGACAAATTAGGGTTCTAATATCATTTATACAAACCTTCAGAAGAAACATGCAATCTAACACAATCATGTACTATCACAACTTTTGGATAGATTTGAAAAGTTCAAACTGAAGTCCCAGCACCTTGACCATCCAGACTCGGTTATCTGGAGAGCAAGTAACAGTGCCTGAGATGTGCTTCTGTGTTTCCTTCCCATGAAAATCAGGTTAAGGTGGAAGGAGGAGGGAAAAGCTTGTGGACTTCATCCTGACACAGAGCTGGGATGCACACAGGAGAGACATCTCCACCCCAAGAACTGGAAATTTTGTAATATTTGGGAAAGTCATTACTGTCCCTACAACAACAGTGTCACAGTTAAAGATTTCAGAGCTTATTGGCTACCATTCCAACAGCACAAAAATCTTCTTAGTATCAGACTAGAGTCACACATCACATTCAATCCCTCCTTTAATTAATTTTGATCCTTGGGACTGGGACTGAAAGGGTGGCTCTGGACCTGTCAGGCTAACTCTTGTGCTAATGCCTCCCCACAGACTAACAGTGGCAAAAATCTTCAATAAAAAGGTTCATGTACATTTGTGAGTGGAAACTCAATACTAAAAAGACCAATTTAAACAGTTATTTATAAACACAATTTTCTCTGATTTCTGCTATTACCAACATCAAAAGACATCAAACCTCAGCTACAGCAAGATGATGGGAACAGAGTTATGCTTTGGCAACTACAGCGAACAGACCAGACCGAAAGCCTCTTTCCTCTTGGATGAGCAAACATAACCAAAGATCTTACACTACTACTGTCTCCTCTCCAAATGCAAAAGAGGCTCAGGGACATCATGCAATGAAACAAATCAAGCTTCCAGATGTTTTAAAAAAACAGTACAAGTTTCCAAAACATACTTAAAAGCAAGCTGCTTATAAAGGGCAACAGAATATCCCAGCTTTCTGTTTCATCACCTAAGATGTACGTTCCAGTGGGGCACCCACTGAGTGACGAATTCACACTTCTCTTCCACTGTCAGCTGCTGTTTGCAACAGAACTCTGAGCTAAAAACCTCATAGCATTCTACTCTTCTCTGCTCCCTTGGCAGGACTCTTATTGATGTAAGACTAGTGCAGTCAGGCATTAGATTTATAAACCAAAACCAAAAACAAACAAGGAGAGTTTTCACACTCTTCTTTATAGACCAGTCTCTGAAATGTACACACATAAAACAGTATAACATATTGAAAGGCAATTGTTAAAAAAACAAAACAACCCCCCAGACAAACAGAAAACTGGTCAAAACACATACAATCTCTGGAGGTACCCCACCTGGAAACTATTTAGAGTCATGCAAGCATTCATGAAAGTACTGTTGGCCACCTAAATACTAGGAACAGCACCGTTCCTCTGCTCCATCCAGAGCCTCTGAGGGCAGTTACAACACAAAGGCACACTTCAACCCCTCACCTTCCCCCACCCTCCTCAGGTAAGGAATCGACACCAACCTGCAGTTGGGAGGTGGATCTAAGGTGATGTCAGCCAATTCCTTCTGAATCCTGTGGCAATAAAGCAAGATGGAACAAAGGTAAGTCACTGTGTGGGACAGCAGCTAACACATTTGCCTTGCAGACGTACAGTCACTGTGAGCCTGCCACAGTACATGAGAGAGGCACTCTCAGCTGCAGCCTCCCACCAGTCCAAACCCCCTAAGCAGGGCAGGCACCCTGCCCTGTTACAGAGACAGGCAGGAAAGCAGACAGGCATCGTGCACTGAACCCAGACAGGTGCACTGCTCTACGCTCCCACAAAGATGCCAAGCACACAGTGAAAAAGACTGTCCGCTTTGCTCTGCCAACCAGCCTGTAAATGAGGGGAAACCTCTGCAAATGTGATGCACCAAGAGGAAACTGCAGTCTGAAAAGGAATTTTGTCTTACGGGCTTGAGAGAAGCAGTCATTGCCAAATTGGCTCCCTCCTCTCTCCCCCAGCTTCTCATCACCATCCTGAGAAAAAAAAACCACAGCCCTGAGGGAGTCAATAACTGCGCCATTCTCAAGGACACTTTAAGGAAGGTGAATATCTATTTCCGAGGCTCCTGCACATTCCTACCACCTTCAATTCTCCCTTCTCTGCACCCTTGAGAGCTGCACAACATCCCCATGTCCCCTCCCTAGGACTCCAGATGCTCCCTCTCTCCACCGTGCTCAGCCAACACCCTGTCCTCCCGGCCCAGACTATTCTGGGCTCACGCTGCTTTTGCCACAAAACGCCCAACCAGCTATCATCCTCTTCCCTGGAGTCCCATTACTGTCACTCAGGCTTCCCTTCCAGATTTCCCCACCCAGCACTCAGCCTGCCTCCCTTCTCCTTTAAACTCAGCCAGCATCTCCTGCCACTTGTCATACACAAGAACCACAGCCTTTCCACAGGAGGCAGTTTAAAATCTTCTCCTTAAAAGAGTGAAGGGCACAACACATAAACACTGCTTGCCACTATCTACGTCTGCTTACCATGGAAACCTGCTGAGTGGAGATCTGGAATAACCAAACTGCCTAAATGCCACAAAGCCACAGAGAACTTAGTTGCTTCCACAGGGCATTTGCATAAAACCCCAGTCACTTTTGACACCTACTGATACAACCTCTCTGCCGCTTGGCAAAGCAGTTCAGTGAGATGGTTTGTTATTCTTATTGAAGTATTGCAAGTTTGCTTGAAAACTTCCATTTATCAGCTTAGCTCCCTGGAGCAGGATGGTGCTGAATTCAGGTGACACACAGAATAAGTAAGGAAGTTTTTTTTTTTTTTTAAATGAGTAGCTCCAGGAGTCTGTCCAAGTGAAGAAAACTGACTGACATAGCTGTTCTGGAATTACTACTCTATGCAGGTGTCTCTGCCTACACATTATTCTGGAATAAAAATTACTTTATTCTCAAAAAAAAGCCCAAACCCACTCTGCTGTGAGCAAAGACTATCTTAGAGCAGAATGTCCACAAGTGGACCTGCTGCAGATAATTTATTCCAGTCAGCATCCAACCATACATAGAAAATTCAATATAGATGATGAGCAGACAAAAATAACAGTAATGTATTTGTTGGTAAAGATCTCAGGCTATATTACAGCCTTTGCACTGGAGTGCACTCCCCCAAAGCAAGCAAACTCAAAACTTCACAGACATTAATTAATTAATCTCCAAATCAGTCCTGGAAAGAAAAAAAGACACTCTAGACTCCAACCCACAAGAGAGGGAAAGGGGTGTTGAAATGCAATGTCTTACTTAGGACCATATAGCTTCCAGCAGCAGAGAAAAAAAAATAAGGTCTAAATGCCAATCCTACACCATTCCCATAACAAATGCCAGTAAGGAAAAAGGAAAAGACAGCAGAAATAATTGAGGGTGAGAATAACAGCCCAGAAGAAGAAAAGTCAGGAAAATATTTGGGATAAGCAGGAGAAGGGACCGGAGAGCAGTGAAGTTGGTCAGACACTCGCTGCAGCGAGACACTGAAAAAAGTGAGACAATAGCAGCTTCGTGTGGGAAAGTTAAGCACAAGGGCTAGAGATGAGGAATGGGAGCAGCAGGAGAACGGAGCAACATAAAATGAGGAAGAAGGAAAGATGCAACGAATCAGTGAGAAAACTGACTGCAGCCTCACCTCTTGGCACTGGTAGATAGCAGTTTAGAGTTTTTACTCATGCTGACTTTGCTTTCCTTCTTCTTAGGTGTGCTTGCCTCTTTCTCTGTCTGTTGGTTGGAGGATGAAGATGAGGAGGAGCTGGTGCTGGCCCTCGAATCGTCATCCGACATAGCGACCCCCCCACCACACACCCCAACCTGGAGAGGAGACACCATGGGGCGTGGGGAACAAACAGTGAACACAAACACACACAGAGAAAGGCTGCTGACAATCTCGCTCTGTGTTTGGGTCATGCTCCTTTTAAAGGATCCTCGTGTCTCCCTCTCCTCTCTAGGCCCTACAGCCATAGCAGGAGGAGCAGTAGCTTCCCCTGCACTACTAACACCGAGAAGCAGGGGGAAAGGGACTTTAAAAGCTTCCTCTCAGAAAGCAAGTGCAAAATGAGAGGAGACTGGAACGAGGACGACTGCGAGGATCAGGGAAGCTCAAAGCAATTCTTTCTAATCTCCCCCAAACTGCACACACAAGAAGAGCCATCACCACCCACCACTATCGAGCCTAGGGGTGTAGGAGATAAAAATGGAACAGCTCCGGTCCCTTGGGTTCCCGG
>VXBT01007382.1:141812-358220 GCA_013400235.1 Oriolus oriolus | reverse complement strand
GGGCGGGGGGACATCCCGAGGCTGGACATCTCCGCTTGGCAGCGACCGCGGCGGGGAGTGGGGGCGGCCGAGGCTGGCTCCTCCTGAAGCCCGGGCTTCCCGTCTGACGCTGCCAGGCGCTGCCCGTCCCCGGGCTGCCAACATGGCCCCAGCGGCAGGCAAGCCTTCCCCCCTCCCCGCGGCGAGCGGCCGTGCCCGGGCGCTGCTTTCGGGCTCCCGTGGGACCCGGCGCCCTGCCCGCCGGTGGCACCGGTGTTGTGAAGCTGGCCCCCGGGAGGAGCCTGCCCCTTAGCAAGGGCGGAGGCTTGAGTGGAGGTGAAACCCTTCAGGCTGGGGTCGGGTAGTGGGTGCCCGTGGCTTCTTTTGGGGTCAGCTGTCAGCCGCACTGCCTGGGGATGCTGAGCCCTTCCTCCGTGGGACAGCAGCTTCACACATTGTGACTCAGTACAAGGATCTGGTCATGGCACTGATCTTTCACCATTTATATCCTGTAATCTTTAAGCCAGAGGTACCCCTGGAGTGGACATCCGTGCCGGGACAGTCTTTTCCTCTGTCACCCTCTCCTCTGCTTCCTTGGACCTCTGCGTCTGCTGCTTCTCTCTCCTTACCCTCTCTCTTTCTCCTCCCTCACCCATTTTCTGCATGCATCTCAGCAGCACCTCGTTTCCCCTGGGCCAATCCCCAATCCACCTACACTCCCCAAACTTGCTGCCTATTCTGTCTGAGCCGTGCAATGTACTAGATATGTACACCCCAGTGACACTGCGAGTGTCATCCTGACAACAGAAGGAATTCCACTGCAGTGTCACGCTTAAATGGTCTTTGCGTGTGGGTTTTGATTTTGGGGCGCTTTTTTCCTGCTAACCCTCCTCTTCAGTCTTTATTACCTTTATTACCTGTGGCACCATGTATTAGGCCTCAGTGAACTATCTTCCAAAAGCAGTTTGCTAGCAGAGGCAACCTGTCCAGTTTGACCTATGGGAATGACGCTTGGGAAGCTATGGTCATCCTACCTTCTAGTAACTGTGGCATCTCCACCATTGACTACAGCCCTGAAAACACATAATAAATGTCATGAAAACTGGCATTTAAATAAAGGTGGGTGATCTGATTACTTCATGCCCCTCACTGATGAAACGGGGTCAGAATTCAGCTCCTGAAAACTGCAATGAGCCCCTCTGTCAGCATTTTCCTTACTGACCCAGGGGGCTGTGGAGGATGGGGCTGGCAGTATGGTGGTATGTGTCAGGTGACAAATGCAAGAGATGTGAGGACACAGAGCAAGGTGACCAGGCTTAACAAATTTCACTGCTTATACGGAATAGCTCTATTAAAACAGAAAACCTTCATTTTCACCAGAAAAAAACCCTCCAGCCCTTTCCTGTCGTCACAGGAAACCTTCAGCAAAGTCAAGCAAGACAATTGATATTAATAATGAAAGCCCTCCACTTCTGTAATAAGGGGCAGGGAAAATGTAAAGATTGCTACAAAACCACACAGGCACTTTTGCTATATTATGTTAAAATCTTAGTAGGGGGTTATCTGTAGATTAACCTTTTCTGTAGCCCACAATCCTTGGTAACCCTGTTCAAAGTAATAATACTATAACCAGCAGCAGCGGTTATTTACTTTGAAGCCTACCCAAAAATGCTTTTGCTGAAAGCACCTACTAATGTCAGCGCTCGAGCAGCTGTTACAGTAGCAACTCCCATTTTATGACTCACCTCCTAGGTCACAGCTGGGACCAGCAATGGGTTGTTCTCCACATGCTAGCCATGCCATACCCAGAGCACTGGAGAGTGAGGGAGCCAAGAGACCAGCTTCTATGCCCAGAAATGTTTTTGCAGCTTGCCTTGCTTCCATGCTTGGCCTCTCAGCTCTGCACAGACACGGAAAAACGGGAAGAGAGTGTAGTACATTATTCTTTTTCCAGCGAAAAGAACAACCTCCTCCAGTCAATCTCATCCCATCTTGGGAATTTTGACAAAATGTCACTGATCTATTTCTTTCCTGTAGAGTGTGTGCACTTTATTGGGTGAGATTTCCTTCTTCTGAGTGCTTCCTCTTCCTGTCTCCTTAGTTTTTTTGGGTTTTTTTCTTGACCAAAGTTTTGCAAAGAACTTGCAGAGGAAAGCTGACCCAGATTATTCATTTTCCCAGTGCCCCAAGCTTTTTTAGTCGATGGCACTAGTTCAGTGTAGCAACTGAATAGGATTAGTCACTTTTCCCTCTGGATTGAGTTTGGAGGAGGCTGCAAAGATACATGACTGGAATCGAGTTGCCTTTGGGGCTTTGAGCTTAATTCACAACAGGAGATAGCCAGTTCAAATTGCTCTGAGTCTTCTGCTAAGGGAAGGTGACTCGGATTAGTCCTTTTGTACCACCTCAGTTCCAAATACATTTTCAGCATTATTTCTGACTGATCTGTTTGGGTCTGAGCCAAATCCCCTTATATTTCCAGCAATTCCAGTGAATTTTGTGTCAGACCTTTTGTGGGGAGCAGAAAGAAACGATCATCTGTTTGGCTCTCCTAATGTCAGCTTGCCGGTAATGTCACGCTTGCAAGTGACAGCAGCAAAGCGAGAAACATGCTGATACCCCACACAGTCCTGTGATGACACACTTTGTCCTTTCTGTGTGACCCTGTGATACAAGGTGAGGTGGCAAGGAAGAGTTACAATAAGCCCAGGATTTACGATACAACTATTTGAATAAAGCTAGACAGAAACTCTTCCAAAAGAGGAAGGAACTTCATTCAAATGAGACAAAACGTAACAGAGAAAACACAAGTGGCTTATTTGTGTGACATAAGGTAGTGAATTTACTCGTTGGTTTCCCGCTCACAACTATCTTGCCATAACTTAATAATGCTGTCCAACTTCCTTGCTGTAATTTTCTCACACAGTGCAGCTCTTAGTCCTTAGAATTATATCTTTTTCAGTTCCTTACAGAAGAATGAAAGGGTCCACAAGCAGAAAAAGACTTGTTTCCTCTCCTTTTATTCCAGTACAAAAGAGGACTTAGTTGTGAAGGAAAAGTTCAGGTTTCATTGTCAGACTCTTTCTATTTACCATTTGGTTTTGGTTCTGTTTGATATCAGTCCTGGGACCTAAAGGCCTTGCTGGGAGACTGTCAGTGTGGACAGAAATACCTGAGATCTGTTACATGTTTTTACCTTGTTGAAGTCCTGGCTGAGCCCCTGTAGATGTGGAGACCGGCTGGCAATTAATTCCAAAATCTTAAGCAGAGAACTACAGCTGCATGTGAGTGTACTTGTCTTCTGCCTCCACTGTGCTTCTTTTGTGCATCTCCTGTCATATGGTCTGGTTTGTTTTGGTGATTGAAAAACTGGAAATGCTTAGATCAGTTCAGTTTCACAGCATCATAAGAAGTTTCAGGAGATGTATTTCCAGGGGCTTCTGCCTCACTTCCAGGTGATGAGATTGAGTCTTAAAATTGCTTTTCCTTGAAGATACAATGATTCACTGCTTTCTCAGTTTGCCCAATCTATAGCTATTACTTAGCAATCGAGACTGAGAGATACATGGTGCTTCCCTGGTCTGTGTCTCTAGCATTGACTCCATATTTCTGATCTGCATTTTCCATCCTGTAAAAAAAGAGAATGATGTTTATCTAGACTTAGACTGAAAGTATAAATAGAGGTGCACATTCAGACTTCACCCATAGCAACTCATTAGACTTTTTTGTCACTTCCTTTTTTGTGCCTGATGGATTGATCTTCTTTTCTGCAGAATGCTGCCTCTCTGTGCTTCCAGTGGTCTCTTTGCTTCTTTTGAGCATTGCAGTAGCTGGCTATGCTTTTCTTCATAGAATCATAGAATGGTTTGGTTGGAAGGGACCTTAAAGATCACCTAGTTCCAGCTCCCCTGCCATGGGCAGGGACACCTTCCACTAGACCAGATTTCTCAAAGCCCCATCTAGGTTCCCTGGATTGCTGTGTTCCAGACTCTTTGACTTTTTTCTCTTCTGGCAGTGCATGCTCCCCTAGTTCAGATGTCTTCCCTGTTTCTGCCTATTTTTCAGTTTACAGGAACTCTTGCTTTATTGATCATCATCAGCTTTTCATTTCTACATACCACTTTTCCTTGGCAGCAGTACTCAGGTTCTGAAGAGACTCAGATAGTGGAGCAATTATGATAGACTAAGCAGTAGATGGACTATCATCAAACATCAAAACATCAAACAGTACTGCCATAGGAGAGATCCCAGGATGATGGCATTCCTGTTGTCAAGAGCTCTGGAAGAGATCAAAGATGTGGGCCAACATGACCCAGACAAATGGACTTCTGGAAGTGATGGGTCACACTGCAGCAAATGCACTGCTTTTGCCTCTCTTCTTTTGCTAGCATGCAGGAAAGTAAAACTTGACATTTAAACTTGTGTTTGCTTTTTATTTGTCACTACTAAGTGGCCAGTGGCAATATCCGCTGCTAGAGCAAATCCGTAGCTGAAGTGTGGTTAGGTTATGACATGCCTGTGCTGGCATAACACCAGATGTAGCCCAGTTAAAAGCCAGTCTAAAAGGCTGGTTTGCCAGCACAGAGTGCACCTCCTGACACTGCATTTTGTCTGTTCAACTGTGCTGCCTGCATAGCTATCCAAGAGATCTTTTTCTGGTGTATGCTTAACCTCGGAGCGTCTCTGTCTTGAAAAAAAATAGTCAGATAGGAGAACTTCTGTGGCTAGCTTATCAATAGTGTATGCTCACAGTTTATGCCTCTGCCTTTGATTTTATCACTTTGATAACATCAGATGAAAAAGGACAGTATTTATCATATGGTCACTAGAAGGTTACGGGTTGACCATGAAATACATACCCTGGAAAATCACTCAATGCGGAGATGCAGATCTGCAATAAGACATATAAAATGTCAGTCAGTTGTACTGAATGGGCTGTTTAAGAACTCAGTAATAAGTGGATAAAGTAATTTTCCCAGTATTTGAGGTAAAAGGGTTTCTCACCTTATAAATAATATTTACACCTACAGTCCTTTCTTTCTGCACTTTCAAGTATTTCTCAGTGTCACAGTAAGTGAATCTCTGGCTCAGATGGGTTAGTACAAGAAATTCTGCTTTGCTTGCTCATACACTGAATTGGTAATATTCTAGTTTATTCTTTCTATTAAAAAATGAGAGATTTCCCATCTGCTCCAATTCTGTGGATTTCTAAACCCATGTGAGGAAAAAATCTACGTGTCCTAACTTCTTAGAAAATGTATTTAGTGAGGATTTCAATTGAGTCTTTCAACCTCTGCCTCCTCATCTAACAAAGGTTCTTCTCAACAGAGAAGGATCAGGAGAGGTGTTCAGGGCTCAGTAATTTCACTCTGTGGCTTGACTACAGTTCAAGACTTCAATGGTCTTCAACTGCAATTTTTCTCCCTAGGCCTTCTTATTATTAGACCCCTTCAAAAGGAAGCAATGGAATCACTCAGACTTTCACAGATCCCTGATGCTGCATTCTTGGGAAACCAGTGTATTGCAGTCCTTTTCTTCTCTTTTTGTCTGACCAGTACATGAAAGCAAAGAATAGAACATGCATCTGATTGTTAACCCGTACTTATATTTAACACCTGAATCATATAGTTTTTCATCTTTATTGAGTCATAAAGTATTCTTCATTTCCTGTGTAAATAATTAAAACAAAAAGTGTAAGTTATTAAAAACTCCAGCATTTCAAAACTTCTGAAACATTATTGTCTATTTCTTTTCTTCCTGATATAGGCCGCGGTAACTCTTAGATTATGCCTAAGGTTATAGAAGTGTTCGCAGCACGGACTAAAACTTCACACATAACACTTTTTCATTATCCCTTCTCACATTCATGTTCACCAAAGTCCAGTGTAGCATATTCAGCAATTGCTGACATGGAAGTATAAGCTTAGGAAACCTAAACATTTCTGAGTACCTGTAAAAGACTTTTTTTGTTGTTGTTAAATAACCTTGTGTTGTTTTGTTCTGTTCCCATACCATCATAAAAGGTGTCTTTGAAACGTGACTTCTTGCTAAGCTAAAGAACATCATGTCTGTGGCCTGAAGGACAGCTGGATATTTCAGACTTTATCCACACAGACACATTTCACCCTTGACATCAATACAACCATACACAGTTAAACAAGCATAACCCTACCTGTGAACTCCTGTCCCACCATTAAAATATTGTCTCCAGTTCAATTAATAGCCTTTCCAGAGCAATATAAGTCAAAATGGGAAAAAGGCACACTTCTAGAGTGTTCACACAAGGTATTGTATCAGTATAATTATATAACATTATATAATATAATAACCTCTTTGGTTGTACAGACATGCTTTGGGAAACTTTATCCATAGTGTAATGAAGTTTCTTTGCCAATCTCTTCATTCAGCATTTCTGTTAGAACTGGAACAGGAGGAGCCTCCTTTGGTGCTGTGTTTGCAACTCTCTCAAAGAATTTACTGCAGCTTGTCTACCCCTTTGACTTTTTCTTTGCTTTCCCTCTCCCAATACCCTGAAGCACTGTCTTTCTCCATATTTGTATGACCATGATTCTGTGATTGTTTTTTACCTTTTCCATTTCTTCTTCCTTTTCTCTGTCTTTACTTAACTCTCTGCAAGTGATTCCCTGAATTTTGGCCAGTATGTCCAGTCAGACAAATTCTTTTCTCCCATCTTCTCCAAGCATCCAAAATGGTCAATTAGTTCCTTTCCCGCATTCCTTCCCTAGTAAATGCCACTACACGAGGTCCTTCTCCATATTTCCTGTTTCTTCCAGGCTTCCAGGCTGCTCCTTGAAGTGCCTTGCAACTGTCCATGGAAGCAGCTTTCTCTTGATGGATCAGTAACACAGCAAATGCTCTACAGCCTCACAGGTTCATGGAGGCCTATGGTTTGAGAACCGCTACCTATTGCATCAGTTGATGGGGTAAAAATAGGAGCCCTTTGGAAATGAACCTTTCATTCCTACAGCATATTTGGGCTTTGGGCATTACCACAGTATGAACAGGATGTAATAACATAATTGCAGAATTTTAAGTTCTGTTTTAAGGGTTTCAACAATTTTTTTTTTTTGAACCATATCCTAAGCCAGTAGGTATTTTTATAGAAATAAATCTATTTTAGTAGGATGTCTCCCAGCCCAGAGACATGTGTCTGGTAGGAATCCAGTGGTGTGTATGCTTAGAACAAAGCAGAAGAACATGCCTCCTATGGAGAATACAACGTTCAAGGTGTCAGTGAAACTGCACAGCTCTGTGGCACTTTGGGTGGCAATTGTACCACACCCTGGAAGGGTTTGTTTGCAAAACTGAGGTTGAAAAAAAAATATAAAAGACACTGAACAACAGATGTCAAGAGTACTTCCTCTGCTAGGCATAGTCAGAAGGAGAGTTGCTCTTTGAAGATTTGCACGTAAATTGTCGTGTCCTCAAAAATGAAATTTGCATTTCAGATCTCAGAATTTATGTATTGAAACTACAGGCAGTTTTTACAGTGTAGGCTGATATGAAAGACATATTAATATGATTTTTTAAAAACAGCTAATAAGGAAATGGAGTATTACCTTTTTTTTAGGAATTTGTTGGCAAAGAACTTGGAGATTTTTCAAACAGCAGAGACAGGACTAACACCTTTCCAATGCCAGTTCTAAATTCTACCATTATTTTTGCTTTAGACATCTGCTAATCTCAGACTATGCCCATTTATTTTTTTGTCCATGTCACAGAAAGATGACACTCACCCTTCTAAATACACAGTGTCACACAGGACAAACAATACAGTACAATCATCTGCAATCTGGGAAACGGTGGGTTTATTTATCATGACAGTATTTCACCAGTTTACCTGTTATTTAGATCCGTTGAGCCTCATGTACTGACTGATGAAATTAACAAGATTCTTTTCATTACTTTAATCTGTTTCAAATCAACCCATTGGACAGGAGCAGATTTTTAGAAGCAACTCATTAGTGGAAATTCTGCTGCTTTCTGCAACTTGAAGATTGCCATTGGGGAAATCCTTTAGTTGCCTTTACATCTGCACTGTAGCCGTGTGTTGTGGATGTGTTACCCAGGTATTGTGGGTTTCTTTAATTTATCTGCCTTAATATCCATTCCGTTATGTTTTTTCCACTGCTGTGAAATATTGTTTTCCTGTCTTCCAGTTTCTGTGCTATTGGCAGCCCTTCCTCTGTGCTTATCAGAAAAGCAAGAGAGAGGACAGTGTCACACTTGAATGATTTTTTATAAGGTTGGGATATACTGTGGGTTTCACAATAAGATAACCTGGCCAATGGAGTTTGTGTATATAGATTTTTCAGTTTTGTTGCAGCTATGGGATTAGGCAGCACAGTAAAAGAAAAAAAGTGAAGAGAGGGATTCTGACTTTGCCTTGGCATAACTCTGTTGAGTTCAGCAGGCTTACTCCAGATTTACACTGGAATAAAGGGAGCTCAGAGTCAAGCCCAATAGATCAGTTTACGGTGCTTTTGGAGGCATCAATTTACTCAGCCACTTGGAAAATCTTACTCCTCTACTGCCAAAGATCTGGGACAATTCACAATTCTAATATATTTGTGGGCCTGCTCTTTGTGGTGTGTAGATGTGTTTGCTTAGTAGAATTAGGAATCTGTTAAGCAAATTTCATACAGCAAGCCCTTCCCTCTCTTTTGCTCAAGGGCAAAGTAGAAAATAAGATGCACAGGGAATTTCCTACCCCTGTAGAAAGACAAAAAACTAATGAGTGCTGCTGGCCTGTAGCAGACCTGGATGTAGCCTTCCAGCCACTGCTCGCTTACGCAGCCCTCAGAAGCAAACTCAGACACAGGTCCGAGTGCTCTTGTTCATGGGGACAAGGATGCCAAGAGCCTGCTGTGAGGAGCCCTGTCCTGACTGATAGGATTTCTCCCACGCTGAACAGCAGCTTTTCTCCCCTTCATTGGATGGATAGTATTTCGGTTCCTCTATTAAATGGCTTAATATACTGTTCCGTAGTGGGACAGGCTTAAGCAAGCTTGGAGGTGTGGGCAAAAGATGTTGGCTTCCTGTATCAGTGGCAGTTACATGAAGTAAACCTATATATGTTGCTGTTTGGAGGTTTTTTGACAGATTTTTTTTTGTTTGGTCCTCCCCGAGGTGTGAATTGCCACTTGGCAAAAAGTATCTGGACACTAGAATGTGTCATTTGGTGCCCTAAATGTTTATGTCCAAACCCCTGCCACTGATGACACGAACATGCTGCAAGAACAAAAGTCTGTTGGCTGGAGCCTGAACTGGTGTCCTGATTCACACCTGTGCGTTGGCAGAGAAGCAGCCATCAATCCCAGACTCCCGCGTATCCTGGGTACGCTGTTATGGGCAGGGCTGGAAACATTTCTGAGTGCTGGTGGGAGGGATTGGGTAAGAAAAAAACGGTAGAAGAAAAGTAGGAAACCAGAGGTAATAGATATATGGGAAGCAGGGCTGCAAGGAATATCAGGAGGCTGGATTGACTATACTTGTGTAATTCCTGACAGATGAGATTTAAAAAAAAATCTCTTTGAAATGCATTATGGCCACAGAGCCACAGATAAAATTTGTTAGAAACAAATTACTCTCTGAATCTGCAAAATCTTAAAGCACCTTCCCAGAGTGATAGACAGGAGTTTGAATTGCTGTACAAAAGTTGCTATATCCTGTTTTGTTTGAGTATGTATAAAGTATCTCTATAAAATATTTATCTACGGGATAGAAGAGTAAAGGTGTGCATGATTTTTGTGACACTCTGACAAGAAATGGGATTTTCATAGAGTAAGACTTGTGTAGCATGCTTGAAATTGGGCTCATAACCAGCTTGTACAACTTCCAGGTTTATGGATGGATTTTATGTTTAAGAAGTAGAAGTAAATAAAAGCAGATTTAAAAAAAAATTGACTACTATGCAGCTAAATCTCCTTTAGAAAGGTATCAAGGCCAGGTCTCCTCATTAGTTTCTTTCTTCATTAGTACTGGAAGAACAAAGAACAGCATTTACTCTATATTCTAAAGATTAATTGAAGTGGGGGATGGAGCAGTGAAATTGAATTAGTAAATTATTAACCAATTTCTAAGTAATAAGAAATAATCTATTACAGAGGCTGTCCCTCCATCTAGAGATTTGTCTTAAGCATTTGTCTTTAGGAGAGGTGGAAGGAATAAAGGGATACAGACTAGAGACAATCCATCAAGTCAGCTATTGGAACATGAATAATGAAGACCTTTGAACTTGGCAAATCTTCCAGATATCTCTCTCTTAACTGTGACTTACAGATTGTTTCAGGGTTGCTGCTTTATCTAATGGCCTCTTTTCAATTTTGTGCCCCCCCTGCTATTAAAAATGCTCCTGTTATAATCTCATAATCTGACAGCAAAAGCAACAGTTAACAAGGCCTGAATCTGGCAGCGTGTCAGCTCAGGAACTCCCTCCAGCCTGCAAATACAACTCCACCCACTCACATTTTCAGAAGAGGAGCCCTGTGCCAAGGCAGTGCTGGCAAGGTGGCGACTGGGGAAGTGAAGGTTCTGGCTTCTTTGATTTCTGAAACTGCCTATGAACAACCAGGTTCTTTCTTCCTTTTTGAGTCAAACCTCACTTTGATGGCTGGAAGGTTTCCTCATTGCCTGTTTCTAAGATTAAAACTCTGATTTACTTTTAGAAACCAAAATAAGTAACACTAGTGTCCGACTGAAACCAGCAGACTTGCCTCGTGTAATGTTCTGACTAAGAGGAAAGGTCTGGCTCTCACTAGGAATACTTCTCAATAGCCTTGTGGTTTAAAGGTGTTTTGAAGCAGCTCACAGGGGTGAGAATTTAATCTCTCCATCCCTCCTGGCTCCTGGCATAAGGGATGTGCTTCCAGCATATGTGAAAATATTGAGATGGAGGAAGGGAAAAAGCTTAAGGGGTACTCAAAAGCACCTCCACCCACCCCAACTGCCCAATGGAGGTTATGGCTGTTCTAAATCCACCTGGTCCCCTGGTCTGGGAAGGGCTAAAGCCGTTACACCAGGTGTAAATCTCTGTTCCTCTCTGACTGTATGGTGGTCTCCTTCTGCCCTGCTTCATATATGTATCTCTCAGCTCACAGCTGCAGCCCACAATACAGACACAGTCTCAGCTCAGAAGTACACATGTGTTTTGTCCCAAGGTCTAACTGTGCTCCACAGTTTATAGGGCCCTATGAATGGCCTTGATGGATTTTAGGGATGGGAGCGGGGAGGCCAGAAGTTGGATTTTTTGGAAACCATCTGCTTGGTGGTACCTGAGCTGTGCCAGATTTCCCTGGCTGGGCTGCAAACTGTGCAAACACACATTGCTGTCTCTCAGACTTCTGCTTAGGCTTTAGTACGAGCCCACAAATAAAGTACTGCATTCTTTACTCCCACCTCCAGTGTTAAATGAATAGTTGCTTGACTCATTGTACTCTATGCAGAGCTTTAATGAATCACTTCAGTTCCAGGGGTGAGCCTCTCTCCCCAGCCTCCCTCCCTGTGTGTCAACACCCCTGTCTTCTCTCCACCCTAGTCCAATGGCTTAGACCATCTTCCATTCATTTCCAGGGCCTGCCAGGAGTGGGAAGTGGCAAAAGGATATAGATGAAATTGTCCTGCGCCTGGGTTAATTTTCACCTCAAAAGGTGCTTCTCTTGTTCCCTATTAGTCTACAGCTCTCAGCTCACATTCAAGAGGGGCCTGAATCCAGTTTCTCCCTTCCTCCCCTCCCTCCAAATGAGTTTTGGCTGTAGTTTGTAACAAGGGAACAGCTACACACCTCAAGCAGCTGGTTCACAGTTTCTTCAGAGTACACCCTACCTCTGAAAAAGTGAGAGGAAGCTCTTGGACTCGTTCTGTTCAGCTTCACTGGGTAATTGGGCTCTAAACCACGTCAGACCCAAGGGCAGATCCACAGTGATTGTCTGTTGTCTGGCAACACTGACTGGTGATGATTTCTCAGCAGAGCTTTCACTTGGAAAACTTAATTCCTTCTTAAAACGCTCTTACGACACTGTGTGCGAAGATGAGCTTCAACAGCATCCACAGCAGATGCACCTCTGGATCTGGCTCTCCCATCCCTCATGCCTCATGCAAAGTTCTGCTCTTCCTCCTGCTGTACTGAGACACACCTCATCTAGAATACGTAGACGGGGAGAGCCTGCACAAAATTGTACTGACTACAATGCGTGTGGTGCCCTCTCTCAACACTAGTCTGCATTCCCTCTTCCTCTGAGACTCAGGGGCAGGCTTACAGTCTCTGAAAAATTCTGTTTTCTCCTTCTTATATCCCAAGCCCTTCGAGTTAAACCATTACAAAGGAAGATACAGAGATTGCAAAGGAACAAGGGATTTTCTTGTAATTTTAGCATTTATTTCCTTCTTAAAGATTCAGTTGTATAAAATAAGTGATGTCCTGGCAAAGGCTAGTGTTATGCCGTGCCAGACAGTTTTATCACCCCAGCCCATGAAGGCTCTAGTGTACAACATAAAGCTGCTTTGCTTTCCAACATGCCAGTTTTTTCAGTGCCAGACCTCCCTTGGCGGCTCCAAGGAGTTTTCCTTCAAAATTAGCCCGTTTTCAGCATCCTTCTGTCCTGCTGTAGGTACCACCGGTGCGGAGCCGGAGCCGCCCCGAGCAGAGGGACGGCACCGCCTCGGCGACAGGAGGGGGAGCTCGCAGCGCGCCGGCTTTAATCGGCGACTTAATTTAGCAACGCTGCAAAATCACCACTGCGGCTGAGATGTCCATAGGGCCTTTCTCCACACCCCCTCCCCCACCCCCTGCAGAAACAAACAAACAAAAAAAAGAGGGAATAAGGGGGGTTTATTTTGGAGTTCAGGTTAGGATGGAGAATTAAACTAAATTAAAGGCGGGTTGAGAGGCAGTGTGGCTGCTGGGAAGTGATGGAGAGGGTGGATCTCTATATATGTTTATGGTGCTAGCAGTGATGAGTAAGATGCTCCCAGCAGTCAATAACACCTCTCCTCTGGCAGACTGGGACAGGTTCACTGCTGGTGTAGGCTCCTCAGTTCAACTGAGGGATCAAGGGCTGTGCCCACTTACACTAGCACTGAATTTAGTTGTATATGTGCTAGGAGCCCTGTGAAGAGAGCAAAACCCATGCCAGTGGAAAAGTCTTTGTTTCCAGAAGTGAGGCAGGAAAGCATCAGCTACCAGTCTCAGCTTAAAATCACGAGACTCATCAAGCTCTCCTCTTGAGTATGAATTCAAGAAACGGGTACTCAAGTCTGTGCTGTTACAAGGAGTAATAGGGGCAGAACTCGGGTTCATGAACAAACTTCCTGCCACACCTTTTGGCCTGACCCAAGGCTCAGCCCAAGTCAACATCAGGCTTCTCGAAGTTAGAATGCTTTTCTGAAAAGTTCCTCTCAAACTTGGAGGCACCACATTTTTCTTCTTTTTCTGTTGCTGTTTTTACTCTTTTCTCTGAGAAGTCAGCTGTAGGCAGAATCTGGGAAAAATTCCTAACTTGTCAAAGCTCCTTCCTGAAGACATTTCTCCACAAAAATGAAGAGGAAATGGCAGCTTTCAGAATGCATTTGTCCAGACAAAGCTAACGTCAGTTTTTGTGGAGCTAAGCCACAAGGAAAACCTGTGTTGGTTTCACAGCAGTGGTGAGAGCAGGTTTTCATGGCGCTGAGACCAAGCCCTGCCTGCCCTCGTGCACAGCCTGCTGGTGCAGTGCTGTGACTGAGCTAGTCTCTAAAGCGGGCAGTAGTTTTCATAGTGCGGACAGCCCTGTAGAAAGTTAATCTCTTAATACTGTAGTGACAAATTGGAGAGGGATTTCTTTCATGGCCCCCCAAGTGCCTGCATAATTTTCCTGTATAAAATCCATGAAAATTCCCAAATTTGATATCCAGCAATCTCTCATGAGATGGCTTTTTAAGGTAAAATATCCCCCTCCTTATCTATAAGCTCATGACCCTCATTATTGGTGCAAGCTGAGCCTATGACTAGTAAAAAAGAGCTTACCTCTTGACCTAGAGGAGAAAGAATCTAGAGAGATCAAAATATATAGTGCCAAATTAAATAATTTCCTGATGAGCTCTCACAGGTAGAGGGTTGCATCTTTCCTTGCTGTGGAAAAGGAACAGGTTCTCCACAGGAGCAGAAAGCTTTCCACAGATACAGCCCTGTGATACATTTAAACAGAATGAACCTCATTCTTAAACCTATCTAAAAATGTTAGTAGAATCATGAACACTGACCTTAAAATGAAAAATGATTTGCAACCTTTGCAGAGGTGTCTTTATCATAGTGCCATGTTTTAAAATATTTTATCCACTCAGCTACACAATCGTACCATTCATTTGCCGTTGTCATTTTACCTACAGGAGAGTTCACTTAATATCCCCCAAAGCAAGAGAAACGTAACGAGTATTACAAGAGGAAAATTATTACTAGTGTATTATATAGAAAGGCTGTAAAGTTCAAACAGAGGGAGTTGTGTGTGCACACCACGTTTCATGCAAATTACGCTTAATAGTTTAACGCTGCATTAGATTTTGCCTCCTGAATAAAAATGCTTCTTTAGTTATTTTTCTAATAATCTATGTAACTTTGGGGAACTAATTAAGGCAAACCATTTCCAACGTGCCTGTTTAGCTGCCTGTATCAAGTGGCCTGATTTTTAAAAGTGCTGACTGCTGAAGCTATAGTAAATATTTTGCATCCCTCACTATCTGGTAATTTTTATGTGGTCAGTATAAATTTAAGATCTCTATGTCAGCTACCTGCGTGATACTTGTAGTTTAATTATTTTATCTGTAAGACCATAGCTCACAGTAAGAAAATTAAATCTAAGAAACCTTTTTAGTAAGCTTATTTCTCCTTTCCTTCTCCCCCTTTTTCTCTAGGAAAAGATGCCAACCTATAAGACTTTCAATGTATAGGTGCTTCTGTAGCTGCAGGAAAATGGTGAATATTGCTTCTTGATTGCAAAAGGAGCATGTGACACATAATTAATCCACATATGGACAAGGATGTCTTCCAAGAGTGGAGATGGAAAACTAATCAAGAGCACATATGACACACTGGATCCAACACACATGCTTCCCTAGGACTTCTTGGCTGCTTCACATCTGGCTGGCTTGGAGTGCAGGCAGAGCTGCACATGACTGCCTGCCTGCTTTCATGGAGATGATTGCTGGTCTGAAGCCTGGCTTTGCCTGCAAGGCTTCAGTTTCATCAGCTCAGTGAGTGCTACAGCGTGGTTTATCTTGCCTGGACTAGGGTTTTGAACGCATTCATTCGCTTCCAGTGAACTAACACTATCAAAAATAAATGTTTTTAATCATAAGCCTTTGACTTGGTGTATATACAGGTTTTGTACTGATGTAACTAACAAAAGTGCTAGCATGATTTTTTAATTTTTTTTTGTTTGTTTTAAATCTAGGGTCATATCCCACAGAAGAAAATCCCTGCTGGCAACTGACTTGAAAGCTGCATACTGAGACCTTATTTTGACTGCTGATACAGATGCTGATTTCTCATTGACTTTAGCAGAGGATCTACTTTAGAAAGGATGGAGGTGTCATGTTTTATACCACTGTGTTGGCTACTGGAAGCAGCTCAAGCTTTCCAGTCACAGGGAGAATTATTGAGGTCTCAAACAGGATGCTGATGTTCCCATGGCTGAGCACCTCTGGAAAGGTTTAGATTTGGTTTCCCAGGTACTTACATCTTTCCTGAAAATGTGGATGAACAGGAAGACAAACTAATTCTTCATTCCTGGATGCCATATGTTATGTAAGGATTTACAGAGCTGTTCGTAGCAGGTGCTTTGGCTGTGCTGTTTACTGCTTCAATGAGAGACCGAGTAAGATTTTTGTATTCCTCTCCCATAATATTTAATGAGCAATATTTATGCTTATGTCAGAGATATGCTTTGAGCCGTGATTATTGTCTGCAGTTTTGCGCTCTAATGCGATGTCCAACTTCAATACTCACTGTTATGAGGCACCATTACGAGTCAGTGGTCCTTGTCGTCTGATCTTACAAAGCGTAGAGAGTGGTTATGGTTTAGGAGGCTGAAAAGGTCTGTGAATGTGAATAGCAAATTATGAAACTGTTGAATTTTTGTGTCCTGAATCTGAAGAGCAGCCAACCAAAGCAACATATCTACAATATATATACACACACATAAAAATGCACACATGCACACACACAGAAACAGCACAGTTATGGAGATAAAAATTCAACTCCATATGTGTCTCCTGAATCAAATATACTAAAATAAATCTCAACCACATTGTCTCAAAAGCATCCCATGAATAGAAAAGTGCTCAGGCACATTTGACCCTGCTAGCAGGGTACCGTGCATCAGCTTCTCTGTAACACCTCACTTGAAGTCTCTGACTCATCAGGCATGCTGCCTCCCTTTTACAACGGGCCGAGGGGATGGGTACCATCTCCCATCTCATGGGAGGCTATTTGTTGGGCCTTGTATTGAAGGCAGGAGTCTGAGCTCTGTTTCTGAGGGAAAGAGATGACACAAAGCTAGTTCAAAGGAAACATAAGGGACAAGACCTTGGTGTGGTCAAAACACATGTGAATGTATGAAAGTGGATATTTGCATCAGCTCAAGACAAGGACTGATGTACTTTGAAAACCAAGAGCCTTAATGAAACAGGGCATCATTTCTCTTTAAATATCTGCTATCTGTTACAAGTCAGATTCAGTCAGCACTTCAAAATGCAATTGGTAGGCAAAGACTGAAAAACTACTTCAGGCTTCCCTCAAATATTCATCTTAGTAGAACTGTGTTCAAGGTACAAAACTTCCATTGATATCTTTGCAAAGAGGCTTTTAATCCTTCTCATGGAAAGATGGAAGGAAAGTAAAGTAGAGTGAGCAACATTCATGCACAGCTTTGTGAGAAGGGGAGGGAGGGGGTTTAATGTCAAGAATATTGTCAAATCTGGAAAAAAAACTATCAAAAAGGGCTTTCACAGTAGCTCTCTTGGGGAGAACAGTCCTTCAAGCAAGTTCTCTTGGGGCTGAATCACACAATTCATTAGAGACAATTGGTGGGTAAAATAGTAGCAATGATCTTTGAAAAAGAAAGTCCAATTTCCACTTCCCATTTTGTCATAAGCTGTCAGGAAGTGTTACACAGTGCTATTAAACAGCTGCTCCTGTTCTTTTAAAGACGGGTGATGTAATGCTGGTAGAGAGCCTTGCTCTCAGGAAATCTGTGAAGTGGGATGGAAATACCCCTGAACCCCACCCCATAACACTGTGAAATCTTAGTTGCCCTGGTTTTCTTTCTGAATTCAAGAAATTCCATTTTGTTCCCTGGGGCATTCCTGGGCTAGACTTTAATATTTTTCTTGCAGAGATGGGTTCTGTCACCAGCAACTATCACTTTGAATGGTTCCAAGCCTGGGTGAGGAGGCAGTGGAGAAACAGGAAAGAGGATGGTGGGACAGGAGATGATGGTCATTCAGCTAATGAAAGCAGGTTTTTGAATAGCTGGTCCTAGGAGCTACTTCAGCATGCTTTTTTTTGGACTGCTGACAGGCAACAGCTCTGTAGTGACATCTACACTCTGTTAGGAGATTTGGAAAGGAATTAAGACTGCACTTTAAACAGGGTCTGAATAGCTCTTGTTGACATCCTCCTGATTGACGGCAGCATAGATGAGAAGAGAACCAGTCCTTAGGGCTTATAAAAAGCCCCCACATTACTAAACTAATATTTTTCATGTAATTAAAGCTGGCAGAGTGTTGGTGCTACCTCAGAGAGAACTGAATCAGTACCTAGTCACTTTGGTCCACATTCCTGCTGTTTTTCAGGAAGCCAAACGACCATGAGAGGGGGAAGGAGGAGCTGTGATGGATGTGTTGCGAAAAGCACCAGAGTGCAAGAAGATGGGGGAAGAGGCAAGCAATTCCCTGCTTCAAAGCACCACCCAGCAAAGACCTCTAACTCAGTGGTGCAGCTGAGGCTGTCGGCCCACATCTGGTGGAGATGGTTTGGATGGCTACACGGAGTTGTTCGGTGTTCACTCCACTGTGTGAGCCCAGCTGATGCTGTGAGGTTTGTGTACCTGTGTCACCATCAGTGCTGTCAACCCACTGCCAAACGGTCCCAGCGGGCAGAACGGGCCTCCTGCTCAGGTTATCCTACCTGCAGCAGCTGGAGAATGTTGCAAGGCATCACTAGGCACATGAGGGGTGAGTCTCTCACTGGAGATGGATCTTGTGGGAAAGTGCAGCGGACAGCCTTGCTCTTTAACAAACTCAGCATCTCCTGGGTTCGTGTACTAAGCAGACATTTTTATGCCTGCATGCAGATAGTAGGTGTTACTTTGCAAGAGTTTGTATTTTGAGATGTCACAGTCATTAGTTTATATGGACTGCCAATTCAGACACTCCTTTTGTCACACTGGAAAGGAGCTGTTTTGGGACACCATCACTGCTGATCCAGTCTAGCAGCAGACTGTGCAAGCTGGGACTCTTAAGAGGAAAGAGCCAGGCCACTGGCCACTCCTACTGCCACTGAAGACAACATCTATTTTCACAGTGTAAGGGATCAAATGCCAGTGGGAAGAGCCAAGAATTTTCAGGCTTCTCAGAGGAATATTATAAACAAAGCAGAGTAAAAGCAAAGGTGTATAAAATGCCTTGACAGTGTCTTTTAAGAGAGCTGCCATGTGCTATTTTAGCCAAGTCTTTGTTCGTTTCTATTTAATGTTGTGTGTTAAAGTTCTCGAAGCTGCTGGCAATACTCAGTGGAATAATTTTAGAGTAACCTTAATAGAATGAGCAGAATAAAGGATTGTTCAAATATATTGTAGCAAGATAGCTTTTTAATAGAACAAGTTATTCAAAACACTGATGGCTAGGGGTTGTGAATGGAAAAAATCTCCCCTGTGTTTAATCACCCCAGCCTGTCTTCATTTCCTTCATATAATTCTAAACACTGTTCGCTTGTGCTGGACGTAGTCCAGTTGGAAAGTTGGTATTTGTTCAACGATGTGTCCTATTCACAGGCTGGAGGTCCAAACAGGATGACTGCAACCAACCATCCTATCTGACCTCCAGCATAATGTAGGTTATGGCATTCCACCCCGCAAAACCTGCAGTGGAAGGAATTACTCTTTGCCGCTATTCCGGATTCAGGAAAGCATTTCTATTTAGAGCAGTCCTTGAGCACACACTTAACTTTAATGATATGCTTAATTCCCATTTAAAGATGCAGTTAAGTGCAACTTTTGAGTTTTCACCTTTGTGAGAAAACATTATGGGGTCCAGTAACTTGGTCATACTGAAAAGTGTACTTTATGATTCCCAGAGCAAAGTTAGATCTGAGGAGTTTATTCAGAAAACTCAGATGGCTTGCTCATATGACCTCCAGAGAGGTCTGTTTTGTTTGGGGATTTTCAGGCCCATGGGGCTGCAGTGGTGTTGCCAGTTGCAGTATGAAGCTGCTCAGGAACTATCAGTGATATCCCCTTTCATTTCACTTAACTAGAGAGGATATATGAATCAATAATATTTCATTAATTCAGTAACAACCTCTGTTAAACCTCTCAAAAGACAAGAAAGAAGAGAAGCTGATTTTTGTCTTAATTTCCAAGGTTTTTTTCACTTGCTTGGGGAATGGAGAAAATCTCTGCTGCACCATAATATCTTACCTAATTGAGCTCTTAGATTAATGTTTAAACTTCATTTGCAAGTCCATTACCAAATCTAATCAGTTACAAAGGTACCATTAAGGAAAGGATTTTTTTCAAATCCACTTCTAATTCACATTTCCCCTCACAACTGTCCAAGGCGCTGGCAGTGGCTGCAAGTACTGTGTAACAGATATTGTACTTATACCAGGAGGGAAAAAGAAACTACAGAATATTTTCAGTGGATATAATAATATACAAAATTACATGAAGTTCATATGCTGGTATGAGCCAAAAAGAGATTGGTTAAATCTTGAATCTACTGAAACTTTCAATTATCAAAGGAAAACAATACTTATGTTCAGCCTCTTTTAAAGTGACGATGCCACCTTTGAGGTGTTAGATTGATTGCACTGAAGGATTTTCCCTAGATCTATTACCTGCAAGAGATGTGCAGCATTATCCACAGCTTCTTCCTGTGAACTGAAATTCTGGCACAGACCAGAAGTTTCAGGTCTGCTTAATTTTCAACGCTCTTGTAGTCCTCAGCCTTGTTGCTGATAAATGCTCTTCCCATTCAAAGTGAAATGTTCCTTTTGAGCTGCACGTCAGAACAGGACCACCAACTTCTCAGTACTTGGGATAGCAGACAATATAAATGCTAGCACACGGCTGACCTGACCGAAGCTGAACGGGTGACTTCAAGCCAAAGACTGTCTCTCCCATTACCTAATCCCTGAGACATCCAGACTCCCATCCTCATCAGCACTTTAAAAAAAAAAAATCTGGATTTTATTTTTATAACTGTTCTCAGAAGATAAACAAAGCTGAAATGAAGATCTAGAAATGAGCAGTATGATATTATACAGACACCACTACCTTCAGGCAAATAAAAATTGTGGTGTTGCCTCTGTGTAATTGGGGAAAGCTCTGCCTACCCAGGGTGGTTGCCCGAGCTGTGGAAGGGAGGGCTGTTTAGAGGTAGCTGCTAATAGTCAGGGGTTTAGTGACCTCTTCTAAATCTCCTGATGCATATATTCATTTCCTGATCCCTATGCAACCTTTGCAGCCTGCTTGCCCATCAGCCTAGTAATCTCTGCAGAATGCAGTGATTGGGAAGGAGTTTTGCAGAGTGCTGAGAAGAAAGTAACCCAACCGCCACAGTGAAGATAATATTGTGCTGTGCTGGCTTGCCCACTAAAACAAGGATGTTTTCTGCTGGTCAAAAGTTCTCTGATTATGGACAAGAGAGGCCTTTCCACCAGGCTTCTTGGCTTAAGAAGCACATAGCATAAAACTGTGGAAACTGTAAGGTCTCTCCCATCCCGTGCCATTGGCCTGCTCTGTGCTCTTCGGCTTCTCTCTTAGCATCACTTGTCTGGTTTGACAAAAACAGGAATGATAATTGTTATATTAGCACTTACCTTTGTAGAGCACTTGGAGATCTATGGATAAAAAAAGCACTGTGTAAGTACTTCCGCAGTGATATGCTGCTGCCTTTCTGTCTCCTTGTGCAGGAAAGAACAAGAGCAAAGAACAAAAGGAGAAGCAGGTAAGAATGATTAATAAATATGCAGCCTATGATGGCCTCTCTCCCCAGATAAATGTAATAGTGACAATGAATGCAGAGGAGGAGAGGGGCCAGCGTATGGCAGAAATGAAAGTGTAGACAATGCCAGTATTATATCCACAGATCCTTGTCTCCATGGACTTCAGTCACCGCAGTGTGCTTGAAGCTGGTCAGAAGAATCCCCAGCAGGGGTATCTGACTACACGCCCTTAACATAGGATCACTCTGCCTGCTTTAAACATGAAGTAAAAGGAGGGAGGAAGAGCCCCAGGGTTCAACGTCAACAAGATCTAAACTACTTGACATTCTCGTTCTGAAATGCCAGCTCTTAAATTATCAAGGCCTTTTTTCTTTCCTTTTTTCCCCCTGAGTGTTCTGTATTTCCCCATGTAACAGTGTGCAAACATTTTATCAGCAAATACCAGGGGGGTGGGGTGGGGGGGTGTGTGTGTGAAAAATCAGCTATCTAGAACTGATAAAGCAATTTGGCACAGACACAGCAGCTATCACTTTTAAATGGCTATGGGCTTTCCGAGGTTTAACAAGTTGCAGGGATAAAATTCTGGGGATTGACTGCTCTGGGGGTGAACGGGAAGCTGTGCTCGCTCGCCCCGTGACATTCCTGCTTGTTCTGCTGCCTGTGTTACTGGGACTGTGCCCTAATGAAAGGGGTTATGCTGCTCTGCCGTACAGCAACAGTCCGTGACACTTGCTAACAGCATGCTTGGGACCATTACTTAAGTGATAATCTCACCGCTCCTTTGTTTTATGAGGCAATAATCTGATTCCCATGTGCATAAAATGAGGCCAAAGGGTAAATAGTTTGTTATAATGAGGGAACAACATTAAGACTGATGAAAACTAGAGGTCAGTGTTATTATTTCTGTTATGACACCCATTCATTTAATAATCCTTCTGTTCATATCCTAACAGCAGGGATCCATGTCCTGGCTTTTCAAGGCAGTATCTGTCCCCTAATAAAGGCAGATATTATCCTGCTGTCTCCTGTATCTAACTCAGCTCGCTCTCGATATGGTTCCTCATTACAATCACATCTGAGGGACTCCCAACATGGCTGGGTGGTGAAGGACCTCTGGAGAAGGACCAGAGACACTAAAGAGACATTATCTGCATGGCCTCGAGGTATCAGTGGCAGGCTAGGGAACTCATCACGGGTTTTCTGTTTCACAATGAGCTTCCCACTTAGAGGATTCTCCTTCCTTTCTGCTGCATCTTCCCCTCCCCCCAAAGTATCTACTGTCTACTGACAGTTTACCATTCCCAGCTGGGAAAATATTCCTAGTATGTGTTAGTACATCAGTGATGCTTTTCTATAGATCTTTCTTTGTTTCTTTTTTTTTTCTTTTTTTTCTTTTTTTTTGGAGAGAATAGGAGCATAGTTGGTCTACTCAGAATGGACCTGAACACAGCAATATTACTGAGTGTTCTTAATCACAGAATAAAATAAATAGTGTCAGGCTTCCCTAATGGGAAAAGTTTCCATGTGTATGAAATGTATATAATGGTATGTACAGTTTTGTAAACCATCTAAATAAATAAAACATTTTTATATATACACTTATTGTAATATATGATTTGCAAGTATCCTGGATCCACCCATCTTATTCTCTTGTCACCCAGTTAACCTCCTGTTAGGTAGATTCCTTCTTCCTCTGAATTCTTGCATATATTCTTCTGCCTGTGGAGTACATACATATATATATATATATATAAAAATATAAATAAAATTATTATTACTATTGCTATAACCATCATCATTATTACTTACGATATACTGTGCTGGCTAGCAGAAGCAATACACTAGAGTAATGTACATGGAACAACATGTACCTCTCTTTTTTTCACATCAGCTGTGGGCAAGAACATTATCATAAAAACAGATGGGTGACAGAAAACACCTGTTGATGAATAGGGGCCTTATCGTGTGTTTTCTAACTCATCTAATATACAGTATTCGATATTACTGCCACTTACATTAAAAAAATCCTTATTGATAATAATAGTGAGAAAATTTGACTTACAGTTCCAGTGAAATCAGACGTAGAGTTGGCTCTAATGTTCCACATCCAAGATCTTTACTTTGCTTAAACACATTTTTTTCAGGTAGTCCTAAAGGCCAAGTTATCAACAGGTTTGATGAAACAGAGAGGCGGGTAAGACAGACAAAAAAGATCATTTTAGAAAAAAACATTTTTACTACAGGAGCTAGATGAAAACTATTGGGATGAGTTCCTTTCAGGTCTTCTAGAATATTGTCTCTTGCTTTTGGGGGAAATAGGAAAGTTGAAAAACCAATTACTTGGTACTGGTATTGTGAAACTGAACTTTATGATGGAAGTCAACGTTCTCGTAGTTGTGGAAAAGATACTGTATCTATGGAATAATCCAAATCTTGGCAAAATATAACTTGCTGGGCGGTTTATTTAAAAAAAAAAAAAATCCTACAGAGTGCAGGGTTTGAACCAATGCAGATGGGCTTCCCATGTGTGCATCCAGATCTATGCCAGAGTAGCTGAAGTCCATTCTATTGACTGGATGTGGATACCAGAAAACTGCATAATGACTAACTGAATGTCAGTGAATCTGATAAAACTTCTACTCAAAAAACTCTGTGGAGACTCCCTTTAATTTCAATGGTCTTTGGACTGGGCTTAGTATTAACTATTTGTCACAGATAGTAGTAGGAACCTCCAGATGATTTGTTTCATTTGCTAAGCAAATGAAGACATTTGTTTAAGCAAAAAGTGAAAGCATAAATTTTGAGTTAAGAAAATAAAGAAAATTTGTTTTCTAAGCCTATTGGTAGGAAAGAATTTAGCAATGGAAATTCTCACCTCCTGAAAATAAATTAATTTCTTGCCTTCTAATATTACTACTAGAGAGTAAAGTTATAAATAAAGTAGCAATCTTCTGGTTGTTACAAGCATCCTCCAGTCCTCCCAAGATGCCAAAAGCACCAGTTCATCCTCTCCCAGTCAGCAATATCCTGTAGTACCAGAATCCATTCCTGTAATTCACTGATGCACAGAAGTTAAGGTAAAAAGGGATCATTAGATATTTGGCATAGCCTCCTGTGCATCACAGACCATTAAATTCCTTGCAGTTATGTCTGTAATGAAGCCAATAATTTGCATTTGGCAAAGGCACAGCCTGATTTGAAGATGCTGTGAGACACAGAATGACTTGTTCCTTTGGTCATGTGTTCCAATGGTTGACCACCTTCACTACAAAAAACAAAACAAACCAAAACCCTTACTTTTTTTTTTATTTGAACTTGCCTGACCTTAGTTTCCAGCCATTAGTCCTTACTACAGTCCTCTCCACTAGGCTGGGGAGCTCTTCTATTTTCTGCCTACAACAAAGGTACTTTGTGCTATAATTCAGTGCCTTCAATATACTTTACAACAAGCTAAAGCACTAAGCCCTTGCATCTCTTGCTGCAAGGATTTCTCTCCTTTCAGATTTGTTTCAAATACCCTTTAAACCCGTGGACACCAAAACCAGATGTTGTATCCCAATATAACTTGCCCCAGTGTTCTACCCAGAAAATCACTTCCTTAGTCCTACACAGTAATCATCAATTTAGAAGTCCCAGAGTAAGACTGCTCATGTTTTATCACAAAATTGGCTTTGGAGTCCATGCTGAATGGCTTTTCTGCTATAATCATTTTCAGATCCATTCTTCTACAGGATGAAGTCTATAACTTTGGCTTGATTCCACACTGCTAAATGAATTGCTTTACATTTCACTGCATAAACCCACATTTTGTCAGAATGATCCAGGATTGCTAAGCTCTTGGTCAGTTTGAATGAGTGGTCTCTACTAATAATTGTCTTTATGTCATCTGCAAATTCTATCAGCAATTTTATATTCATTTCCAGGGCATTAATTTAGAGATGTTGAATGTCCTTGATCCTAATGCTTATGCTTACAGAAACCTCAATACCATGTTATTATTTCTTTTCGAACTCTTCGTAGTGTGTTTCCCAGACCACTGTAGGCTTACTCTGTGGAAATTGTATGATGTTAAATTTAAACAAAGTGGCATGAAGCACTATGTCAAACATATCAGCTGGTAAAAATAACTACATAGCTACAACACATTTGGTTTGCTTGACCTGTTTTCCACAACATCTGTTGATTGGCAATTATTATGTTTTGGTCCTCCAATTCATTATTAATTGAGCCTTGTATCATCATTTCCTTTTTTTCCCCCTGGGATTGAAACCAGCACAAATAGTCTATATATCATGTATGACCCTGGAACCTTGGGGTGACATCTGCTAGTGACCAACACAACAGCTATGCAATTTATTGTCTGATACATATGCAAACCTAATACAGGGCAAATCTCATATATAAAATATATTCATTAAACTTCTGTAAAAGTCAGCTCTGTAGCAATTAAACTTACAGGTGCTCCTGAAGATCAGGCACGGCTCACCATAAAATACCTGAAGACACAAGGTATTGTTACAAACGTCTGGTGAGACAGCCAGGGCTGTCTGTGTGGTCTTGAGATGCTTGGAGGTGCTAGGACAGGCCCGAGCTGTAAAACTGGGACAGACTGTCCTGCATCACACTGGGACCCCTTCCAGCACCTGAAGCAGGCAGGACTATGGGAGCATTCAAGTAGCTTTCTCTTCCTAGTGACAAGAAGTTTTCTGCAGCTCCTCTCACCACATGTTTGGGTGGGTTTTTCTGCCTCTGTGCCGCTTGACACAGATATGTATTAAGTACTTGCTGGTACCTTTCACAAGGGCTAATGTGACGTTTGCTTTCTCTCTCTCACATTCATCCCAAAAATAAGTGACACAAAAGGTTAGCATTAAAAATAACAAGGTTCCCGAAGACATTAATGACCTTATTAAACTGTATACACATCATAAGACATACAAGCAGCATCCTTTTGTCCTGTCCAATCTACAGGTCATTGCAATTCTTAATCTCAATTTCCCGAATTTGTACATACCCAATAAACAGCCATTAGCACCTGGTGTGTTTTTATTCTGTGCCTGAGAACAAAAAAAGTGGTGATAAAAACAGAAAATCCCCACTAGGAAACAAACACTAAGGCTATTTAGTATTCTGAATAAAACCGGAACTTGTTGGAACCCTACAAGTATAGAAGCTGATGTGCCAAGAGTACATCATGAGCCTTCCTGAGCTCAGTCAAGGTTTTCCTGGTTTAGTTGGAAAGAACAAAGCTTACTTTTTTTCTTATTACTTGTATTTATTCAACATGAGTATCCAATTAAAATTTCCTGGATCAGGACTCTGATTTGTTTGCAGCGCCACTGGTGGAGAAGCTCTAACTTGAAATGAGGCCTGAAGTGTGGTGGTAGGAACCCATGAAAAAGGTGGGCATGGAACACCCCCTGAGGACGTGTGGTAGCAGGAATGTTGCGAAATACTACATGTAGCTCCACAGATGAAGGAAAAGAAAGCCCAGTGGTTCAGCCAAGGGGATTAGGAAACCAGGTGTCCGATGATGAAGTGCCATGATTTACAGTCAAATGACACAGAGTATGATCCAGACGATGATGGACAGAACAGGAAATACTGAAAGACAATGCTGTAGTCATCAGCCTTGCTACTGGAGGTGCTGTGAGCTTGTTTCTCCACTGCCAGTCTTGTTTGCATTAGGCAACAAAGCTTTTTGTACTTTTAAAGAAAGTAGAAGCAGCAATATGGTATCGCAAGGTCAGCTGCAATCATATGTGCTATCGGTTGTTATCTGGAAACACATGAAACAACAATCTCTTTCCTCACACCAGCGCAGTGCTGCTTTCTTGTGTAGCAACAGCTTGCAGATGAGGAGCTGAGAGTGGTTTATTTTCCTTCCCCTCCATGCAATTCTTTCATGACTTGTGCAGCCTTGTGTCTTGAAGAGTAGTTCCTGCAAAGTGGGTCAGTTCCCATGAAGAGTTCTGAAGGCAATTGAAATGGAGGTGCCACTGTGGGAAGCACCATTCCACCACCTTCTGCAGGTTTGAAAAGAGGTGTTGGACCAGCAGATCAGAGGACAGAAAAAGAAGTGGTGATGGCCTTCCTCAGTTCTTTCATGACTTGTCCAACGCACACAGCAAGGATGACAGCAGGAACATCTACCAGGCAAGATGTGGACCAGATCTACCTAGTGCTGGTCCTAACACCCAAACAGCAGAAATACCCCCTCCTGCCTCTGTTTCACTGCCTCTGTGGGAATCAACTCCTTGCAACAGATTAAAAAACAGTTTTAAGGCAGGATAGTCATACTTCCTTGATGGGTGGTACATGGAGTCTTGCAGGTGTGACAGCTGCAGCTCCTGCCGACGCACCTCTGTCCCCAGAGGTGAGGCAGGCAGCGGGTGCTGGTGCTGCTGGTGTGGGCAGCCCGTGGTTTCTGTAGGTGTGTAGCCTGTGCAGGGACTGCTGCCACAAATTCTTTTCAAGGGAGGGACAGGAAATGGTGTTTCTGTAGCGCAGTGGAAAGCAAACCATTCACTGCTGTCAGGGTTTCATCTTCTCACAAATAAGATCTCTGTTTAGAAATGTGGCTTTGTAGTTCTGTGAGAACCGGTAGAGTTCCACTTCCAGGAAAATCTTAATGATTAACCATAAATAAGTAAAGAAGGATGAGACCTTTGTGGTGTCTGCTGAGAGGCAGCAGTTATTTTCTCACAGCTGACAAAAATCCCAAGCCTTTGGCCTGTGAATGCTTAGCTCAAACTTCCACTTACCCAAATCCAAGGCACATGCCACATAGCTATTCTCCAAATTTATCCAGAAAATTTCTTCCCTCCCTTCAGTACACAACCCTGGGAATTCTTACCCTGAGCCTCCCCTGGCCCCCTGCAGCAGGGGGTAAGGATCAAGGGGTAAGGACTCAGATTTGCCCAGATTCAGTGAAAGTGGGCTGCAAAGTTTATTAATTTTTCCAAGGTAGGAATTAGTATCCGTTCTTCCTTCTTATTCCTCCTCCATCAGCACCAGCTGCTACAAAGTGTATTGCCCTATAAAACACTTTCTGTTGGATTCTGGTGCCCTCAGGTGCCCTTCTCCTCCCCCATCCTCCCAGATGAACACCTGTGAGAGGCAGATGGTACAGCTAATCCAAAATATATTTCTTGAGTCCACGTAGAGAAGCTGCCAAGCTGCTGATTTTTTGGCACCATGCCTTGTGGCATCCATGCATGGCTGGTGAGAGACACAGATGCTGCCTGAAAATAGCTGAAGAGGAAATTCTCCCAGTGTCTCTGGAGGTCCAGGGAAGGCGGCTGCTGCTGCTGCAGGGTTCATGGGCAGATGTCCCACCGGAACCCTTGCCGGGAATGCCTCGTGAGCAGAGCTTCTTCACTCATGTCTTAATCATCCCTTCCTCCAGCTCCACTTTAATGGGCTCCATGGGCACTGCCTTGCCTTCTCCCACTGAAGGCTGAGAGGCCATTTCTGGTTGGACATCACCTGGCAAAAGGAGGAAATGTGTTTGCAGGAAGCTAGGAGATGTTATTGGGAGCTGTTGTTTCTGCCTGCAGACTTTGTGTCCATGCACACTCAGGGAATCCAGCAACAGACATCTCTGTTCATTTGTTTTCAGAAAAGATAAGCACTGGCACATATTTATGTCTATAATACTCACTCGCTTAAGCACTGAGCTTTGTCAGAGTGGTTGCACAAGTAAGCGAGGGCAATTCCTAAGCAGCCAACACCCCCAGCCCTATGAGCTGCAGTGATAGGGTCCCTGGGACAAACCACCACCAGTAGCGGCTCAACTCCTTCCTGGCTGGAGAAGTGCTTTTCCAGCATGTGACTGAGCCTGGCTCCCACATGGAGAAATGAACTCTGGGGTAGGATTCATGCCGAGGCACAGGCACAGCACACACCTTGACATTCGGATATTCATCAGGACCTATCACAACTGAAGCTGGAGGCCAGCAGTCATCAGGAAAGGGAGCTGAGACCAGCGCACCAGCACATAAGGCCAGTAAAAAAAAATCAAAGAGTCAAGACACTGTGCTCTTCCTATTGTGTGGGGCTTCAGGGCAGAGTTGAGTCCTTGCACTACCTGGCTGGTTCTGAAAGGCACATTCTTATTGCCCAGGATCTGCCAAACACTTTGTGGACAGGAAGGAGAGCACAGTCCTTGCCTGAAGGGGATAATGGTCATTGACAGACTAACAGTGAGGAAAAGGAACAATTAAGATGAAAAAGGCATGTCAGTGTTGGAAAGTACGTGGTTTGACCCAGTATATTTTGGGAAACTGGAAGAAAATGATTATTTTCTTTCCAGTATTTATTCTTCACAAGTTCTATAGACTTAAGACCTGTAGCTCAGGGTCTAACCTCCTTCATTTCCAGTTTTCAGTTCTTTCATGAACATTTTGCAGAAGAATTCCTCTTGCTCCTCCCCCAAAACCAGGGCACTACACCCAGTTCCTTAAAAACACAGGGGTACCTAACCCCACTGGGATCAAATAGGCTTAACCTGATTTAGGTGCCTAAATACCTTTGAGGATCTAGGCTTTAAACAACTCATTTAATGGGCTTCTGTAGTCAAAAGGCACAAACAAGGTCTTAAAGCCAGTGGCTCTGAGATCCAGTGCAGAAGAAGCTCTCCAAATCCAGACACCAGGGCAAAGAGTCAGGGAAATTCCCAGAAAGTAGTGCTGAGATGGATGCAGGTATCCCACTTTCGAAGCAGAAATGCTGTGTCTGCACTGGGGGATGTAGTAATGGTCAAAAAGGAGCCATGCAGTATCTGCAGCAGACCTGCTTTCTGCATTCCCTGTAAGGCAGCCCCTCCTGCTTCTGTTTTCAGAAGGAGCCTGATTTTTTGCTGAAGAGCAGGTGATCCAGAAGCAGGAAGGAACCATGGAGAATTTCAACCGTGCCAACACAGTTTTGGGAAAATCCTTCTTCTCATTAAAAGACACAAGTAACAAATCAACATCAGCCACAAGCAACTCAATATAGAGGCTCGAAGGAACTCACAGCTGTGGCTGCTCCTGGTGCCTTACCACAGAATGGAAAAGAAGCTCCCTCTCAAAAATAATAATGCTGTTCTCATTACCACACAGCTTGCACACCAAACCCACTCTACTACAGAATGTAACTCCACCAGGTACTCTGTGAACAGAAAACAAAATTAAAAAGAAGAAAAAAGGTGCCTTGTGGCTGGAGAAGTTTAAAAGAAGAATAGATGTGCTGTAAGCAACAAGAGGCAGTATTGCTGCTGCAGCAGCTCAACCATAAACAAGTCTGGGCTGTGGTTTTTGTTAAAGTGTCATAAGAAGAGACAGGGAGAAATTTTAGTGGGAAAACAAGATTTCTTTTTTGGTAGTTTATGAGCAGCCTGTGGGTATGAAAACGTAGATGATGAGGGCTAAACAGTGCTATGCTATGAATTGTGGCAGTGCCAACCCCAAGGCTCAGTGAGGGCTCTGCTCTCCTGAGCAGATGGCAGCTGAGCATGAGGACAAGGATATGCATGGCAGCAAACAGCCTCTCCAGGAAGTCACTTATCTGCTGCCTTGCTCAGGAGGTCAGACACAGCCATACACACATGATTCATGCTTGGGTTGCTTTGTTGCAATGCGAACAGGTGCTATAAAAACACGAGATACTCCTCTACCCCTTTCACAGAGGATCTTGGCTCTGATCATATAAGGCATCAAAATTTTATATTATTTTATATTATTCAATATTTCACTGCCTCTGGATTGGCTGACAGATCTCAGGAGCCTTTTCTAACAGTGATATTGGGCTGGGGAACCACAGGTCCATGACTTAAAGTAGTCCTGGACCACAGTAACAATTTTCACTGTGAGTTTATCTAAGAAAAGCCATTTCTTGGTGTTATTACACAGAAGGGTCCACTAAGTTATGTGTGTGACCTTGGAAGACAAAGAGATAATTTAACAATGTCTAGTGCAGGAGCTGATTTCCACGATAACCAAGACAGGTGATAGTCCCAGTAAATAGTAATAATTATCCATGGTGAGCCAAACTCCTGGGTTTACTTTCTCAAAGAACTGGTGCATGAGCTGGAGATACGAATGGAGGCAAAGCACCACGTCACTAGCTGGTGGAGATGTCTGGTGCTTCTCTGTGCTCCTCAGGCAGGACTGGGGTGTAGAAACTGTGTTGTAAGGATTGCAGCATTACCTGAGGCAACAGAGAGCCCTTCTATCTAACCACACCATGACCCTTCAGCCTTGCCTCCTGCACCTGAGCACGCTTCGCTTTAGCCCACTACAGGGCACAGCTCACCTGTGTTGGTGTTTATCAGGTAGCAATGGGCCTTGATACTGCAGCAGTGCCTGCAGGATACATTAGAAGGGGCAGAGGGAGCTGGGGTAACCACAGATTGAGTGGTTACCCCAGCTCCAGAATGGCAGTTCTTGGAGGAGCTGACACTTCAATTTTATTCAAGTGGCACCTGCCAGGCCTAGGGCTGTGCTGGGTTTTGCCAGCAGAAATCCTTGCATATTTCTTAGATTGCTTCCCATTCAAATCAGCACCAGTGCCCACTCCAGCCCTTCTCTTGCTCTAAATGATGTGAGAATGCTCAGACCAACAGATCTGGAAAAGAGTAAATGGCAGAAGGCACCTTTCCCTGGGCACTTATGGAAGCATCACTACACCTGACAGTACTCCAGGCTACCGCTCCCTGAGAGGACCCTACTCATTTGGAGGCTTCTAGCCCAACCCTCAGCCCTTCTGACACAGCAGCTTGGATGAGAACCACCATTCCTTCAGATGCAGCCAAATCCTGCTGGACAGCCTGATCCCCTGCTTGCCTGGGTGGCAGGATTTCTCAAGTTAGGAAGGTACCTGAAGGCCAGTTTGGCACTTCTATGAATTCTGCAAAGTATTGATGCAGGAGCAATGCTGAACGCTTGAAATCAAGGTGAGCTAAGCCCAAAGAGACATCTTTAGACTTCAGATATCTTAAAAACATGTCCAGTCTGCATTTTCAGGAAAATAACCTCCTTTCAAGATCATCCTGCATGGTTTCTTTTTCATTCTAGCAGTGCTCAGGGTGTTAGGTAAATGTCACAGCACTTCCAGTGAAAAGAGGCATTAGTGCAAATCATAGTCAGGCCTGAGGATTCAAATCTTCCCTCCAGGTACATCACTGTGACCCTGACTTCAGGGGCGCACTGCTCCAAGCATAAAATGGGGAGTTCTGTGAGGTCAAGATGGATTAGAAATTCAACTCAAGCCCCACACAGCTGCACTGTAACCAGCATGGGAATCCCTGCATACATATTCACCTTTTAGGTTAGCTTTCACTATGATTAATTCCCTTTTATAATCTCCATTTCATGTTTACCAGCACCAGATTCTGAGCTGATGTAGATCAGCAGTGATCCATTGCTGTTAAGTGAGTGGCATTATTTTATAGCTGTTGAGGGGATGGCCCCTAGCTATTAATTTTGCCTTTCTCCTCTCTCTTGACAGGAATAATCTCTTTTAGTATTTGAGACTAAATAAAAAATCACCCCTTGGATAGCTGAATCCTGTAATTCCCTCCTGGCCTCCACTTCTGCTTGCTGCCAGTGGAAAAGAAGAGCGCTGAGCACCTGGCAGGATCAGGCCCTCGGGAGGGAGGCTCAGTGGCTGTGCCAGCCCTCTAATTCTGGGGTAATGATAATAATCGGGCTTGCACTGAGTGTTGACACACATTTATTAATTGCAAGGTGCGGCTGGCTCTGCACTTTGCAAAGACAAACACTCGCAGAACAATGTGCTCAGAGGAGGCTGGAAGCCATCCAGCCATGTGTCAGCAGCAGCTGAGAGGGGAGGAAATTGCTAACTGTCCCGCACGAGGAGGCAGGGCACTCCAAATCCGCCTGGACACGGAAGGATCGCCTTTTCTTGGGCTCAGCTTTCCTGTTGGAGAAACCTTTCCTGTTTCACCACAAAACCCCTGACCTCGCCGCGGCCCCAGCAGCTTGTGACACAAGAGCAAGATGACACAATTGGAGCCAGGCTTCGTGCCAGGGCTGGCAGTGATTTAGTGACGTTCCTAGAGAGCAGGGGGAGGAAGGCCCTGGCCCAGAAGCTGAAGGTTATTTGAGCAGAGTCATATATTTAAGGTAGGAATCACATGAATCCCAGAGCGGTGGGAAGGGAAGGGAAGGGAGCCTGCCTGCCTGCCTGCCTGTGGAGTGGCTTATCCTACAGAGATAAACTGCTGCATGCTCAAGGGAGAAACCAGCAATGAGACTGGGACAGGGAAGAGCTTTCATTCTTACTTTTGGTACTAAAATTATAAGCAACAAGTGACTACAATGAATTTATTTATTGCCCTGTAAATGGGGCCCAGTGACTCACACCTTTTAGTGCTTTCCTTTATCAGTGATGAAGTTACTCTCTCTTGTGAGCAACTACTTTCCTTACTTTTCCTTCAGCCTGAGGATTTACATAGAGCAATACCAGATTAGCAAAGACAGTGCAAGACAGCTCACTGAGTTTATACCTCAGCTTTGGTTGAGTTATGCCTGGCAAAACTGCAGCTAGCTTGAATGTGTCTGTGGGCTCTTCCTCACTATGCCTCTGCCGGCTTTCCCACACAGCTGAGAGCACTTTGAAGCTGCACTTACTCATGTCACTTAGAGCAATTTTCAAAGTCCACTTAACTTATCTGCCCTGTCACAGCCGTGACCAGCCTGGCACTAATCAGGATGTTCAAGAAATATCAGCCAGTTACTCACAGTTGTCTGAATCAGCGAAGAGGAGAAACTTCCTTTCTCATTTTAAGTAGTTTCTATATGTCTAGAGACGTGTTACAGAAACAGAAACTATACCTGATAAAGTGCCAGCATTAATCCATTTGATGTATTTAAGTGCGGCTGTTTAACAGCAACATATCAAGTTAATGTGATACTGATGGAATAAGAAATGGCATCAGAGGGTTTCAAAAGATTACTTATCAGAAGGAAAAAAAAGGATTTTGACTTCCCATTTCATTTCTCAGTGAATAAGAACACCTTTGCTATTTACATTATTTACTGTTTACCATAGTAGAGTCACTACTGAAAATCAAAGTGATTTCCAGAGCCCTGCCAGTTCTTTTCATATCTCCTTTGCTGACTCAATAAACATCTGACACTCCAGTATTGTAACTAAGTGTACTGATTCTGCCCTCGTTGAAAACATCTTTCTAGGAGAAAGGAATTGTTCTGCTTCTGCTTAAAAATGTGATTTGTCTGGCGAAGCGTTTGTAAAAGCTTTTCCCCCCCAGTGTTACTGTGGCAATTGTAAGCAGTTAGGCATGTGCAGTAACTTGAGAAGCGATGTGAAATCTTCTGATATGCAAATACACTGCTGTGTACATGGCAAAGAAGAGTTTTGGGCGCATTTACATGAAACAGAGTTGCAATAACAAACTATCCCCTTACACACCACTTCGAAATAAAACTCGATCCTGAAAAATGATGCAAAGTAAATATTCCAAAAAGCCTGTGGTAGCAGGGAAATGGCTCTGAGTTCAGACCAGTTCAGCCCCAAGCTAGTTTTCTTTCTCCTGATACAGCCACCTTTAAATAAAATAGAGCAGCATTGAAGCCAAGGAGCCTGAGCAAGGTGCAGCGAGGGAAGATACTCTGGTGGCAGCTGGCAAGGACAGGGCATTTCACATCTCACCCATCACTTGGCAGAACTGAAGTGGATGGATAACCCTATGGGAAAAGGTGGCCTTCCAGTCTGAGGAGGACACATTGCATCTGGTCCGTATCCGCTCTTACATACAAATTCAGGCAGAGAAGAGACAATGGGAACCCCGAAAGAACAGTCTAACGCAACACCGCTATGGTGTTCTTGGATGCCAGCCATAAGTGAGCCTTCCAGGTAAGCATGGAACACAAAGGAATTTATGAGCACATAAATCATAGGAGCTGAGGATGGGAAAGGCCACTGGAGGACTAGTCAATGCAGGCCTGTTTTCTACAGGGAATTTCCTAATTGACAGTTTTAAGAATTTCAAACAATAGGGCTTTAACTTTCCTTTGGAAGCAATTCAAGGTGGTTAGGCACCTATCTGAACCTTTCAGCATCTCGGTGTGTTTCATGCAACTAACCCTATACAGCTATTCCTAGCAGCTCTTCCTGCAGGCTTTTAGATTCAGATTTCTTTTTTGCTGTTTATTCCAGGCTTATTCTATAACAAAGTGAACCCAGAAGTAGAGGTAGTCACTTCAGACTTGCCTACACTGTGTGCTTCCCCATATTTTCTCTCAAGTAAAATGAGTCAGCAGGAAGTGGTGTTGTGAAAGGTCCCTGGGTGAACAATCTGGATTACAGTGAACTGGGGAAATGCATTAAAATAATGGGACAAGAAAGCCTGCATGTAGCATTCTTGTGATGTGGCTGCAACGTGTAGCAGTTAACCATTGTGTAGTCTGTGCAGCAAGTCCCTAAGATCTGAGCCACTTCCACAGATTGCTCCTAGAAATTAGGTGGAGTTTCAATAAGGCAGATCACATCTTCAAAAGGCTTCGCTGGTCTGCACTAGGGCAGGCTGTTCATCATAAGCTACTCCACAACAGTTTCCCAAAGAAGAAAGAAAGGGCATACAGAAAGATCGAGGAAACCACCTCTGCCCCTTACATCTGAGAGTAGGACTGTTAGAACAGGAACAGAGACCTGCCTGTGCTTAAATTCCACTTGGTGTTCTCTGTAGAGATGAATAGAGTGTGTTGGCATTTTGCAATGACTGTGAGGAATTTTAGTGGTTAATTATACTTATTGTTTCTTGCCTTGCTATCTCTATGCACATTCACACAAGTCCTAAAAGGAGTTTACTGTTCAAGTGCCTAGGCTCTGGGCCAGGAGCGGTGCCTAGATAGAATACTGTGAAACATCTCCTCATGTGCTGTGATAAAATGCTTGGGGACATACTATAAAGAGCTACGAGTATGCCTGCAAAGTCATGAAACATTATGTCATCGGTCCTGCAAGCGCCGCAAGGTTGTGATCTCAGAGCAGGCTCTCAGCCAGAGTGGGAGAGTAACAAACCCAAACGGCAGTAAGCACTCGGGGACTGTGTCACCATTCGATGGTTGGACATTTCAACTGGCTGTGCCAAGGGTGGGACAGAGGTGGTTGGACAAAATGTGCAGGTTAGTGCAGTGGGAGAAGTGGGGGAGTAACATAGTGGGTGAGAGGAAGGAAAGGGTGAGAAGCAGGTGACAGCAGTAGTGGCATAGTGGCGGGACAGGGGGAGGCCAACAGAAGATTCCCGAGGCGGTGATGTGCTTAACCATTTCTTCTTGCCCTGGGCTGGTCACTTGCTGTTGGTTCATGAAAGGGAAGATGGAGGTGTGCCACTGTGAGAGTCAGGAAGTGGGGGAGGAAGGGGATTTGGGGTGTGATAGTTCAGCCACGGTTGGAGGAAGAGGGCTTGTGTTAGCCTGTGGTTTGTTTGAATTGATCATCACCCTTCACCTTTCCTTTCACATCAGTCTCACCACCATTTAAATTAAAATGCTGATAAAATGTAAAGAAGGACAGACACTTTCTGCTGAGGTCCCTCGCCCTGGGCTGGCAGTCTGCACATCCATGCTCGTGCACAGTCTGCCTTCTCCACGTGTCTCTCCCTCCTGCATTACAGGGAGATCCTTGATTACAAGCAGAGATGCTCTTGGGGCCCAGCCACTGAGGCTGTTCCCTGAAACCCTGGCCAGGTGAGGGGAGAAGGGCAATATAGTTAGCTAAGATAGAAAGCAGTAAACACATCCAGTGCTGAAATGGAAGAAGAGACTTACCTCCTAGCTTCCCTCAGATACTACAATTCTCTGGCTAGGTCTCACCGGATACCCCGCCAGCCCCAAAGTATTCAGCAGTCTTGACTAACCTGAGGCAATCATAATATAATATAGTTTAGCAGGAATGATCCATGACAAAGCCCCCTCTCACCCATCAGAATTTGCCAGGTAGCACAAACCCTGCCAGAATCTGACTTCTTTCTTTACAAAGCACTTCACCTCCAAGCTTCTGATTGAGAGTTACAAGGTGCCCTGACATGTTCTTGCTCCAACAGTTCATTAGCTGTGTCTTTCTGCAGTGATTGCTGTACTGCAGTATTTCTTCAGGGCTTCCTGGCTCTCTCCAGGAGACAAGGAGATGCAGGATCAGCGGTGGGGAGGTGCATCAGGCAGCCCAGTCGTGTCCACAGCAGAGCTTTGCTGCTGATTCCAGCAGATTGCAGTCATGAGAGCACTGCACTCAAGTGCAAGCCGGCACTGAAACACAGGCTTGGCCATCTGGCCAGTGTGATTGCAAATGGGTGTGCAGGTACTGATCCATTTTGGCATGACACAAAAGAAAGCGGGAGGGCAGCTGGAGGCCAGTCAAACCAGCTGAGGAGTGTTAATCCTCACTCACAGCGCGCTATTAGTGAGCAGAGCACAGACTCCAGTGCTCATACCCACTGGAAACTGCACTGTGTGGGTGCAGGGAATTTCAGTGAGGATAGAGCTGGGCTTGCTGGGAGTCTCGTGCCAACAGGCTCTGAGAGTAATAGCAAGTGTGGGAGATGGGAGGCATGCCATTTCTGTTAATTTCCTGAGACCAGGTCCTTCCTCTTGGCTTTTTGCCCTCCTCCCTGGTACTGGGACATAGGGAGTCCTTTGGAGCAAGTTCTGTCCCTTCAAGTGGGTGTGAACACAGTGGGTTGAAGATCTGGTTTGGATAACTTCATCTGCACACAAGTAAGTTCAAATATTTGTAGTAAGGTCCTTCCTTGCTTAATTGTCAACTTGTACAAACCCCTCTGCCCGTGTATCCATGTCACAGTGGCAGAGAATTATGTGTCAGGAAAGGGTTAACGTGCTGGGGGGGCCGGGGCTGTTTGCAGGCAGAAGGGAGGAGCAGGGTAGTATTTCTGTATTAACATGCAGCTGGTTAATGCAGCTGAATAGCCCTGGCTCAGCTGTTACCTTTCTCAAAGCCAATGGCAAATGATGAAAAACCGTGGTAATATCTATTAAAAGTTTGTGGAAGGGGCCTGCTCAGTGGGAGCTTTTCCATCTCACATACAAGTGATGATTTAGAACAGAGAAAGATCCCCTCGAGGGGATTTTGTGAACCATGCAATGCTAATTAACTCCATTGTTGTATTTTGTTTTGAACATAAGAGTCCCTCTGGGATTGCAGCACTCTTCCCTCCTGCGATAGATTTCCATTTTGCACCACTGTATAAAATCTTCTCCACATCCCATCAGCAAAAGGGATTAACAATAGGGAGAAGCATATGTGCATAGTTTTATGGGGTTCTAGGGAGGAATGTCTCTCCCTTCACCTCCCAGATGCATTCTCAATGGGGGTCATTTTGTACACCCTTGCTTTCACTGTTTCTTTAACCTTGAATTAAGAACAAATGTACATCAGACACTGGGTAGCTTCTCCCTTTGATCTTTAGCATTTTCAAACCACTTCCGAACATGCTGTGCTGGAGTTTGTTTTAGTGGTTGGGCTGTTAGGGCAGAAATGCAAAAGTTAAAAAAAAAGAAAACCAAAACCCAGCCCCACCAAAAAAAAATCAACAAAAGCCATCAACACCAAGAGTGGAAGCACTGACGAATGAGTGATTTGCTCATGTACAGTACATTCTGAAAGGAAAGCAAGAGAATAAAAGCTCTCATCTGTTTGAAGCCCTTACTGGCTTGTGCCAACAATGTTCAGAAGAAATTTGACTCCCTCTGCGCTGGATCAGCTCTTCATTTTCTGGGCTACTGGTGTCCCACTTCAGTTTGCCACAGTTTGCCCAGACCCTCTTCTCTCTGCTCACTCCTTTTGTATTGAGCAAAGTGGATCCTGACTGGCCCTGGTGCTCTGGCTATTACAATTTTGCAACAACTTCACTGAAGTCAGAATAGGGACAATAGTGAGACCTTTCAGGTGAAATCAAATGGCTTCTTAATTTTTCAGCTTCAGGCTCTGGCCTTCCTACACTCTGAGAAAGCCCAGATCTTCATGGGGTGTCTTGGATAGTCTCTTCTCTCCAGTGCCATAAGTTTCAGCTCTGTACAGGCCAAAATTTACGAAGTGTTGATTCCTGCTTTAGGCGACTGTTGTTTCATGGTAAGAAATACTTAGCAAGCTGTCCCAAGGGAGTGGCTATTAGTGTACTGGAGTATCACTCATGATTCTGGATGGTACTGGAACTGCACTGGGAGCTACCTGCCACCAGCTGCAATGGAAATTTTGCATGAACTTGACCAAGAGAAGCAGGAATTTGCAAATAAGAGACTTTTTCATGAACCTTGTAGCACTGTAAATTCTGAAGTCTTGATTCTTACTTCATCCTGGAATATATTTAATTAAAATCAGGGCAATTTTTGAGTCCTCTGAATGAACAACTGGACAGATATTTAACAGCATCTTCAGGAGTGTAGATAACAAGTCATAGAGGAGCCCAAGCACTACTGCCTTTGCTCTGTGCTGCCTCCAGACCCAGGTGGAGCTGCTGTCAGTCGGAGACACCACAGCTCAGCAGAGACCCTACTCTCTCATCATGTCTTCAGTCAGCTAAGCACAAGCCTGTGTATATTAAACAGCTTTATCAGGGATCCTGTGGGGATGCACATTGAGGCAGCAGCCTCTGTGGCACTGGTACTAGACTGACGAAGTAAAATTTTTCACGTAAAACTTCCCGTTCCCCCCACAACATCCCTCACTTTGCTGCCAACTCCTTTTTTGCTTTTCAAAAGGAGGGGAATCAGTTAAAAATATTTATACTGCCTCTACCCCAAACCTTCCAGCAGCACCATAGCTGAATGGGTTTTCTCTTGGAATAGTGCATTCAGTGATGCCTGTAGAAGGTGCTCCTGAGACCCTTCTTGTTCAAATGTTATGACATTGTCTTGTGCTGCAGGGTCTTGAGGGCTATTACTACATCAGTTGTAGCTGTCTGTCACTGCAGTGGTCTGCAGAGCATGCTAGTGTGTGTAAAGCAATATACTGGAAGGATACTGAGAGTCATTCTTTCTGAAAATGCTGCCTCATCTTTTCTGCTTGAGTGTTACAGGTCCATCTAAATATATATTTTTCTCCTTTTCTTTGCAGTCCCTTTATAGAAATTGACAGAATCAAAACGGCAAAATTCAAGGGGAGGGTCTTGCCATTCTAAAATACTTATCTTCAAACACACATAGTTTGTAGTAAAATCTTCTCACTCACATCTGTATAAAAGGTTTACCCCACTCAACATCCAGAGAAGGAATGGTAAGAGCCATCCCATTTTTGAGAAGCATTTCCAGTGCAGTGTTTTCATCAGGATAAAATTTGTCAGATCCTGTTGCTATTTTTACTCTTTAATTTATATTTAAGGGACTACAAGGGAAAATTTCTTCGAACAGAAAACAATCCCACAAGTCATTTTTTTCTAGTCCTCTCTGTAAGCTGGTCTTCCTTTGTCACTTGCTGACCACTGGCTCGTTAATGAGCAGGAGGGGAGACCAGTGAAGGCTCTGCCAGCATGGTCCTCATCACGCCAGCCTGACGAGTGTGCAGTGGGGACACCAAATACCATGGGAGGAATTGAGCCCCTTGTTGCCTTCTGAGGCCACAGTGAGCCACAGTGCAGTGGAGGTTTTCTGCAGATATTGAGAGCGTATTTTGGTTGGACCTGCTCCTGCTCCTGGCACCACGGAGGCATCGCACCCCTCGCCCTTTCTCTCCCAGGCTAAGTACAGGAGACAGTTGAACTCCCAGAAGTTTCATTGCCACTTGGAATGCAGCCCAGGGAGGTCCCCACCAGCTTCTCTGGGGCTCTGCAAGAGGCTGCACATCCCCAGTGTGCAACACACAGCTGGGCCTGCCCACCTTTGGTTTCCTTCTTTCAGCAGCAACATGGAAATATTTTTGTAGTTTCTGTGGTGTTGGATGCATAATGCCAATGTCCATTTGTGCTCTGTAACCTATGATTTTCCACACCCTGCTAGAACGAGTGAGAAGCAGCTCTACTCTACTTGAGCAGCTTTTGCATACTGTGAGGAAGAAGCTGTATACACAGAAGGTGGGAGCTTATTTGACAGCCCCTGAGCTTTCCTCTAGGTAGTTTCTGAGACTGGCATTTCCATGTGAACATTTTTCCCCATCAGACAGAAATGAGTGAAAAGGTAGCCAACCCTGCACATCACACCAAGCACAGGGTACTTGCAAATATTATTTTAACGTGTCCCTGCTCTTCCCTATCTCACCCTAATATTTGCAGAAGATAATTTTTAAAGCCTAAATTACACAGGCTTGTGATTGAACATGCTTCTTCTGAGGTAAACTCCACCCTGTCTCTAAGTAATTTCCTCATCTCAGTTCCCCTTGTTAAATCCTCAAGAGAACAGGGCAGAGATTCAACCTCTAAGTCTCACAGCCAAGACACAAAGCCCAGTGGTCACCCCCATGTGCCTGGGGGATCTGGGGGCTCCTGTATCGCACCTCAATACATCCCTCTGCCTTCTTCTGTCCCTTTCCACTCCACTGTCATGAGCCAAACCCAGATTTTTTTTTCCAGGAGAACAGGGCTGCCCTGCCTGGTGCTGGCAGCCCTGCAGAACTCCTTCGGGTCAGGTCCCTGAAGTGCCCAAAGTCTCCCACTCAGTTGCCAGCCAAGTGACAGGAGGCAGAGGCGGGTGTCAGGCCAGGATGCATTTCAAAGCAAAAGAGCCCTTGTTTTAAGTCTGTGCAACAACCTTTCTCCCAGAAGACTGGCGATAAAGCTTTTAAAATTAATTTGCATAATTGGATCTTTAATTCTCTTTAAATGGAAAACAAAATGGCACTGCTCTCAACAAAAAAGACTTTCACAAAAGCCAAAGGATTGGTTGCAAGGTGGAGATGTGTTACTGAGCTGAAACCAAGCCCAGATAAAAGATAATTAGGCAGACTGAACAAAATTCTGCTTACAGACAGAGGGGAAAGTCTGAGGTAACAGCATAGACTTCAGTAAAATTACTTCACATTCATGTCAGCATAACTGAGCCTTGGTCTGCAGTAACTACTTTAAGTTTTCAGCTCTGTGGTTAATTAGCAACCCTTTTCATTTATGTGGGTTTTTTTAATTCAAAAATTTATTAGATTAATAAACACTGCAGATATTTTTGTAAGAGTGGGGCAAAAGTTCTATTTGTGTAAAAGACCAAGACACTATTTGAGTCAATCTGGCTGCGATCATTTAATTCAGTGGAAATTTTGGCCCATGGAGATACTATTTGGAGAGTTATGCATAGAAAACCAGAAAGAGTTCAGCTAGCAAAAAGCCATTTTCATGTGCTTGCAAATGAAAAGCAATCTTTCTAATGAAGAGCAATGTATTTTATCTCTCATCCCTCCCTGAATGGCATGTGCAGCTTTATATGGTGTTTTTACCTTAAAATAATAATTTAAAAAAGCAATTTTAGCACATATAATCCACTGCACTTGTTTCTGAAGAGCTGTTTTTATTGTTAAAAATATCCAAATGGCAAGGCACAAACATGTTCTACAAGACAGCTTGGTTTTCTCCCCTTGCTTGCAATAATTCATTCTTTAATCAAATACAAAGGAACTCCATTGGTGTCCTCTTTTCACCAGGGCTGTTAGTTACCCAAAGCCTGAGCACCAGCTAAAGGCATATGGCCATAACCTCCTTGGCCTTTGCTTTAAAACAACAGTGAAATAGAAACAGAGGAGCTGGGGCAAGCTGGAAGAATACAAATGGAAGATCTCTGTGACTTGTCTGTCCTCCTGGGTGCTCCATCACTGCTTGTGCCATGGAAACGCAGTCCAGGCAGCAGGAGCACACAGAAGCCCACAGCTAAATTCTGCTCATGGGTAGCTCGGTGTAAATCCAGAACAACACCAACAGAGCCACTGGACTTAACTGGGATTTTCATCTGGCCAACCACAATGCCTGAAGAAGTACGACATAGCTGGACTGCTGCAGACACTGCCAGGAATAAAGCTGAGCTGTCAAGGTTAGTTGCAAGTGCTGCTACTTTGATCAATTTTAAATAGTTTACAGCTTTCACAGATATCAGTATTGCCCTTTTGGGGGGCGGGGGGGATACTTTGAAAAAAAACATTATAAGAATAAAAACTGTGCTGCTATAAATTAGAAAATCTTCATGAAACACAGTGAGAGCAACACATACCACACTGTGGCACCAGGGATGTGATCTGTTTTAAGAAACACATGGCTTTATGTTTAATGAAGGGAGCCTGTTGAAGGATTGCAGACCAGGAGGGCACACTAGATTTGCTGTTTTATTAGGTTCTGGGTTATGTACTTCTCCTTTTGCTGTGTATCTGACAACATATGCCATTCCACTCAAAACTGAATGGGCTGGGGAACGGAGGGCAGAAAAAAAAAATCATTTATGAAGGACTGGGGCATTTTATTTTATACCTTTTGAGAAAAGTGTTAAGGAAAAAAAAATTGTGTCATTTTGTCTAAACTAGAAACAGAAACAGACGGAAAGAAAAATGGAATTTAAGCAGATGGAGAAGAACAATCATTCTCCACAAGCACAGGGAGGGAATTGTTAGAAATACTTAAGTACACTCACCAACATCCAGTTCATTGAAATCATGCCCTTTAGATGCAGAAAAAAATCCTCCAGTATATCAGGGCCAGATCTTGAAAATCCTCCCTGCAGGATGAATTGGAGGCACTTTCCATCACACCCAGGATAATTTGCACTTTATGGGGTCAGAAACTGCATGGCAGTGATCAGACTGTGCTTACACTTATCTTCTCCATAGTCCATCTCTGGAACCGCCTGAAACTAGTGAGTAAAGGGTGCTGCTGGGGCTGGCATTTGCTGCCCCTCCTCATCCAGCACCATGGTAGGACACTGCCAGAAGAGTCAGTCCTGAATTCCTCTCTAACTCTGGCTGCCTGCAGGGAGGTGTCCTCACCACATTATTTGGGTTTTGTGATCTTCAACCAGTGCTGCTCCATTTGAAGTTTTCAAGGGTTCATTTCTCAGAAAACTGTTCTTTCCAGACATGGCCCAGAAACCTCTTGACATCAGGTTAGCAAGTTTGCCTATGGTTGTATGGGAGTGAGATTTGAGGCAAAAAGTGATGAGCTGGAATCTGGGGCTCAGGCACAGGAAAGGCTGGATCATCCCTTCCAGCAAGAGCTCACATAGGCGTAACATGAGGCCACATGTCTAAAATGTGATTTAAAACACCCCTCAAGACAACCAGGCCCCCTGCCTGTACACTATGGAGTTGCCAGGATAATCCCATAGAAAATATGAACGAAAGTGGGCTCCAAAATCCTTTCCCAACCCTATACTTTAGCATTGGAGATTGGCTGAAGGAAGGTTCACTTCTTGTTTGAGTTTCATAGTCCCAGGCCAGCTCCTGAAAGACATGGAAACTCTCCTTCAGCCTTTAACATGCCAGCCTTCCACTTAAGACAATGATTTGAGATACACAGGTACTTGGGCTCATCTCCCTTCAAACTCAGAAAGGAGTTAGACCCATTCCTCCTAGAAATTTGAGGAACAGGTGGGAGTGAGGACAGGGTATCCTTCTCTTGATAGTCCAGCACTGTGTGGCAATGAACACGGACTCACAGAGCCGCAGCTAAGCAGAAGGGAGCAGCAATCCCCGTCTCCTCTCCTAGGTCACTGATTAGGGCAATGAGTGTGAATACAAATTGCTCTTCAGCTCGTCTCCTCAACCCGTACCCACACCTGAGCCTGCTCACCTCTTCAGAGTATCAGGGATTTCATGCATTTGGTGCTTTGGTGCTAGCAAAGCACGTAACACTGGCAGGATTTTGCCTAGCAGTGGATTTGGTTGGAGTGTTTTAAGCTTGTTGCACAATTATGGTACTCTGGTTCCATGACATCACCACCTCAGATGGCAACTCTGCGCACTTCCTGCTCTCTCCTTGAGCCCTTTGGAGAACACCTTTTAAACTGTTTGGTATGAGTGTTCTACACAGGCTCCAGGATATTAACAGTTGGATTTTCTCACTCCCCCACAGTGCAAATATCCTTTTATTAGCTGCTAGATCTACTGGATATGCTGATGACAAAGTCATAACAGAGCTCCAGCACTAGTTTGACTAACAGACCCCATATTTACAGTCTTCAGTCTTGGATATATAAAGAGACTAAGGCTGTGGAAATCGAAGATTTCCCCTCGCTGTTGCTGCCAAGGAACAATCAGTGAAGAAGCTGGCCAGGCAGAAGTGTGGGGGTCCCCTCTCTGGTGCCCCAGGCTTCTCTCTGGCAGGGAATGTGTGCACCTTTCTGCTAGAGAGCTGCATGCAGCAGCACTGCAGAGATGGGTGTCCATCCCCTAGGATCACCCCTGGGGGAACACCCTTCACTTTTAATGGTAGAGGCAGATTTCAATTTTTAATCCATGCCACTTTTTTTTCTCATGAGCTTAGAATAATAAGCTGTGACTCTTCAGTGAAAAAACCCAATACATTTTAACATTTCTCTTTCAGAGAAGACATTCAGAGAAAGTCACAAGCCCATTGGGTCTTGTTTATAATTGCTGCCAGGCTGATAAATCCTGGAGACAGAGGCATCTACGTTAAAAAAAAGATTTCCAGTAGCACAGGAAAAGTGTGCAACACCAAGCTATCATCACCTTCTGACAGACAAAACATTTATAGTTTATTGTCAGGAGGACTCTGGCTACAAAGCCTTTCCCTGAGCCAGGGCGGACTGACCTTTTGCAGTAGGCACAAAAAGGCAGCAAACACGGCTGAGCTGTCAGAACTTCTGCAATAACCCCAAATCCCTTTTGATAAGGGGAAACAAAAGCACACAGCTCTCCACCACCTCCTAATAATGCCCATGACCTCAACAGTGCCTTACAAATCTGCTATGTAGTTTTGAGAACTAGGTGCAACACCTGCTTCCTGGCAGCAGCCACTCGTTTTCCTCTGGGGAGGTTCTTAGGAATCTCACATCTAGCTCCCCAAGCATCAAGTAAGAGAGTTTTCATTTCCTATCATGCTATTCTAATACAGCCTGTCCAAGAAGCCTCATTGATATGACAGCGGCAAATAGCTTGACGACTTCCTCCTAAATAACACCCTCCCACTCTGCTTTGTGCTCTATGGCTCATTCCTCACTGGGTGTTTTAGGAATACTGTATGTGTAGTTGAAAGTATGTAATCTTTAGGAGTCAAAGCGTATGGCCTTTACTCCTACTGCCTTTTGAGGCACTGCTTAATAAAGAAACAACTCAGAGAAGGCTCCAAACAAACCTGAAACGGGTACAATTTCTCTTCCCTCCGTGGTGTGCACATATATATACATATCTATATACACACACTTAAAATAATAGAAACATTTCAGTTGGAAAAGACCTCTAAGACCACGGAGTTCAACCACTATCCCAGCACCAGTGTGTTCACCACTAAACCATGTCCCCAAGTGTCACATTCACATGCCTTTTGGGCAGTTCCAGGCTTCGTGATTCCACCACTTCCTTGGGCAGCCTATTTCAATGTCTGACCACCCTTCCAGTGAAGATACTTTTCCTAATATGTATATTTATATATAAACCCTGTTGTATCACATTAGGGAGTTTAGCAACTGGTCCTTGCACCTACCTAGCCTACCATAAAAACAGCGATCCATTCAAATCTCTTGCTTAATTTGCATTAAAAGGAGACTTTTTTTTTTTTTTATTTCATAGAAGTTCATTAATAGGGGGAGTGAAAAAAAAGAGAGAACTTAAGGAAGAAATGAGAACAGGCCAAATAATGAATCATGGTGGGAAGTTACCAGCCTTGGGTGGTGGACATGAAATGCAAGTCCACATTTAGAACACCTCCTAAGCTGCAGCACATGTGTTCATCTGTCAGCTCTAGGGGAGCTTAAAATCAAAAGGCACTTTAAGCTTTTTTGGGTTTAACTGCTATTTAAATTGGTTTAAACTGTTATTTAGGTATTTGAATTCCACAGATCCCTAGAAGTCCCTAAGTGCTCACTACATCAGTTTGCTCAGTGTCTTCCTTACACCCAAATCCCTTCCCGTGCTTCAGTCATTCCTCCACCTTCTTGGGGGGTCCTTTGCAAGTTCATCTTGAGCCCAAATAATTTTGTTCAATTACTGGATATGACTCCTCTCCTTAGAAACTAAATGCAAACTCCATCCAAAGAGGATAGGAGTTCTTCCATGTGTCTTTGATTCAGGCAGTGAAATCCTAAGTAGAAGGCAGGCTTCTCTGTTTCACATTTTTTGTTGGCAAAGTAGGAAATTCTCCATTCAGCACGCAGATTTGCTGCAGTTTGCTTAGACACCAAGTCTCCATGTGCTCTACCAGGGTTGTAAACCTCTTGGCTTGGGTCTGGGTTCTGCTAGTCCTTTACTTCTCTTGCCTTCTTCCCTTATCTGAGGGTAAGAAACAAACCATAGAATCACTTAGTTTGGAAAAGACCTCTAAGACCATTGAGTCCAACTGTAAACCTGTCACTGTCAAGTCCACCACTAAACCATGTCTGCAAAATGCACATTAAATATTCAGTTCCTGTCTGCAAAAGGAATTTCAATTAAAATAAACAAAATTGCTGAATGAAAGTGAGGATAATAGCATCTTATTGCTGCACAGCAGGGCTGTGAAGGTAATTAAAGATTCTGAGGTTGGAGTAGAGGGAGATGTATATGTTCCCTAGATAGATGCATTCATTTTCGTTTAAAAATATAAACCCAGAAGATGACTGTGGCTGTACATGTTTCCCTCCTCCACCGGGGACAATTGAATCCATTTACCTGGAGTTTGATCAAGTTACAGCACAAAAAATCCTATTTAAGAACAAGGCCCTTCTCTTCCTCTTTTTACTCACATCTTAATGTTTTACAAAGCAAAACTCCAGACACTTTGTGAGTCACATATCACTAACAAATAAGTTGCAGTCATTGAACGGTGCCTCATAAAGGAGGCAGGAAACAGGAAAAGCTCAAAATAAAGCTGTTTGTAAATTAAAGAACTGAGGGGAAGAATGGATAGGAAATGAGTCCCTTATTTCTTCTTCAAAATTATTCTGATTAATGAGGAGAAAGATCAATAGCCTATCTGCAGCTGCCATGGGGAAGACAGGGTGAAGAGTGAATCCAGATCCAAGTATCCCCGTGGTGCCAACACATCACATTCTGCACAAGCTCGATATAATGAGCTGCAGGGCGACATCTCATGCGACTGCACTACTTTACCTGTCTGTCCATTCAGTTCCTCATTATAGCTCGATGTGCTCAGTTATAGGGTACCAAAAGGAGAAATGTATGGCATAGATTTGTGAGTAGTCAGAGAAAGGATTGCTTTCATTCCTGTGGCACTGCTTTCCTCCTGCTGTAACAAGAGCCCCAGACACTCCAGGCTTGCCCCTGCACTGCTTCTGCATGCAGCTCGGAAGTCATGTGTACGAATTTTTCCACAACACGTGGCAACATCCAGGCCCACAGCATACGGAAACCAGCAAAGCGTTCCTGCTGACGGTTTTGGATTTTGTTTTTAAATCAACCCCCTAAATGAAGCACCGCAGATATTGCTGCTTCCTTTATTAATGTTTGGTTTGGGGACATCATAACTGTGTTTAGCAGCTTTTGTGGGCCAACAGATTCCAAGGCAAAATGACCTGGCAGGGTGCTGAGGCCATTTCCACTGCTTTTGGAGCTCTGTGTAAGGAGAGAATGACTGTTTTTTGGATGGAGATCCTGGGTGAAACAAGGCAAGGCATCATGCTCCCATCCACTTTGGCTTGCCCCAGAGACAGGGAGAAAGTACCCAGCACTATTTCATTAAGGTTTTGGCACGTCACTTAATGGCGTTTGTGGTAGTTACGGGCACAAAGGAAGCATTTATCCCCGGTTGTTTTTCCCATCTGCAGCCATTCATTTGCAGATTTGCCCAGAGATCAATTCACACTGGCAAGAGAGATAAGAGGGACCCCTGACGCTGGACTTCAGAGATTACAGCAGCCAGGCTGCTCCAAGGGCAACTGCAGAGCCGCAGAAGGGTGCTGTATTTCTGAGCATCCCCTAATTTGAGCATCCCCTGACACATGCACCCCACGAACGCTATCCCAGTCGACCTGCTTGCTCCAGGCTCTGCAGAGAGCTGCTGGACACCAGCACTCAGATGCAGTTAGGGAGGGATTCCTCCTTTCTACAGCAACTGGGTACAGGCAAAGCAACACACAGAGAAAGGCTAGTGACAAAAAATTTTACCGACACAAATTTGCAAGAGAAAACTCGGTTTCCATTGCCAGCTCTCCAGAAGACACGGTCTCCCTTTTTGGCATAACACCGATCCAAACGGGGAGGCAATCAAAGGGATTTTAGCAGAAACCTCTTAGGAAGGGGCACTGCTCCCGCAGCCACAGGAGTGACTACCAGTCAAAGGGACACAGTTCTTAAAGAGCTGCCTCCTTGACTATAAATACTTTCAACATTTAAAAATGCTTAATGTGAGTGTTTGTGAAGTCAGGGAAAACAGCTATACAGTGCTCATATTTAGATTTACTGAAGAAAATATTTTCATTTGGTACTTAACTGTATCCTTACGCTTGGGTTTAAGCCACCCCTAAAATTGGCTCAGGCTGCCACAAAACAACAGCTTAAACCAATTTAATTGCTGTCTGCTGCAATTCCACCCGACTTCCCACCCCTGGTTGCACATTCCCCATCTCTTTTCTTACGCCAGCTCTCGTGCTTGTCTAACCCTGGTCTGAGCCATTTGGGCATGCAAGCCAGACACACACCCTCGACACCTTAAAACCCACCCCTTTCCCACCGATTTAGCATGCTAGAATGACTCAACACCGGGTCAGATGCGCACTAGAGCCAGCGAAAAGAAAGGCATAGAATTGCTCAGTTGAGGCAGGGTGGGACCGGGAGGTTCAGAAATACGACATCTCATCCCAGTAGTCCTGCTCCCTCCACCTCTGGCCAGGCCGTTTAATCCCATCCCGTGCTAAATTATCCAAAGTTTAACCTGACCCTCCTCCCTAGACACACACACACACACGGTTTCTGCGAGGTCAGTAAATTCACTCAGCCCAGCAAGAGTCCTTACCAGCATGGAAATGCATGACTGGAGGTGAGAAGGGCTTCTCCCTTTCCACACCAGGGAGCCATTAGATGATCTAAGCGGCGCTGTCAAGCCATATCCTCAGGCTTCTGCATGCATTTGAATCCCTGTTACCCTAAAATCCGGGCTACAGAATTAGAGACAAAGCTTTAAGCTGAAGAGAATCGAGGAGCTGAGCAATAACCATGATTCCCAGGGAAGGCTCCCGCAACTTTGGCTACTCCTCCTTGTAGCAGCTGTTCTATCTGGTCATTCTAATGGCCCTGTTTTAAGATAAGGATACCAAGGACTAAGCCAGATCTTTCTGGAGGAGATATAAGTCAATTTACAGGAAATTCAAAGACAGTGAAGTAGCCAGAACCTAATAAAAATAAATGGAACGGGAAAAAAAGAAAAAAAAAAAGAAAAAAAGGAAAATATAAAAATAATAAAAGAAAAAAAAGGGAAAAAAAAGAAAAAATAAGAAAGAAAAAAAGGGAAAAAGATAAAAAAGAGAAAAAAGAAAAAAGAAAAAAAGAAAAAAAAAAAAAGAAACGGGAAAAAAAGAAAAAATAAGAAAGAAAAAAAAGGAAAAAGATAAAAAAGAGAAAAAAGAAAAAAGAAAGAGAGAGAAAGAAAGAAAGAGAAAAAGAAAGAAAGGCAAGAAAAAGCAAAGCCCTACAGCAAGAAGACAGCTGAGATTTCTGACAGGACACCCTTCATCCAGTCTGGATTTACCAGTGTTTTGTGACATAGACAGAGTCTTAAATATGAAGATAAGTGCTCATCTGTAAAGAAGTTTTCTCATACATTATGCAGCACTGTCTCTTCCACACTTCATATATATCTGTCTGTACCTATAAATAGAAATGATGTCTCATGTACATTATCATACATTACAACCTCTGATGATGTGGTAAAGGAAAGGAAATAAGCAAAGGAAGTAGTGTGCTTCACCAGAGCGTGAAATCTCCACAGGGCCTTGGTTGGCCAGCATTGGGAAAACCAGTGCTGGAAATAGTACAAAACCATGTGGAAAAGCAAAACGATGAGAGAAAAGACAGGAAACTCATGGGTTTGCTGCATAACAAACAAAAGATCAAGTAATCTTGTGAAGAGGCTAAAAGACCAAAAAGAATCCTTGTGTGCTTAAAACTGGAGTATTGCACAAAGTGGCACGGCATAAGTAGGGAGAACAGGCCAGAGCAGGGCAGCACTGGGAGGAAGAAGACAGGATCTGCAATGCTGAGGCCAAATCCAGAGTCAAACCCCGACTCTCAGCCTGAAAGAGATAGGGGCTAGAACTGCCAATTGCTTTCCTTTTCAGAATGTGTCACCTCTGCAATGCTGGAGGGTTTTTTTCTTCAAAAAGGAAGAAAACCCTTTATTCTCATGCATTTTATGAACTGCTGAAGTATCTTCACAACTTGTTCTCATCAGTGTTTACTTGTTTAGTGTTTCAGCTTGACCACTGTGCCTACGGGGCTAATGAGCTGTGACTGGCAATACAATTAAAGATAGATTTGATGGCATCCTGGCAGACAAAAGTGTTTTAATTAAACTAAAAGAAAATTGTTGTTTATGGGCCAGGAGCCCATACTGAATAGACAAAAGTAAGCCTTTTGACAGGAAAAATCAGTGCCACATCTGAGGGATGGGGAAACTGAGGTTTAATTCTTGGCTCTAGCAGACTTCCAGCAGAGCCCATTACTCTGGGCCAAGGGCATGTTTTGACTCGTCTTTTGGAAAACAGGGAGAGTTGTCTCAGCCTCCCTGGAACTTTCTGGCTATTTTCACTAGGAAGGGTTGAGCAGAGCCCAAAGGAAGCTCCACGCTGGTTAGCACCAGCGCCACTTCCTAGCTCTCCCCGCAACTGTGCCTAACTGTAAAACTCAGAGCTCAGTTGTTTAAAGGTCAAGCTAAATCTGAACCAGCCAGGGTTACACTGAAAACCACAAGATTTATAAAAAGCAGTTCCCTCTCTCACCCTGTTAAGGCTCAAAAAAATTAGCAAAACTTGCTTTGACTTTCCTAAGAGCAAAGTTAAAATCTCCCAGTCTGCTCTTTTAATCAACTTCAATTACTTCTCACCAGCTTTGAAAATAGTATAGTTCTGAGCATTACTTGATTCATTGTGGGAAGAGATGGAAGGAGATTTTGGCGAGAGAAAGAATGGTAAGGAATCAGTTTCTCCAAGGCAGAATTATCACATATAGGCATTTCAAGGCCAGGTGGGCAGCTTCCCCTATTGATGTTGTACAACATGTTGCACTTAAGTACTATATTATCACTTGCTTCACTTTGTCAGCTTTTACTGCTTGCTCTGAAAGCTCTCACTGGATGCCACAAGTTAATCAAGAAGATACTTCTTCTGGTTTCATCCAAGGGGTTCCTTATTTTTTTCCTCATCAGGAAAAAAAAAACAAACAAAAACCCAAGGAAAAAAAAAAGAAGGAGAAAAAAAGGAAAAAAGTGTTTAATATTAACAATGTATATACCTCCACAGCTGTAATGGTATACTTTATATCTGGAGTCTGACAAAACAATGATGTGTGAAGTCTATGAAAGACATAAGAAAACTAAAGTCAGTTACAAGACTGACAGTGTAGCCCATCTGAGTTCACCACGAGTGAGTGAGGAGTGTAGAGGCAGTTCTTCTTCACACAAGAACAGAAGTTGATTCAAGGCCACCATTACCTCCCAGTGATCATCTCTCTTTCAACTCAGATTTAAAAGCTATGGTGCTTTGCAGGTCTCATACTTTCTGTGGGTGTCCTTTAAGCTGCAGGTAAATCCCTCCCATTTACAGCAAGCTTTCACCTGAAACAGAAAATACATCCTACGGTTTTATCAACTGCCATCTAACAACTGAGGCACCTCCTGTGGCTTCAGTTGCTGAAAGAAAACAGCATTTTATTTTGCAAAAAGGCTCACACGTAGAAACGCCCGTAATCCTTTCTCTTTTTTTTCCCTCATGTGACACGAGAGGTCAGAAGCATTGGTACCTCCGATCCAGAACCTCAGATACACATTGAGAATACATGGTTTTAGTTGGAGTCAACTCAGGAGGAACACGAACACATCTAAGCTCAGAGAACCAGTTAAAAAAAACCAAAAAGAAAACTAAAAAAAAATTGCAGCCAAATTTCAATAAATAGAAATGGAATCATGCCATTAGGCAGCTCTCTTGAACCTCAAGTAAAAGTCCTATTTACCCTGGCTCAGCAACCAACTTTTTTGGTAGTCTCCTATGCATGACCTGGTCAGCACGGGAAGTCTTCACCCCTTACCCCCTCTCCACCCAGCTTCCACCTCCAGGGCCGCCTGTTGTGGCCATCAGACCCAGAGGACAGGCCACAGAAAATCTCTGGAGCTCACTCCTCCACTTCCATGTCTCTTCCTCCTGGCAGAGCACAGCTGGTTAGAGCACCAGAGCCAGGCTGAACACAACAGGTAGTAAATCAACACCTCTCTTTGCTTATGCTACTAATGACACCCCAGATTACTAGCACTTAATTGAATTTACTTTTCAGCGTGTTTTTTACATTTTGTTTTTCTATCACCTGAGACAATAAAAATCAATTCCTGTAGGGCAATTTAATTTAGGTTTACACAGTGTTTTATATTCAGATTTTCAGTGTTGCAACATTTGTGTGGCAAATCCGTGCAGGACTGTTTTTTAAGTACTTCTGCGAAATTAAAGTAAATGCATACTGAGGGTAGACACTTTAACAAGCAAAACACTTAAAAAACAAGTAAATATGAAGCAAAAACAATATAATGGAGAAAAGTTATTCAGCCAACTGAATCAGATTGGTCAGAAAGATCTCGTACATATGCAAGAAATACAGTTAAATGTATAAATATTTGGAGAACTGGTGACACAGATAAATAGTTAATAGCTTGTTTTCTGATGAGTTTTATATTAGATTCCATACAAAATGCTGTTGAAATCTTCCCCCCGGGCAAAACTACCTACAATATAAAAGGTCGTGTTTGTGAAAAACATCTTCACATGCTGAGCTTTGTGAATCAAGGATGGCTGTGCAGATCTACAGGTTGTCTGCAACTCACAGTGCATGAATTTAACCATGGAACAGGCTGGTTGAGACTGTGCATGGGTCTTGTGGTCTGTCCCTCCTGCTCAGGAAGGGTGGAGCAGTGTGGTAGCTGCTGTAGGGAAAAGGGAAGTAATTTCAACCACTACTTAGCACCCTACCACTTCCCTGGAGAAACGACCTACTCTAATATATTTTACTTTCCCCAAATGATTTAATAAAGACCCGGAGATATTTTTTTTCCTCCTTGCTGATGGGTTTTGCTGCTTTCTGGGAGCAGGAATGTTTATTTGGAGGAACAGGTCTTTAAAAGACAAGTATTTAGTGTTAGGAAGTTCAGCCTGAGGAGTAATTTTACTTTAGCAGATTTAAATATTTCTAATAATTTTAATCATTCTTATTCAATTGTGTAATAGCATGTATGAATTAGGCAAGTAACATTTCAATATGTTTCTTTCTCCCTGGACAAGGCAAGTCTATAAATTTCAGGGCTATGTACGAGGTGTCTAGTGGAAGTGTCTTGTTCCAGTTTTACCATGGTGTAGTGCAACACTAGACAGGGAAAATCTCCTCTGTACTAAGGGATAATCATCTATGACTGGAAGGTGACATTTTGATCCTTAATTCACTTATTCAGATAGGTTTAACTCTGCTAGACCTACAGAAACATTTTCCCCTTTTTTAATTCCTAAGTGCCTCACCATTAGTTCCTCTTAGCGTTATTTTTTTGATTTCACCTTCTGCACTGATGGAACAACCCTTGTGGGCAGCACTGGAGGTGGCTGTGCTTTCACCCAACACCACATTGCTGCAGGCACTTGGAAGTTTAACCAAACCCTCCTTGGTCTTGGAGGTGCCAGCATGTGTCCAGAGCAGGGATATGTGTGTTAAAAATGCAACAGTACCCACACATATCTGCTCCTGGGGGCTCGGCAGGGGAAAGGCAGAGACAAGAGGAAAGGATGTATTCATTGCTGGAGGAAATTTGTAGTGCATGAGTGCAGTGTTTATTTCTGTAATTACTTTTTGTTTCTTCTTTGCATCTCACTGCATCTCTTGTCCTTCTGCCTCCAGCGTTTCAGTGCCACCTCTGAAAATTAGACAGAGTGGTTGCACCTTACAGCTCCAACCAGCACATTAGCAGGGCTCGAGTGACTACTGGCATTTTATGTTTGCAGACTTCACTCAATCTTTTATTCAAATTGAAAGGAAGAAGTTACAAATACAATTACGTTTTTAAGACAAGGAAGTCCACACATGCTACACTGCAAAAGAAATAGTCTTCTTCTTCCTCTAGAAAATTACTGATCAAAGTTACTCAAATCAGCATTTATTTTAAGTAGATAAAATGGCAAATGTACATGGTAATGAAATATAGTATTTAATGATGTATATTATGAAATAGAAGAGAATGAGATTATTTCTTTAAACCTATCAATTATTAAATTATCATTAAAATGTATGTATATAAATAATTCTAAGAGACTTTCTGATTAGATTACCTTGATATGACAGAACACATTGTGATTATTCTCTGATGCTTTGCAATAAGGATTTAAATTCTAAGTAGATTTCAGGAAGATTTTCTTTTAAACAGCAGCAAGAGGTAATGGGTGGACAATACCTAATGAAGCAGAACAGGAAACAGAAGCAACTTTTAAATTTACTCAATTAGTTTCCTGTGTAAAAGATGACAGACTTACCACCATACAGTTTTTTGGGGGGAAGTTTCATTCAGTTTATTAGATATTCAACATTCAGGGCATTTAATAAAAAGCATTTTGCTACCACCTGCAATACTGGAAGACCAAAGGAGAGTGCTGTTGTGAACTTTGAGATCAGGAGATCTGCAGAGAAAGGAAAGTGTAAGTGCTGAGCATCAGGAGGACTACATGTTCTTCCACATAAAGGAGAATAAAGAGGGTGTTCATCTCTTGTTTTGCAAAGATGGCAGCAATCTCTAGTGCTGGGGGGGACTTTTCCCTTCTTCAGTGAGATGTTGGAGCACCACACTGAGAGAGCGCTGGGCTGCGAGGAGCCTGGAGCAGAGCTGACTGGTCTTCGCTGGGCTAAACAAGGGTTTTGGGCGCCTGAAGCCTGAGTGAAGAAGCAGATTTAGGAAACGGGGAGCAGCAGAGAGAAGCAGGGATGAAGGCTGCATGTGGTCTAAAGGACAAAGGAAGCAGGATTTTTGCAGATCCTTGGCATTGAGCAGTGATTACTAGAGAAATGTTCATATAGTTGAGAGGTGTCTGAGAAATGTAAACGGGAGAGTTGGAAGGTGGGCAAGCGCACGGTTCAGCTGTGCTACCAGCAAGGTGTTTCCAAAGCTGATGAACAATGCACTTCCTTCACCCCATTTATGACAAGTGAAGAAAGCAGCAGGGCTGTGTTGAAATATGTGTGGTAGGAGCCCCATTCATGTGAAGAGGCTCCATTCAGGGCCTTACAAAGGGTATGAGTCAACTGCAAAGAAAGGAGGCATTTCACAGAAACTGAAGTGTGACCCTTTGTTTTGCCTGACCCCAAGGTCCTCAGTGACACAAAAGGGGACCCCAGCACTGATTCTGCAGCAACAAATGCCTGTTGTGAGTGAGTGTATTTGAGGAGCAGTGACAAAAAGGAATGACCCGAGGTTCTTGTTTCCAGCCCTTGTTTCCCAAGGGACTGTCAAGGAGGGAGTCCTTCGTGCAGCCTGACTGAGGTGATGAGATGAGGGTGCTGGAAAGCTCTTCCTAGTGGATGCATTTCCCTTGGAAACCTATCCTGAAACGCATGATCTGATCATCCACATGTACAGTCAGGACACCTGGATAATGAAGTTTTTGGATTTCGCTCTGCAAAGTCTATGGAAGTAAATACGTCTTTTATTCAGCTGTTACGTGAAGTGGGATTTTTCTAATTTAGGACTGGCAAGGGATTAGAGTGTTTTAGTAACCCTGTCTTTGTTTTAACCTTCCATTAGTCCATGACTACTTTCTTTCACAATCAAAGTAGACATGAAAGGGATGTTTTGCTTTGCTCTTTTCATTATTTCAGAGAGCTGCAAGTCCCTATTAAAGTTCATGATGGCATTAGGGTGCAGAATGATGGATTTAAAGGTATCATAAAACTCTTCCTGGTAAGTAGTAGTCCCCAAATATATTCCAGTTGTGACCTGAGAGAGGCTGCTGAAGGCATCCCAAGCAGCCATGCATTGGCGGCGCTCTGCAGATCCTTTGAGCTGAGGAAATTAATTTGCATATGGATGCCATGCTAAGGAGGCCAGCCCGGATTTCATTACTGCTAATGATGTGTGTGGGAGAAGTGATTTAGTTTACAGCCAGTGCCAGGCATGGCACAGTGAGGAAGTACTTAATTCATACAAAGCTTTCTTGCTTCTAAGACCTAAAAATCAGGGAATTTCAAGCAGCTCCAGTGTTACAAACGTGGTGTCTTCATGACCATGAACAGAGCTGTGACTGAAGCAAGGAAATGAGAGAGAAGGAAGCATCAAGATGTAGTATTGATGTCATGGAGGAAAGGATAGGAGGAGAAATGAAAGGGGATGAAAAGCAGAAGACAAGAAAGACCAACGGAGGATGGAAGAAACCAGCAGGGAGAACTGGCTGTGCAGGAATTGTGGCTGCCAAGGCTGGACATTTGGACTTTGGAGGTTGATAGAGTTTTCAACTGAGTCTTTGCTATAGTTTTCACAACTCAAAATGCAGGCAAGCACTCTGGGCCTGGGGTGAGATATTCATCTTCAGAGACAAGTTTCTGAGAACCAGAAATGAGAAAAGGGACCCCAGGATAACACTGGAGTTGGAGTAGCTGGGAGTTGCTGCACTGCCTGAAGGCATCTTCCTACTCCACTGGAGTCACCGCTGCTTTGCTGTTCTGATAGACATTGCCTCAGGCAAGGGGGGAACTGAGACGGGCCCGGGGGCAGATTCTTGGCATCTGCTTCAGGGGTCAAAGGGGCTACTATGGTCAAGCAGCTCCAGGAAGAGCTTTTTGAACTGGGATCAGTGTCTTGGGTGGCCTGTCAGCTGTGTGTAATAAATCCATCAAGCAGAAGAAAGGATCCAGAAAGAAGGAATGGGTGAGTGAGGGGAGTAAATCAGAGGGATTAAGGCACGCCATACCAGCATGCTGAGAGTGTCTAGAGCATGCACTGCCCCCAGAGCATGTGTCCAGACAGAATTTAAAAGGTTGAGAAGGCTTGGAGGAGGAACCCAATTCTGGGGTTTATGGGTCCCACCCCCTCTGGTGTTTTATACTCTCCCTTGCACAGGGTAGCAGGGAAGAAGGGCTGTGAGCTGCTGGCCATTGCTTGGGCATGGGAAATGACCATCTGTCTGCAGCTCACAATATGAAAACCCGAACAAAGGTCTTGCAAGAGGAATCACTCCTGCCTCATTCATGGCACAGCAGCTGGTTGTAATGAATTTTAACTGTTTGGCTGCAATCACCCGCAATGCATGCAATCAAAAGGGTTATGGCCCTGCTCACTCCTGCAGCAGCCTGGAAATGCTATCTCCGAAAATACAGGACGGTTTTGGGAACCTTGATTTAAGCATTGTTGCTCTGCAATTTTCTGAAGAGGGAAATCAGCTGGTCAGTTGGACAGGGGGATGTGAACACCACTTCAGTAAACCATGAATGGAGACTGCAGTTTGGAGAGCTCCCCGATTCCTGCTCCGAGTTGAACTCAAAGGGTACGGAACAGTGACGTTTAGCTGGGGTTACTGGAAATTAAATATTGTTTACTTGATATTGCAATTGAATTCAGAACAGCTGTGAGATGTCTTTAAAGAACAAGCCCCAGCTTTAGCATTTGTGTGTCCCAGAGAAAATACTGAGATCTGCTGAACTGATGGCCTTTGTATGTGATTTTAGGCCGACTGTATGCTCTTGAATGTTTTAGTATGTGCAAGTGATTTGAAGATCTTTATTCCCAAGCTGTCTGAAAACAGCACACAGACTTCACCAACTAGAAGAAATTAGAAAGATTATTTATCATAAAAGAAGAAGCAGTAATCAGCTAAATTTAGAGAGGATCTGAAGAGCAAAGGTGAGACAAAATAACATGCAATATTTCCTAGACCCAGAGGGAAAAAAAGGAGAAAAAGAGATTATGCCAATGCATTATTTTTACTGGGCCTCTATTGGCAGACTGAATTGTGTTGAGGATGGCTCATTTCTCCTCAGCAACAACAGCAGGTTTTAAATAATGCTTCATATTTCCCAGGTTTAGCAGATGAAGAAACATAATTACTTGGGAGGCAAATAGAGCAGATTTGCAAATAGAGAATGTTTTATGGCCAGACTTGCAAAGATTTGGCTTCTGCAGAAGCCAGAAGACTCTGCATCTGCTTTAATCAGTGTGAGTTGATCCTGGCTGATTATTTCTGTGAGATCCTCATGGTTCTTAAGGCAGTACTTTTATATCATCCAGGACAATGTGACTGTACAGCTTCAAGGAGAGGGCAACTTACCTGCAAATTCAAACTGCACAGCTATTGAACTGTAAGGACTTCTGGCTCAGAGAAGCCTGGATTTTGTGCTTTGTTTTGTTTTTGAAATGTCATTGTCCTTTCATGTCTGTATTTAGGACCTGTTGGCCTCGAAATGTTGTATGCCTGGGCTTGTAAACACTTGGCTTCTACAGACACCAGAAGACTCTCTATTTGCTTTGATCAAGAGAGATCTGCTTGTTTCTTTGAGATCCCCGTGGTTCTTGGGGTGGTAGCTATAGAGCATCTACAACTACATCAGCATTCAGCTTTTCTTTACACAGAGGGCAACTCAGCAGCAGATTGAAGCTGAATGTCTGTTCAGTTTATTAGCAAATGGCCAAGAGAAAAACCAAAGAGCCTGGAAACGCTGAGCAATGCAGTGGTGGGTGTAGAGGTCCTGTGGTGTCACCTTGACTGCTTTAGATTTCATGATGATTGAATTGGTTGGAGTGTGATGGGATTGGGTCTCCCTGTATGTTTATAGTGACTCTGCTGTAATGTATCTTCTCTAAGATAAGATCTTCTTTGAACATAAGAGGCAAGGAGAGAGGGGAGAGGGCAGGCAAGCACTGTATATAGCATCTGTAACATTTAATTATATGAGACAGGGATTTTCCAATATGCCTTGCAACACAAAGAACATTCAGCTATCAGCATCACACTATATATTTTCTAAATCACAACACCCACACATTTCCTTAGCCAAGTACAAGTTTTTCCTCCATGGCTGCATATCTAAAATTAGCCTGAAGGTCAAATCTGAATAGAAATACCCTTACCATTGAATGTGCTGGGAACGATCGGTGCAATGGGCTCAATTTTCCCATCGAAAACCTTCATTTATTTTTTTAAATAACAGTTGCTTTTACAGTCAAAGAGCTTGGAGAAAGGCAAAATGAGGCCTGCTGTATAAAATCAACGTCAATATTCTGCTTTCTATTCTGCAAGGCTATTTTTATAGCCAACTATTTTAAATGTAACAAGATGGATATAGTGAAGCCACAGTGTAAAAGATGCAGCAAGAGGATTCTGAATAGCAAGGCTGAGCACAGACGTGAAAAGAAAGGCATTGAAATTTGGAAGATGTTTGTATTTGAAGACAGACACAATGAAGAATTCGAAGTTAAGAAATGCATTGTTGAGAAGTGAATAGTTCAGGTCTAAAAATAGTTTTTTAACCTGCAGTTGTATTATGTGAAGAGTAAGCAGCCTATGCTGCATGAACGCAAAAGCACCATCTTGCAAGAAGTGCATTTATCAGCCACAGTGTTTTATTGAGTGCTTTAATAATACAAGTGTACATCAACTGATCCACAGTCAAAAGTGGCAGGTCCCTAAGAAATTTACAAGCACTTTTTTTTTGTTGTTTTTTAAGTAAATCAAAATACATATTAATTTGTTCAATGCAATAGCCTTTTGTGTGGGAAACAGAAGGCTAGTGATAAACACAGTCTTAGTAATGCACAGTGATTCTTGATTTTAAGCTTTTATACAAAACTTGTTCCCAGTAGCATGCACCCACCATTAAAGACTTCAGTACAAAAAAATAACCCTAAACACTACATTTAAGTAGAAACAAGATATAATTCTGAATTTGTTTGTTTTCCCCAAAACCACATGAAAGGAAAAAAAAAACCAACCCCACACGTTAATACAAAGCTTTGTGATAAAGCTCTATACTATTACAGATCCAACATTCTTTGCACTGATAACCAAAATTCCCTGTCTACATTTGAGGGAAACAACTTTCAAGTTAACAGAACAAAAAACCCCAAACAAATAAAAATAAAAATAAAAATAAAAATAAAACAATCAAACAAAAAAAGAGAAAGTAAGGACAGCCTTTCGTCACAAAATGGTTCAAAATTTAATAAAAAATAAGAATGAAGGGAAGGGCTATCGATGCACTTAGTGAATGTGCTTGCACAGGTCCAGCAAATCCTAGAGGAGGTTCCTATGTGGCGTATCGCTTGGTCCACTGTCTGGCCATTCTGTCGTGCTCTGCTCTGTTAGTCATGTACTGAGTGGCAATGCTTCCAACCAGGGGGTCAGCTGAAAAGGAAACACAAACCGTGAAACGCGCGTCAGCCTCGGCAGGATGAAAAAGCTTTTTTTAGATCCACATTCGTTCAGTTCCCTTCGGTCTAAGTGCAAGAACAAGGTGCCTACGTACACCAGCCTTGCTTCTGAAGCACGGAAGGAAGAAGATGGGGGGGGGCAGATGGATGGCAATTAGCTACACATGTCTGGTAAGCATATAACTGAAACAATTTTCTAAATTCTACCTCACAAAAAAATGTTCTGATAATTTTATTTTGAGCTAAAATTTACCTTCGGGTGATGTAATTTATTTATGGTATTAGACTCCCACAAGTATGTATATTCTCACCTAAGAAGAGGATAAGCTCTAATTCTATTAGCAGGTTCAATGTTGTTTTGGTTTTTTCTAAAATACTTTTAGTTTCAAAGCATAAAGAAATGTAAGGAATTAGGGCAGTAAGTACTATTTTCAAAGCAACAGAAGTTAATTCCAAACTTTGGGAATTGTTACTATGGGATCTTTCTGAGCATTCATGTGGTCAGAATGCTGCATGATGTGGCCTGGATCTATGAATTACTTCAGAAATAATTGATCTAAACCAATCAGTCCCCTAAGAAAAACAATCCAAGACAAGACACTCCCATAAGTGACTGTATTTCATCAACATTTTTCTCTTTCAGACAACATTTTTCTCCTCTTAATTTAAGCAGACAAAATGTATAGAATTTTTCCCTTTTTTTTGAGGGGACTCCACACTCTTGTTATTCCTGCTGCAACTTTCTGAGATTGTACCATGCAAGTCCAGAGGCACAGATACCACACTTTTCCCCAACTTAGGACAGATGAATATGACTTCTTGTGAAAGCCAGGTAATAATCAGCATTGTATTTGTCTGAAGATGGTGCCATTGAACAATATGAGCATCAGCTTTCCCAGTACAGCTGTAATCTGTGTGTGGTACTTGCACTATAAACCACTCAAATTCTTGAGACAAGATGTCAGGCCTTCTGTCAAGCAGAGTAAATCTGGGCTTTTTTGTTTGATTGCTGATGGTAAGAGTTTATGATAGGGGAAATATGTTGTCTTAGCCAAAAATCGTTTGGTTGGCTGACTGCCAACCTCACCGAGTATTAGTGAGTAATGTCTCATGAAAAAAATTCTTTTGCTTTCCACGCATAACCTGCACTTTCAGGAAGAGCCTGTGATTTGAATGTTAAGTTTGCACCTTCTAAATTAGTAACACAAGTTACCACTGTGACTGCAGTGTACTACGCTCCCTGTAGCCTCAGACCTGCAAACACTTACTGCATGTGCTCACCTTTAATATCTTAATATATCCAGATGAGGTCACTGAGGCCTGGAGTTGATAATTTTGACATGCATGAGTGTAAAAGAAGTGTATCTGGTCTAAGATAGATTTTAAAAATTGTAGACTAGAAAGTGTATCACCTTTAACTCCTCAGCCAAGGAGAAAAACTATGTAGGGGATTACCTGAGGGCTTTTGTCCTGTGCAAAGAGGAGGTTACGAGTTTACGGGCATTTAAGTAGCAAAAAGTTATTTGTGGCTGGAATGAGGTTTGAGAAGCACCGCAGGGTAAATGGGGAACTTGGGCAATAGGAAAGAGCAACACTTCTCTTCACAAAAGATTTCCCTAAATAGCAACAGGGAAACCTTGTCAGAGTGTAATGGTAGCTTGGGGATGAGCCTGAGAGCACTGCTGCAAGTTCCCACATCCTCCTCGGACACAGTGCCCCTGTGCAAAGAAACACTTCCACAGAGTCATGGAGAAATGGAGACTAAGGGTTGAACTTGAAAGGAATCTTTGAAGCAAAATTTGAAGCATATCCTGGTTTTCATGCTTGTTAGGGAAGGTGGGGTTTGGCCTCTGAGGCAGCTGGCTGGGAAGAGTTGCAAGAATATCACGGCATTACCTTCTGGAATGCAGCAACTTCTTATTGACATTTAGTGTGTATATAAAGTGATGCCTCTGAGATCTTTATAAAACCTTGTATGAGCCAGTGAACAGTGATGTGCTGTAGCAAAGGTTTATCTAGTTCAAATCTGGAGTTTTTTTTATGTGGAGGACAAAAGTTTCTGTGAAAGCATGTCTTTCACATTGAGAGCTGTCAATTAACTTCCTTGATACACTACAAGGATACTGAGGATCACATCATCATCCCCAGTCCTGGATGATAATTAGAATGTTTGGTTTCCTATTGTGGGGGTCCATCTGTATCTCCTTTTAGAAGCAAGAAAATATTTCAACAACACACACCTTTGCAAGGCTTTGGAAGGTACAGGCTCTTCCCCCACCTCCTCCCAGCATGGGAGTGTGTCTCCTTTCCTTTGGGGAGAGAATTAATGAGAGGAGTTCTTGGTAAGGTGTGGAAATCTGTTCAAGTCTAGTAATATAGATAACTGGGCTGATTATCTATCCCTATGTTCAAGCTTGTCTCTGCAGTGTTTTGTTTGGCAGTTGAAAGAGTGGAGGTGATGGCCTGTAAAATGTCTGAGGTCTAAAACGCTTTCGTTGTAGGTGTGTAAATTCCTGCTGAGTGACCTGAGAATCAACTATCAGTCATCTCAGGTGCTTCCCCCAAGCCAGTGCCTCCCTCCATTGGTGTCTGCCTGTATGAAGCAGGACTGTGGAAACGAAGAGATAGCTCATTGCCATAGCATGAGCAGGACCAGCTGCACCCACAGCCAGCTGCCAAGAGAACGCTACTAAAAGGTACTCTCAGTAATTACAGAAATGACATTGATTTTTTTTTCAATTTGGCTGTATGTCTTATTGATTGTAACAATATTGAATAAAAAGCCAAACACACAGTTTGGGAAAGCCACGTGCTCATTTGAGACTGCAAACGGAAGGAATAGAAACATAGTTATTGACAGCGAGGCTCAGCTATTTCACATCTCTGTCAGAGGGTCTGGAGGTGTGTTACACATAGATATTTATGAGGACTTCAAAAAGGACACTTCAGCGGGTGTTTGAAGAACTGGCTTATTGTAGCAGTTGCTGTGAAGCCATAAAGCCATCAGGAGGCACAACTGCTTTGTTTGGGAAGCCAGGACAGCTGGCGAGGAGGGAAATTTAAACCTCAGACTAGAGCCACCCAACCAGGAGCACACTGGCCAATTTGCAGCAGCACGCTGCATTTGTGCCACAGGATGTAAGGACAGTGCGTGAGCTCCAGAAGTGCCATCGGGCTCTCCCTGCATCTGTGTGGGCAGCTCCAGCCAGCCAGCAGGCCCAAGGAGACACATCTCTCAACACTTCATGAGTCTTGAGCCACCACTGCCACGTAATTCGCCGTGACGGGCCGTAACATGGAGATTACAAGATAAATGGAAGCATCTTAATTAAAACAGTTAAAAGATTTAACTCCCAACATGCACAAGCCTTTTTTATAGTATCCAAGTCCTACAAAATATCAAGTATGAGGAAGAAATCCTACAAAATACCAAGTATGAGGAAGAAATAGTGGTCCCCATTTACCCCCCTAAGCTATGTAGCACATGGCTGAGCACCACCTGGTGCTCAGCTGGGCTGCACTGTTTAAGGGGTATTGTGAAATAACCATTAGTAAGGCCAAATATGTATTTATAAAACAACCTCTGCATAAACTATCTAATTAAGAGATGAAAAGGAAAAGCGGATCTCAAAATTCATAACAACATTTCCCCCTTGTTTCCATTTCTCACTATCAGAAAACTATTTCCTATTTTCCATTTGTATATATCTGTGGTTTTATTCTTGATGCTAGAAATTTGTTTCTGTAGCTAGTAAACTGCTCTAGTTTTCTCTCCTTTTTTTTTCCTTGAAGAAGTAGCATGATTCATCAATGAATCAGGATTAATTTCAGAATTTGACTCTAAACGGGACTGTGTCCAAATGACAACAATAACCAGGGGATAAGAGTAAAAAGCTACGCCAGAAATGTGTTACCGAAACAATCTAGTGAAAGAAATTAAAATAAACCCACAATAATATATAAATAAAAACAGCATATCAATGCAACTCATGACCTGGCAGGAGAAATGCACTCTTGGATCACCAGATGCATGGCAGCTGGCTTGAGAGCTGGGATGGCACCCTCTGTGCACAATTTCTTCCCTGCCCTGTGGGCAGGCACAGGCTTCCCAGCCTTTGGGGTGCTGGTGGCTGTGCCAGCCAGGATGAGGCAGGGTGACCCGTGGTGCTGTGTGGCACTCAGCAGCCCAGGACCCCCAGAGCAGGTCTGCAGGTGGCACTGGCTGTGATAGCCACATATAGGGAGCACAGGAAATCCTGCTGTGGCACATGCCCTCGGCTCACTGGAGGAGCTGCTGCAACTCTGGGGACCTGGAAATCTTTAAGGTCTTGTAATTTACTGTTCCTTCCAGTCTCAGACTCTGAACTTCTAAATCCCGCTCCTAGGATGCCTCTATAACCTTTAACTTGTGTAAAGGAAATTTTTTATCCCATACTCTGATTAACTCCACGCACAATATTAACACACCAGGAATTACAGCATCAAATTTCATGTCAGAGAACAGTGCATGAGTAACGAAAATGTATAAAAAAGGCACCATATTATACAGGCAAGGACAGAAGCTATGGCTCAGCGACGTAGTTTACAAGGAAAATGTCAATCAGAGCAACCAGACTATGAAAAAAATCTTCTGGATGCAGCTGCTAAACCCCTCCTCACCTCACCATATGTAATCCTCATGTTATATCAGAATTCATGAAATTGCCCTGTATTTATGTGGTTTTGAAAGCTGGGTGAGCTGGAGCTTGTCCCTCGCCTAAAAAGGTTGGATGCACTGCTCTACAATACCTTGTCATCTTCTTTTGCAGCCACTTAATATGACTGTATAAGGAAGAACATTTGTGTCTCATGTCTGTTGTAAGGCTAATCAAATTCACTGCTCAATTCTAGGGAGTTAATGCTATTGGGGATTTGGATGAGCTGAGGTTTGGTCATTACAAAATTTCAGCTGTGTTTAATGCTAGTTAAACTGCTTTATCATTCAGAAGACAGACTATAATTCTTCTTTAAAACTACTTTCCCCCCAAATAAATGAAAATATATTGCTACACTGTATTTTTCTCGGCTTGTATTTTTACAGCTATTTCTATGTCAGCAAATAGCAATTTCAGAGCAGAATTCATCTCCTGGGCTTTGTAATGCTCTTTTAAAAATACAGCAAACATACTCTAGCGAAATAAAAAATGGAGATGGTGTGTTTAACAGCTTGATTTCAATGTGCCTTCCCCATCAACCACACAATGTGCAATGAAATTCCAATTGGTAATGCCAACATGGCTAAAGAGACACACATTTAGACTTAAAACGTACATTACTGGTGTTTCTATGCATTTTATATATTTTTTATGAGCATTTATAAAGTAGAATTATATTTCCATTGCAGTATTTTGCAGTTTTAATAGAGAACAGCTGATGGAGCCAGTTATTACACCACCACAAATGGGTTCTCAGGAAGATTTCTGGAGTACCTTAAAGCCTAAAAAAACCACAGCCCTACAAAAATCTCAGTTTCTTCAGCCAAATATTTAGAATGTACTTTTTTTCTTGGTCCAGGTTTAGACTCAGCTCTGTATCAGGTTGTAAAGAGTTGGGCTCCAGCTGAAGACCAGAATTAAAGTGGAAGAATTTCCAAAGGTTTTATGTGATTTGAAAGGTCGTATTCCTTCTCCTGAACTAAATGAGTCCATGCTCATAGCTATGAGAGCATCCCATTGAGAGGCTCTACAGAACTACCTGTACTGAAACATCAGTCAGCAAAAATTCAATGTTTCCTACTCTTTGGACAGGATGTGTGATATGAAACAAGTAAGTAATTTTCTAGTTATTTTAACTTCAGTTACACATTTAGGAGAGTTTTTGATTTAGGGAATACTACTTTTTTTTTGTTTGTTTCTTTTAGGACAGCTTCTCTTTCAGGACAGCTTCTCTTTCCAGACATTACACTGTATTTGTTTTTCAATCAAAAAATGTGGAGTGCTTGAGCTTTTTTTTTTAAGGAAAAGTTGATGTGCTCTGTGTGTCATCTACAGGATACCTGCCTTGGGGTCACCTTCTACAGCACTACAGGCAGGATTGGTTACCCCAAAACCAAACCTCCCCAGAACAAAAGTTTTTATTTTCAGTAACTACATTTTGTTTGGTGGTTTCATTACAAATAGCAGTGCAGGACAGAATATATTCCTGTATTGGCTTGCAGCGAAAGCCAAGATTTCTGAATCCAGTTTTTGTTGCTTTTAATGTTGTACCAACCTTTAAGTCCCAAAAGGCAAACTAAAAAAAAAAAAAGATTGGGGCAACAGCAGAAACTAATACTTCACCAAAACACCAGTTTTCTTAACAGCAAATGCTGAGAGCTTGATTCACACCAAAACCACTCTTAAACGTAATTTAAAAATTATTTAATATATAATTATACTTTCTTAAGTTGTTTTCAGTGGTATCCAGGTTAGTGTTATAAAAAAAGCAGCCAGTGAAAACTGCAAAGGCAGTGTGAGACGTGCTATACCAAATATGTCACAGAACAATTTAGTACTCCAAGAGGAAGGGATCAAGAGAAGATGAATTGTTTGTGAGTAATTTTATTTATAGTGTCACTTTGCCCTGGGAAGTTTTCATAGTTAGCCACATATCACCTGTTTCCAACTCAGTGAACTCCTAGAAGACCACGTTAAGGATACTGTGAGTCTTGCTGTAGAAAATGAGATATGTGAAATGCATCATAGTGATCTTAGAGCAGCAGTGTTGCTCTCTTTTGCTATCATTAATAATAATGCACAGAGTAAGTAATTCTTTGGAGGCAGAGACAGGTGAAGTGGCACACTGAATTACTCTACTAACCTTTCACCTTTGAAAAGAGTGCTCAGACCCAGGGCACGAGTGAAAAGGAGTGCAGCAGCACTAATCCCTGTTTGTGCGGCAATAAAACGAGCTCGCGGTTGGGAGCCTGATCAACACACGCGCATGAACTGGAACAACAGCGTGATTCAAGGCAGAACAAAGGGTGGTAGCAGGGCTCTGAATTGCTTTACACAGCCTACAAGCTGAACTACAATTTATTCCTGACTTTCACAAAATCACAGTTTCAACTATCCACATAAAACGTATTTAACCATCTGCGGGGCTCTTCCAAAGGCATACAGAAGAATGGTAAAGTGATCAATAAACACTGTATTAAAAAAAGAGAACAAATAAAATTAATTGTTTCAGTAAAGAAAAATGGTCGTCACTAGAGGAGAAAGGAGCAAATTCTAGAAAGATGAAATGTCTACTAGGAAAAAAGTCAGTGAAGCTAATATTAATTTTAGAAATTATAATTCACAGTAGAAACCATACAACATGACATACAATGAAGTCTGCTTCTCATTTCAGAAACTAGTTTTGCAGGTATGTCTGGTCACTTCTCAACATTCAACAGAAACATTTTAATATATATAGAAAGGAAGTCAAGTGGCCTTACAGTGATGCCTTAGTTTCCCTTCTGTGAAGCTGGACTAAAGCTTTTCCATCACCCAGGCTAAAACTGCAAGGTATCTGGATACTTTCATAAATGTGGCTGTACAGATGTATATCACAAAAAGACTGCTGTCCATGACTTGACTGTAAATTTTGAGCTCTGTAGAATTGCCAGAAACACATTTGACTGTTAAGTTTGCACAATGATTGCAGTTACACAAATATTAAGGCATATGCGACTTGATTATGATGTCCAAACTGTTCTCTGGAGAAAAAAAATGTTACCTATCTTCAAAAATGAAAGAGCTCTGCAAATCTAGTTTAGGAAATATCCATTTACTAAAATATCCATTTTGTAAGCATGGAGGGAGAAATTCATTCCTCTCTCTAGACTTGTGTTTGATTGCTGTCAGGCCACCTACCACAGACCTGTGTGAAATATGAGGCTGCCTAAGAAAAAGATGTTTCAGAAATAAGGAGTATTATCTGGCCCCATTTTATTAACGCAGCTCTTAAAGGAAAGTGTTGGCAGTGATTCATCTCTGTATCTTGCCAAGGGAAATCACTCTTGTTTAAAAAGAAAGGGTTTTTTTTCAGTCTTCAGTTTTTAGCAGGATTTCTATAAACTTCACTGGCTGACTGGGAGTTAGCTGAGGCAATCATGGATCAGCGAGGCACAGCGTGCTGATCTTGAAGAGTTGTCTTTAATTAAGGAAGAACATGCACCTATTAGAAGTGCCAGTATGCTGGAACAATTAAAATTCAGAAATAACACACTTCACTTTGATGCTTGGATGCGTCCAATATTAAAAGCACAGATACAACATTAGCAATGCGTCTGTTCATAATAATGAACTCAATTGAGAAGTAGTAGTTGTTATTAGAAAAAAAAATTAATAAAAAGGTGTTAGTAACTGTAGAACTTAATTTGAAAGACATTACATGGCATGTGGTTTGATAAAATTTGAAGAAGTGATAGCAATATGCATTTACCTTGTGGAAGATGGCCGTGAGTGGACAATAAGAAAATCACAGCCCTCGGATCTCAACATGCTGTCAAGCAACCAAAATGCTGAGACCCGTAATTAAACTGGCTTTTATCCATAGGGTCATATTTTCAGAAAAGCACTGTGGATGTGATTTTTTTGTGTGTCTGAAGACTCACTAAGGGAGGGATAGCTATTCTGTAGGAATGCTCATGTGTTTGGCATTTCGTCCATCTAGAGATAATGGAACCAGTTTTCTCCTGGATTTGTCCCTCCTTATTTCACACTAATCACCTCCTCCAGGCAAAGGATTGACCTATGGGTCTTACACATCCTGAACAAACAGTTTAACCCCTAAGCAACTGTGGGTAAAGCTCTTCTCGGTGACCATGCTTTGTGTGGTGTTAGACATCCTATAATCACATGTACCAAAGGTAGATTGCTCTGCAAAAAAAACCAGGAGGTCCTGTGGGATCCACTTACCGTGTGGATTCCCAGAGGACAGGGAGGGGAGGAGGTGTTACTGCATGGTCTGGTCTTTTAGACACTGAGAGAAAAATGAGTCCTAAAGCCATCGTCACTCAAAAGAGTGTTTAAATGTGAACAATATCAAAAATCTTCAACTTAAACACACCCTTTTAGGTCAGATGCAGGAGTCATCTGAATCCTGCTCTTGAATCTATCCTTTTTTACCTTAATTGCAATTCATCTTTCGAAAATAGAAAAGCCTACATATGTTATGAATGCTGCTTATTTTGGTTTAATCTGATTTTCCCCTCCTTGTCCTATTAAATCTCATTATTAATTTGTCAAATTTAAATCCAAATCTCATTATTAATTTGACAAATTTAAATCCAAAACTGCTATTAAGAATCCCATAAAAATGTCAAAAGAATACAAGAGGTCTTTATTTACAAAAGGTGGGGTTAGTGAAGAATTTTATCCCTTCTAAAGGCCTACTAAATAAAACTCTTTCATAGCCCAGGGCCTGAAATCCCTTGGCAAATTGCACATCCATTGGAACAGGAATAGGAACTTAGGTGTGCCTTGCATGAACACACCTCTTACTGTTACCCAGTAACACAAAAATCATCAGGCCTCTCCATTCCCTACCTATACAGGCAGTGACTGAGGAATCAGCAGGTGAGTAAGAAAATAACCTCATTTTAGCAACCGACTGGACTATCCACTTCTAGATTAACTTCAGAACATGAATATAATTATGCTTAATTATGACCAGGTTCTAAATGGACTGAAAGGAAAAAACAGGTTAAACAAATAATTAGCACTCATCACGTAGGCAAATTTTGCTCCTGGATTAGTCGCAACGAAGTTACATCGCAATGCTGAAAAAAGATTAAATTTGTGATATTTTACAGCAATGATTTCGTATTTAGCAACAGTTAAAATAACTTTATTTGGAAATGCTATCTTTCCTGCCTGAGGGGTCACATTCACTCCACTGGCATGCCTGACTAAATGATAATCACTTTGCAAAATGATTTCGGGCATTGGCATAAAGAGTCCTAAGATTGAGCTGTAGAAAAAAGCTATACAAGGTAGAGATGAAAAAGACACGGAAGGTCATGAAGGAATTCCTTTTGCCAGTACAATATTATGTCTTACAGTAAGTTCTACTTTCATGCCACTTTATACGGCCACTTTATCTAATCAATATTATAAAAACCCAAGCAATGAGGATTCCAGCCCTTGAGAATTTTCTGAAATCTAATTCATCTTGGAGTTGCAAATGCTCCACTCCACACACAGAAGGGCCTTTTTCTAAGCCTTGTACAGATCGAAAATTCTACAAACAATTTACTAATCAAAGCTCTATTTCTGTATCCCACATGAATGTGAAATCTTGCAGTGCAGCCCATCCTTAAATTTGGGACAATTGCACCATATATTCTGGTATTTAAGTAGCTGTCTATGACTCCATCTAATGCACCTGAACTTAATTTGCTGTGAAAATAGGGATTCTGAAACACACACTGCTTATAATTTGTTTTATTTGTTGCCTTTGATAGATCTGCAAAACTGTAAAAAACAAACAACCATTTCCTCCTCCCCTGCTGAATAATGTAGAAAATTAGCCATGCAAAATACGAGACATGTCTTGCAGTGGTGTAAATCATCTCTGAAAGTAGAATCTGAATGACTCAGGAATACTAATTTCTGAAATCTCACTCAAGAAAGTGAGAGACTAAATGATTTAATAGCTAACATATCCAGGATTATAAATTTTGCTTTTCAGGACAGACTCTACATTCATATTGGGAATCTGTTAGCCAAATGTAGCAGGCTTCTTTTCAGGAGCATAAAGAATGTGGAACAGTGTGATTTCTATGGTGAAACAAAAATAATTGTATTTTAAGAACAGGAAGAATCAGTCTTAAAAATAGTTGTGCTAATTAGGGTCCTGAGGGTGGTTCTTAGGCAGTTAGAAACGTATGGCAAGAAATTTGAAAATCTGTTCTTGCCTTCATGTTAAAAAAGGTACACAGGGAGAAAGAAAAACAACAAACACACAAAACAAACCCCCACTTAGTAAAATGGAACAAAGTCTAAACGAAAAATCTGGAGTACAGAAGCTCAGCAGGACTGATGACAGTTTACTCCATCTGAGATTTGAGCTATTTGTACTAACTGGGAATAATGAATATTAGATTAAATTATTCTGAGATTAGAAAAGTCATGTAATGTCTAATTTTTTTGGTTTTCTAGTTTTATTTATTTTTCCTTGAAATACATACAGTTCTAGTAATGAGAAAAATACATCCAATAGAATGGGTTAAGCCTGGAAGTGATGTATTTACTTCATACAAAAAAAAAAAAAAATATATATATATAATTCCAATGTGATTAAAGACATGCTGTATTGGCAGAAAAAAAAATATATATATATAATTCCAATGTGATTAAAGACATGCTGTATTGGCAGACAAAAACCTTCATGAAACAAAGAAAATACATTTAATGACCGTAAAATATTAGAGTGTATTTTGAAAGGCAGTTTACTTTATATCTTGGAACTCATTCAAATTAAGCTAGAAATCTATATATTATATACGAGAAATAACTAAGAGCTTTATTTAAATACTTCACATTGTTAAACATTTAATGTTGATGACTTATGTTGGTCTTGGTTCACACAAAGATTTATTATGTGAATGCACTAAATTACCTGTCTTTTCTCTGAGGTAATGGGCATAGGAAACCTCCACTGGTAGTACTTTAAATTACACATGTTTATTGGAAAAAATGAATTGTAACCTTTTGTATCTGTAGCATCCATCCACCCATGCATTTTCTCAAGTACTTTTAAGTTAATGATGGTTGAGCCTAAGCTTAAAGAAACTCTGTGTTTCTTGAGCAGAAAAAACCAAACTTTTAAAAGCCCAGTATGTATATTTATCATATAGCTTTTATAAGTCTCATGTAAAAAAAAACCAAACCCAAAAGTCAGGTGTATATTTTTCCAGCTTTACTTCCATTTTGTAACACGACTGTATTTTATATGTTCTAGAAACCCTTTCTGAGGAATAATAAAAATGAGAAACAGTTAAGTGTTTTGACAAGACTTTTTTTTAATGAGTGCCAGTTATGTCCCTTTACATTTATTTCTTGTCACAGATGTACAAAGCCTCTTTACTGATTTGGATTTTAGTCAGTCTCTGATTTAATCAGATGCCATTTAATAAACTGATGGTTGGGTATTATTATGTCTGAAGTTCAATTTTTCCCACATCTCCTTAAGCAAAAACAAATTAGGAGCAGAAACATTATTAAAAAGGACAAGAAATCATTAACAGTATGGTCAAACCTTTTCCATTTAAGGAGTGGTTGAAACCTAAGGTGATTTCTTTGAGAAGGAAAAAACCCACAAAATAAGATGTGACAGGTAATTTGGCAAAGAAGATTTAAAAAAAAAAAAGTGGTCTTGTTTATCTTCTCCACAGTAAGAAAGGAACACAAACAAAACCCCAACACATTTAGCAAAAGTTAAAAGGAAGGAGATGCTTCATACACCAAATTGTTAAGCACACATAAAAAATACAGTGTAGGAATACTAAAAGGTGATTTAGGAAACTCAAAAAATAATTAGAAAACTCAGTAGCCATGCACCACCTGAGCTGCCATTGCAAAGGCTGTACTGCTCGTGCTTCAGCACATAATCTGATTGTTAGCTGTGGCTAGGAGGGAATTTCCTCTCCTGCGTATTACTGAGTGAGTGAAGTGCTTTGAGGGATTTTTACACTTTTCTCTGAACCACTGAGGGATGAGCAGTTGCAGGCAATGTACCTGACTCAATGAGTAGCACTGGTTTTCTGCTAGAGAATGACTGTACTCCTGCTAGTCATTACTCTTTGCAGAGTTCCAGATACATCAGGAAAAAAAAAAAGAATAGGGTAAGTGCGTGTGTGACTGGCATCTGGAGCTATAGCTAATGACTGCATCATGCCTTGGATACCACAAAATCCAGATTTTATTTTTAAAAAGTAATCTCTACCATTTGCTTTCTAAATTACATAAACCCACCAATTTTCTTATGTAAATATTTCCAGACACTTTTCAGAAAAAAAAATTATTTAAACAGACTGTAGACTTCTGAAACCATAATGGGGGGTTTAAAACTAAGTATTTCTAAACAATCTTACTCCTATAGTTGTGTTAATCTTTTTAATGATGTCTTGTGAGCTTTGAATAGCCTAAATCTAAACACACTAAAAGCCTCTATGCTCACAAATAATGGTCTTCTACCCATAAGGTGTTGTCAAAGTGCAACTGAAAAGAGCAATGATTTAGGCCAACATCAATAGTAATCCTGATCCAAGCCTCCTCCCCCTGCACACATAATTAGGAGATATTCCAAGACATATTTTCCTGAGAACTACTAAAGGGATGACAGTTCACAAATGTTTTTCCTGCTGTTATAATAATCCCCACAGTCATGAGTTCATGTTGAGGGGACTTAATCAACTGATAAGAACAAATCTTGTAACAGTTTCATCAGCTTTTCATGGCAAAGGAAATTAATTCTATTTCAATGCTTATCTATATGCAATTTTCATAATGTGCTGCTGCATTTCTTGCATTTACATCTGTTTAATTTCATGTTTATAGATCATGTCCACAGAGTTTAAGACATATAGGTGTACATGTCTGCAAATATTTAAAGACCAGATGTACAGCAAGTCTCTTCCTGGCAGTGCTGAGAGGCTCCCAGTGAGACTTCAGATGTTTAAATCCCATGGGAAGTACTGAAAACCCTGCCAGCTGTCAGCCAGCAGGTTTAGGTGCCTAAATGCCTTTAACATATTGGTGCTGTGTGTTCAGCTCAGAATATGAGAAACTGTAAGTGATTCAAACTATAGAATAGAAGTTAGTGTTGTATACACACTACAGCATAACTGGTATAGCACAGGATCTTTTAAAGGGAATGCGAAGAGAAAGCACTGATAAACTACCAAGAATTTGTAAATACCAGCTCTAGATTCTATGATATGATCAGTGCAAACATGTATATTTACATATGTAGCAGGTTCTGCAGAACAAGGAGGGGAACATGCAGTATTTATAGATAAACAAGTACTTTCTTGCAAAGAGAACCTCGTTGCAATTGATGGGATCGCTTTGCTCATGTTTCTCCCAAGACAACCCCACCTTTGACGAAGTCATTCTGCACTCACTGAGAGCAGAACAAAACCCATCAGTTTTATGCTGCATTTTCCCTTCATGCTCCCTTAGGACAACTTACTAGGATGTCCTTTATGCAGAACATCCATTTGCTCTGCTCCCAGCCCAGCAGCACCGAGGCAGCAGAGCAGCCACACACTGCACTTTGCCTTTGCTAAGCCAGAGCCTCCGGAGTGAGCTCATTTCATTAGGAGACAACTCACGGCAGAGATGTAAAAGGGAGCAGAAAAGGTTATGTTGCAACTCAGAACAACCCAAGAAACATTACTCCCTGAATTGATTCCTCGTTGCTTTAACTTTCATTTACTGTGTGTTACTTGTTGCCATGCTTGAGTGACATGGCATGGAGTATTTTCCTGCTTCAGATACAAAGAAAGCATTTTCCATTGTGCTGAAACGGCCCAGAAACCTGCCCACTTCCTGACAGAGTACAGTATACAAACTCTGAAGAAAAGGGAAAAAACAGCTCCAAGCTAAAGAATATAAATAATCTCAGACAACAGAGCAATTTCATTGTTTACATGACCCTCTGCTGCTTACAGAAAGGATACATGGGAAAATGAGATTGTTTTGTTGTATGTCGGATAGTACTGTGTTCTGACATTGCACCTGCTAGCCTGTGGGTGCCAGGAAAGAATCAAAGTAGCAGGGCTTAGCCAGCCTCATAAAATTGGACAAATTAATATTGTTTTACCAACTTAAAAGTTTTTCAGTCGCTTTCCAGAATATTCATCACATTTGACAAATCTACTCAAATATGGATTATTAAAGAATGAGTATTTATAATTTTAATGGGTATTTATAATGAGTACTTATAATTTTCCTGTCCTCTATATGTCTTGACAAAAATGTTCAAGAAGGAAATCAATTTTCACTAGAAACCACAACAGCTTATACTTGGGCACAGGAAAACCTGAGTCCTTTTTGATAAACTGAACAAAGCTGATAAGATGTTCAATGAGAAAGAAAAAATTCAGATTGGATTCTGAAGCAGTTTCTGATAGCAGCAAAAAGTGCAGATTATGGCTTTAAGGAAAAAAATTACAAGAATGAGGAAAATGAGAAGTGGCTCATCCCTTGAACTTGCTGTCATCCAGAGTTTCTAAATTCATTTCACAACTGGGGGTGAGGGGAAAAGAAGGAATGATAATTGGGAAGTCTAAAAAATTGCAGGAGGAACACCTGATGTGAACCAGCACCGACAGAAAGCAGCCTCTGCTATGGGGAAGGACCAGATGAGGAGGAACACGGCACATGCTTCCTGCTAGATCGGGATATAAGGAATAACGGAGAGAAGGGAAGATACATCCAGGCTGCTGAGTGGCGAGGAGCACGGACCTGTTCTTCATTACCCGGGGCTGGGGAGCTATTTTAAAGCTCGAACATGGAAGCCAAATAGCAGAGCTGTGACCACATGTCAGCCAAATTCCCACTCAGAGCCAAATGCTCCAGCATGGAACAGATTTTATTATTACAGCTATGTTACATTTTCCTTTATTAAGATGCCTTGGATTTATTTTTAAACTTTTCTTTTGGACAGGCTAGCGTTTTCAAGTATCTCAGTAATTCTGAAAATAGATCTTTTTTCATTGATACAGTGGACCTCTATTAGTGTATTAAAATGCATGCTGGCATGGCTGAGGCTTTGCTGGCTGAAGAAGCAGAGTTATTCCTGTGGAACCTGATGCATCGGCACACACTCGGTACGTTAGTGGCTGTGGCAATGCTTGGCTCTTGGTGCCCCTGCGCCAGAGATGATCAGCCCAAAGCAGTGTCAGGAGCATGCAGTGTCAGTGGGCTTCAAAGTCTGGCAGACTCACTCCAAACCCTGTTGGGAGATGCATTTTTCTGAGAGGGTTTAAGTGAACCTACTTCCCTTCGTGTGGGGTGTGCAGAAGACAATTCTATGGGTATTGTATTGTATATTGGGTATTCCAGGCATGTCTGTCAATACCTGTCAATACCTTATGCAAATCTGTAGAGATTGTGGAATTGCTACAAACAAACATTTGGATGAAGCTTAAGCTTCCCAAATGCCAACACAAATTCAAAATGTGGAGGTGCTCAAAACTTTCTAGACAGCAGATCTATCCACGCTGCACTTGGAGGTCCAAAAGGCAGCCAGAGCAATTCCAACAGCTGGCTTTGGGGATGGCAAACCTGCCAAGGGACAGGGCAGTGGCATCGCAGCAGGACACCAATTTCCCTCCAAGAACGTATACTGCTGCCTGAAAGGGAAATGGGCTGAGAAACCGCTAATTCAGATCCTTCCCTTGCACGTTGCCCGACTCAAATCTCCCCACCTACTCGTGTTTTGCAAAGGTTCTGGAAACAGCAGCAATTCCAGCAGCTTTGTAGCAAGGTAAATACCGTTCAGGCTTTTAGGGCTTTTAAGCTTATGTTGAAAAGTCACTTTCTAAAGTGCTGTTTTAGATCCCATTGAGGATCAAAGATATGCATTAAATTACACTATTTAATCCTTTTCTGCAAAAGATGACAGAACTGGGATTTTATACCCTCAGCAACAAGAGTACAGAACCTTGCACACCCTTAGGAAAATGATAAGGGAAAAAAAAGGAAAAAAGAGAAAAGAGAAAAAAAAAGAATAATGTAATAACTGAATCCCATCTCTAAAGTTTCTTAAATATCAGCACCTTCATGCAGGTGTACATAAGGGTGTTAATATCTTTTGGCAGAAAATTTAGGCAGACCTAAATCACGCCAAACCACATGGATAACTTGTAATTGCAACAGAGAAAGAGCAATAGCATGTTATCCAAAATTGCCTGTTATACCTACTCTGTGATAAAAACAAAGAAGTTGCTGGGGAAGATAAAGGCAAAATGTAAGGATGACTCATTCGAAGAAAGCTTAAAAGCATGCCTCGTGTCCCTTAGTGAGACACTTAAAGATCCCCATAACCTTAGGATCTTTCACTCTGCTTATCTATGCTTAGATAAATGTAAGTCATTAAAATGCACAGCCACATTACTTCATGTGGGTTAACAAAGTATGAAACCCTCTAGTAAATTCATGATTCATGGCAGTACTTGTAAAAAACAGCACGTCCACTTCTAACCGGGGTACAATATATTTGAAAGCCACAATGTACGTTGCAGAGGTTTGTAACATAAACAATCTACTTTTCAGATTTGCTGAGCAACTGCAGCTACTATAAAATTGATGTGTCTCACATCAAAGTAATTCAGTGCTACTTGTCCAACTCATTTACTCTTATAAGTACATTTACTGTGAGGACACGCATGCTTCAGCCTCAAACTATGTTCACAGCAAACTTTGCATGTAACACTAAACAAACTGCCTCACGCTTTCCGGTGAGTTTAAACGGTAACGAGACAAGCAGCTATACACTGCTAATATAATATGTCACTGAAGTATCTGAGAGCAGAGCAACCAACTTGACTAGTGCTGACCCCAGTGAAGTGGGTACTGCAGCAGTTTTTTGTGCATTTCCTTTGCCAGAGGTTAATGCCCTTTTCTAGCAAAAGCTTTTTCTTTCTTTTGCTCTTCCTTTCCTTTTTTTTCCTTTTCATTTTCCTTTCTCCACCATTGCACTCAGTTGGGTTAAAAAGCAGACAAACAGTGAAAATGACAGGGCTAAGACAGAAATAGCCTTCAGTGGGGCTGCCAAGTGAGATAGGTACATCCAACAGGGAGCAGTAAATGTTTCCACCCAGATGACGGTGATGATGAGCAGGTTAGTCTGTCTAGATGTGCCTCATGCCCCAGTGAACTCCAAGAGTCAGGCACACTCAGGAAGGATGAGTGCAGTGAGGATGAGCAGAGAACAGAAAGCCTCTCTTACAGAAGGAGGCTCACAGACACAGGTCAGGTAATGTGCAGCAAATAAAGACAATGAGGAAAGAGGATGGCTCTTCATTAGCACACTGGGAGTGAAAACCAGGAAAATGGTCACTTAAGCTATAGGACAAGACTTGCTTAAAAACAAGTGGGCATAAAATTCCAGTGAATCAGTTCAGGTTAGGAATCAGGCAGAGGTTTCTAAAGAGCAAAGCAAGGGAGGCTCTGTAGAGCCCTTCAGCAGTTACTCTGGCTACAGCTGCCATCCAAATGTTCAGCCTAATGTCCGTGGGAAAGCAGCATTGTGGCTGCCCACATCTCAGTCTGCCACTCTCATCCTCTGTGTGCACCCCCTGGCACATCCCCATTGCAGGAGCTTGCAGAAGGGCACGGCTGCCACGCAGGGAAGAGGGCCAGGAGCAGCAGCAAAGCATTTGGGTCCAGAATGTCAAATGAGGGATCAAATCCCCACTGACCATGGAACTCGCATGTGGGAAAAATGGTAAGGAGCCAGAGCCAGAGGATGACACCAGAAGGGAAGAGGCTGGTGTGAGGGAGAGGTAGGCTTTGTTCTGATGTTCTCATCAAGGCTTAGCTGCGTGTTATTAAGCAGACATGATTCGATGTTAAGACTGTTCAGACACTGGGGATAATCAGGCCAGCCAAGTTCAGATTTTGAATGTGAAGAAGGAAGCCGTGCAAAGAAAAGTGTTGCAGTATTACAGTTTATTTTCTCTGAAGCATTTGCAAATGATATTTTTCCTGGGGCTCAAAAACCTTTGGCAGGGCCAGGATGGCAATGATCAACTGAGAAAAATAAACATTCTAACCCAGATCAGCACAACCAGCTCTGTAACTATAAAAAATAATTAATTTGCTTAGCACTTCAAACTCAGTAAAATACAAAATCTCAGGGGCCATCTGCACTTGAAAGCTCTTTGGATTACGGCAGTGTGGGAATTTACACTCTTCAGGCTCTAACTGAACATTTAAAGTATAGCTGACTTTTACTCCAAGCAAGACAGGTTTTCGTAACTTAATACATTTTCAAAGTGGGGAGTGTCCACACATGGAGTTACTGTGAAATAACTAACTGCCCACATAGGCCAGCCCTAGCAGCTAACACTGGAAGTAGGCATTTTCAGCACTCAAGCATAGAGCCTATAAACATTCACTCACTCACTCACTCACTCCCTCACTCACTCACTCACACGCTCTGTTTCACACAGGTGAATGCATCTATCAGGTTTCGTGGTGTTGCTCATGCACATGCCAAAGTATTTACAGGACTGGAGCCCTGCTCTGTAGAAAGGAGCATGTGCTGTGGCCTCGAGTGCCACTTAAAAGAAAAATACTAATCCCTGGACTAGATGCTAGTGTAGCCCACCATCTCCCCCATCCCTCTGATACATTGGCTCTCTTGCTCTCCCAGATAATGCACACGTGTTCAGTCATACACAAAACCTACGACACCCCTTCCCCTGTGAAAAAGTCAGCCAGCTGTTACAAAATTCAGACATTAACACAGTTTACTGGCTGATACTGCCAAGCAAAACAGAGACAATTAATAATAATCAGGACTGAAGGGTCTGAGACAGCTTATGAGAAAAGGATTGTATTAGTTGTTTAAAAAGGACAAACTTGCTCCTGCCTGGAGTGATAGGGAACAAAGGGCGGTGATGTATAACCGAGGAGGAAAGAGACTCTCTCCGTGGCTTTTGTAGATTACTGAGTGAATGACAGGAGCGGCAGGAGCAAATACCTCTTTTCATTTGCTCAGCCTGCTGGAGAAGAATAGCAGCGCTTGCCAATGAAGCTGCAGCTGTGCTTCAGTGCCGTTTAATCACTGTGTATGACTGAGGGTTAATTAGCTGCCATTCTTACTCCTATTTGTTGTTCTAATGAAGATTTGCATAAATGTAAGAGTAGGGGGTAACTGATACTTGATTCTTCCCTTCAGAGGCCAGGGTGGAAGACTCGCCCAGCCTAAGTGTTTATGTTTGTGGGAGATTCAATGTTGCGTTTCCGTTTGACCTGATCTGCTTCTGGCTGATGAATGGTGAAAAAAGAGTTCAAAGTTGCTTATCAAATCGAGACCCCTGTCGTGTTTCTGCCTTTAGAAAGTGGCAGACTAGTTAGATGAAGAGAGGACCAAGGGATTAGAAAATTACTCCCAGCTGACAGAGAGGAAAATACATATATGCATGTTTCTGCAGCTGCTTATGTGTACATATATGTGATATATTTCAATGATATATGTAACATATCAGTGACATATCTTGCTATCTATCTATTTGTCTATCTATCTATCTATCTATCTATTCATCCATCCATCCATCTGATGGCAAGTAACCAATAATGTTTTAATGATAAAATGTCACAAAACATAATGGGACATGCAGTACAACTGCAACACACTAGGCAATATGACGAAAAGTAACGACTTGTGTATTTCTGCAAACCTTCTGTTGTACGTCGCTAACATTCAAAGCTCCCTTTGAAATAAAAGGAGTATCTAGCATGAAACAGCCAATTTCCAAGGAAGGTGAAAATGACTCAACAGTTCAAAAATACCTGCCATCAGTGCCTTGTGAGAGCGGGATACAAATTAGGAAACCGCGTTAATTCATTAAAAAAAAGGAAAATGTTACCATGAAGCAGTGACAACATCCAAAACTACTTCATAATTAAAGAGAAGATTTGCAAATGAAACATCATAAAATTGTTTTATTTACTATGGTCAGGACAATGCTTACGGCTGCTAACTGAAAGAGGCTAAATGGAGGAACTTCCCATTTTTGGTATGTTAACTGGTTCTCCACGATAATACAGTATGGATAACTGTTTTCAGTATTCCTCTTACACACTCGATATGCTAAAACTGTTGTTTGACAGCATCTGTAAGCATCTAAGATTGAGAGGGCAGAAGTAGTGAATTTCTAAATTTCAAATCACTGCTGGAAAGTGTCTGGCTTTCAAGATGACTGTATTCCTCCAAAGAGAGGTGACCACAAGAGAGCACATTCTTACTGCCCATTTCTCAATCTCTACACAGCTTTGCAGTGTCTCTAGCTCTTTACCTGGTCTCTAAGACACATGAGCAAACATTAATTTGGGTCTTTTACACTTCTGTCATCTATCTACCTGACTACCTACAGACACTTCTTCATATTTTTGGCCAAACACTAACAGAAATCAATCTTTCACAGGCGTTAGCAGAGAGCATTCAATCCACCTGAAATAAATGTGCCTAAAATGGTAACACTCTATCACTCCAGCTCTGAGCTGAAAGGAACACCACAGGTTTCAGTGTTCTATACAGTAACAAACCCACATGAAAATAAAAGCAGTCAATCACATTTTTGCCCACTCTCACCCTATTCTGAGTTTTGAAATATTTCAATATTCTATTACAGCTTTCGATTCAGCCCCTCATTACACCAGAATCTCACATTCTGCCCTTTTCAAAGCAACTTTTAGCCTTTGGGCAAATTAAAAATAATATTGAAGTGCAGAATAAAAAACAAACCAGCAACAACCCTCATGACATATAAACAGATCACATAATTTTTCTTCAATGATTCTTTAGTGATTTCTACATACCACAATTTTCCAAGGCTACAGTCAGAATTATGCATTGGTAAATAGGGTAAGAGAAGATGGAAATTACAGATCTAGTGGTCAATGGCATAAAACAAATCTAAAAGAGCTGAGGGGAGAGGTTAAGTGCTATGCTAGTTAATAAGAATGACAGCTTGCTTTGAATACTCATGCTGACTGCCCAAGATATTGAATAAACCTCATTTAAACCAATTTTCATTATTTGTAGAGTCTGCGTTAGGCATCTATCATTGTCAGTGCTATTAATATTCTTTTCAGAGACCACATTATCAGCATATTTAAATGAAAGCTTTCCTTTTCAATATTTATTAACTCATTAATATTTCTTGGTAGTAATATCCTGGTTGTAATATCCAAATTAGTGCCTACTAAGGTATTTTCTACTGATCAAACTTTCTGAATTAAAAAAAAAAAAATTATTCTCCAGTACTAAAACTGCACTTGAGCTCCTGAAATTCTGCTTTCTTTTTATACTATTTATATGAATGGCATTTAAAATTTACATTTTTGTATTTTTTCAGTAGGTACTAGTAAACCAGAGCACATCTTAGTGAGCTGACCAAATGTGAACTACGAATGAACGAGGATATGAAAGTTAGTTCGTCTTACCCGGGTTACAGTCTGTGAGGAGGGAGCAGATGGAGAGGAGAACTTTAGAAATGGTTAACGCTGGACTCCAGTTGTCTTTTAAAATGTCCAGGCAGATGACGCCTTGGCTGTTGATGTTACAGTGGTAGATCCTTGTCCGGAACGTTACCTGGAAAGGACAGTGTGTCTAAGTACAACAGCGTTCAAGCCAATAATTACACAATTATTAAGCAATGAAAAATCATAGGAACAAACATTCTGCTCTCCAGGCTGAAATGACACTACTCTGCTACTGCTGGTTAAAGACTGTGATGCCTAAAAAGGCCAACCTGGAAACAGAGATGAGACAGGGTAAGGGAATAAAGGTGATATTTATTTAAAAAGGCCTTCAGAGGTACACCCTGGGCAGGCCAAAGGCTACACCCAAGATGGATGACGAGTCACGAGTTCTTCACACTGTTGTAGGTTTGTTCCATTTGCATATCAGCATAAATTCACCAATTAAACTTTAGCTAATGATGTAACTGCCCCTCAGCTTGCCCCCCTTCTCAAGGTGCTGGTTTACACATTTTGGACCTAGGACAGTCTGGGTGTCCTTGAAGAGCAAGCCTGGAGAGGCTTTGTTATGTCTATCTTAGCATGAGAGAACAGCAGCTAACAGGCTGCAAGACAGTTCAGAGTTACACACTAGGAATACAGAGAATACAGAATTTGTAAAATATAAAACCTAAAACCTAAGGCATCAACTGGGCAAGACAAAATAAAGGAAATAAACTCTGCCTCTTGCATCTGTGGCCAGCAGTGAAACAGGTTTATGCCGGCTGAAAATGGGACACATTTTCTGAGCTTCCTCTTGCCTTGGTCTCATCTATCTCATTATTTTGTATATGGCCAAAAAAAGCTATTCCAGCCCCTGATCTGGACAATGTTCATAACTCAGGTCCACAGCTCTTTCACACTTTGAAGGGAGTCAGAACAAGACAGATTCTTCTACTGTCTTCATCTGTCCATCATTTGACACAATAGATTAAGCTGTAAAAAAAATGAGGAGGCATCACAGCAGTGACTCCTGAAAAAATTGAAGTGAAATATTTCTGAGAAAGGCTGTGCAGATAAAATGCTTTTATTTCCAAATTTTTAAGTTACATTTTTATCAGTAGGATTGTTTACAAAACTTTTTGGGTTTTTTTGTGTTTTGTTTTGATGATTTCTGTATCCATTTTATATTGTCTTCCAGGTGATCCTATAGGTAACAAACCAAGGAGATTATTTTATCCCAGAATAATGTCCTTCTTCAAGTTGAAGACACAGGAAAAGAAGCTCAGCTATGAAAGTTCACTTCATAGCTCAGAATGAATACTGGAGCTACTGGATAAGAAGGGACAATGTAAAAAAAAACACCTCATGGAGTTCATCAAGGACTAATCCGTCCATCAGTTCTACCCAAATGACAAGTCCAACCAGATGGTTTCAATGACATGTTCATAAAATCTAAAGTTAAGTTGCAGAATTTCAGACATCTACCTCACCAGCAACAGCCCTGCCAACAGAGGGGCTGGGCAGGCAGGAGACAACAGCAGGCAAAGTGCACCCTGACTCAGGGGGGAAGCTGTGCTCTTCACTCCACTTGGACAGTGCTAACCTAAGCTGGGCGTGCTCACACACCCATCCCTGCCCTGCCACAGATAAACCCGTGTCTGGAGAGTAATGCAGACTGATGACAGGTGCTCTTCTCTTCTGATTTTCTTCAATATCAGAGACCTCAGTGATCTGAATGGGATTATCAGGCCATGTAGCAAGCAGAAGAGAGACTACGAGCGAAATAACACGGTACCTGGTTTACTTCTATTAAAAATATTTAAAAAGTAATTCTTGAGCACACTGAAAAGCTCTGTCCCTTTGGATTAAATCAAGAAGCTTTGACAAAATAATAGAAAGAAAAGGTAGTAGATTTATGGCATTAAAACATTGCATTCAATAAGAAATACTTTTTCTCATAAGTACTTTTCCACATAAATCTGAATCTGAAAAAATGCTTTTGGAGTCCATTGTCATGCACCAGTGAGTTCTGCACCAAAGAACCCTGCTAAGCAAGTTCATCAGTTTTTAAATGCATCTATATCTAAAGGTATTGCTAATTAATAGGATAATCTGGCAGTTTCCCACTCCATACCCTAAATATTTGCAGGTTCTTTCATTTTTCCCCTTCACTTGTGGCTTTGCTTATTGTTTTCCAGCCTAAGTGCTTCACTTCTGGGACTTCTATGAGAATTTAAAATATTTCTGGCACAAGGATCTCAATTAATCCAAACGTTCCAGCCAGATTATCTATTTTCTCCCCCTCATTAGAAGCTCAAGCACATTCAGCATTTGGAGGGAAGGAAGTCTTCCGCAAGATCAAGAAAGTTATTTATTTAAATAATTATCATTTGGTGATAAAATTCAATTATTGTCTAAAAAGGGAAGCTATTTTGAACAAGGAAGGTTACCAATTGTCTTGGGGTGACTTTATGATGCTGTGCCCCCTATTGCCTGCTCTGTGCCAGACATGAATCCTGTGCCTTTCTGTACCTTTAAAATGGGTCCAGGAGAGGGGGAAGAGAAGCTGAGTGAGCTCTTCAGTGCGGTTTTATGTTCAAGGACACAGATATACACTCCCCTGCATTCCTGCTGCTACAGGGCTGAGGAAGCACCCTTCTGCTTTTCCCATCCCTTGGCTGTTTTCACAGGAGGGAGATGGAGAGTTAAACTCCTTTGCTTTTATGCTAGCCTGCTAGCTGAGGCAAGAAAGTTTTTCCCTGGGACTTTGGCTTCTTCTTCTTCTCTTCTGGACTGTCCAGCAACACCAGAACATCACTAGGAGGCCTTACACCGTCACCTGGAGGGGCTCAAGCCGAACCCAGCCCCGGAGAGGGCAGAGCCATCACCTACGAGGACCTCTGAATCTACCAGGTTTTCTCCACAGCGAAAGTTTTTATTATTTAATATTATTCATTCTTTTCTTTGGTGCCTGCGTGCACCCTGCTTGTTGAATAAATAGTACTTTTTTTTTTTCCACTTTCCTCTGAGGAATTTCCTTCTGAACCTGGTGGGGGAGGGGCTGCTGAAATCTGCCTTCTATTAGAGGATACGTTCATTTTGGACGTTTTCCTCCAAATTTGTCTCAAACCAGGGCACCAATGCACAGAAGCCATAAACTACCTTACACAAACTGCGTGTCAAAAGTATCCAGAAGGGGAGATGGTGTGGAGGACCATCCCGTGAATTGTAAGTGCTCATTAATTCCCCAGGTAGATTAACTCCAGGAACTCTTATACTCCAGTTAGAAGTGAATCAGTGACTGCTCCCTAGCAGGATGCCCCAGGGCTCAGGCAAACATCTGCTTAATTTTAAGTATTGTATGCTAACTTTTCAGTACACTGTTGAAATAAAGTTTATGCTTAAGTATTTTACCTCAACAAAGGTGCTTCCCTATACTTCCACAATGAAAAATTTGAGGATTTTATTCAGTGGCATCTACATACACTGAGTAATAAGATGTGTGGTCTCACTGAATGTGGGGGAAACACTGAAACCATCACACAGATTAAATTATACCCTCTAAAATATTTATAGACAGGTCAGTCTGAGCTTGTAACCTGCTTCAGAGAAGGTCATCAATCTGGGCATGTGTTTTGCTGCCAGCAGAGAGGACAGACACTGCCACGCGTTCCCCTGTCTCAGCTGCTTCTGAAGCACTGAAGCAAGGACACTGGGAATCTGGCAGGATTCAGAGCCACTGAGATGAACGGAGGTAGTTCATGTCTTTCATAAACTGTTCAACACTCCACTGCCATCTCAGGCTACCTGGTGGATAAACGTACATAGGACTACACCTGTTTGCAGCTGGAAGGCTGTTTTTAGAAAATGCTTAGACCTGAAATGTACCATTTTTTCCACTATGAGCACATGTTAAACCTGTGACATTGAGAAAGGCAAGATAAGGCTTGCTGCTTACCACTGACAATGTCACTGACTCACCAAACATGCCAGTGCACTTTAAAATGCCTGCCTAAGACAGTGGCATTTAAAGTATTTAAATAATCAACATATTAATTATTTTATAATGACAATACATTCTATTTGATTAATTAATTTAAATATTGAAGAATCAATTCAATTAATTAATGAAAAGAATCACAGTGTTTAGAACTGCAAAAGAAGCTGCATTAATGCCAGCCTTAATACGCTGGAAACTGTGGCCTGAAGGCACCAGGTAACAGAGTTCTTACCCCAAGGCAGCAGAGTACAAATGGGGTGACACATCGCTTTCCTCATCCCCATGTTGCCTCAAATTGCTGATAATGTGGGAAATGCTGACATGCAGCTTTCTAGATGTTGTGCTTCCCATACCTGCATTATAAGGTAATCACAGCCCTCCTATTACGTGTGTAGAGAGAAACCATGTGATAATACCATTCCGGGGAACTGCATTTTCTTTATTATGGTCATATTTCTACCTTTGATGTCACTTAAATGTTTCCTCTAAATGGTGCACTCTAATTCCATTTATCCTCTAATGAAAACACCTAAACAATCCCATACAGGGGCTCAAGGGAGTGTGTGGGTGTGCAGGCAAACTTATCTTCAGACAATTGAATAGTAGAGAAGCAATTTATGGGTTTTCTTGAACAATAAGTGTTCTCTATGGATTTATTCTCTTTCATTCTGGAATTTAAAGAGTGTACCTAATTTTTGTTGAATAAAAGTACAGGTCAGGAAAATGTGAATTATGGGAAATAGGGAAAAATGGGACTACCTTCTGAAAACTGTGAGTACTACAAACAAGCTTCCAAAAGGTAATGATAAGGAATTCATATTCAGTCAGTTTTGGAAGTAAACAATAAACAATAATAAACTCATCTGTTTATCTACTGCTGAATGCCAAACATGTAAAGCTATGACTGGCTGTTCACTGAGTAAGTTTTAGGATTGAAAAAAGACTTTTAAAATAAAAATATAAAACCTGGAAAGAGGAAACTAAGATGGATTTCAGTTGAGTGATTGGAGGCAACTGGTTGAAGGCAAGACAAATAATTTCTGTATCTCTGACTGATTTTAAACACCAGTTTTCCAGCATGATGTAGTCTTAAAATAACTTACTATCTCTCTTTTGCATCGAAGTCTAAACCCAACAGTCACTATGGCTCCTGGTATCCATGAATTGCTTAACCTTTGATGTAGGATTCAGGGAGAAGCATGTAAAGGCACCACGGCTCTGGTAGGGCTGGTCCCACAAATATCTCACACACTTCCAGACTCTGCTGAATTCAGTCGCAATCTTCTTCAAAAACATATCAGGAGGAAGAAATGATTCCCCAGTTTTACAAATTACATGCAAGGGGTTACAGTGTGCCCTCAGGGCTTGCTTTCGTCAGCCTCTTTGTGTTCTAACCCTCATCTCGTTTCTCAGTCACTGGAGTCTGGTGACTGTGTAAAGAGAGAGGAAAGATTCCTAGAGCCAACAGGAGAATAAACAAAAACAACCTCCTTTTGCTCAGCTAACACTGGAAGCAGAGCTGAGATCCCAGGGCTCTCATTCCCGCGATTTTGGAAAGTTCCTTTTAAGACCTTTCATTTCTACCAAGGACGGAATCCTGCATGCCTGCCTGAGATGAAATTTCTGTCTTCCTCAAATATTCCCCAGGAGTTCTGCTTTAATAAAATTGCAGTGGCACTACCTGAAGTGGAAAAAGTTGTACTGCATACAGAACAGGCTACATATATATATTAAAAAAATATGATGCCATTTATGATGATGTTCACAGAGCTCAGGAGAGAGTAAGTTGTTCCCAACTCAGTTTGTCAGACTTTATGAGCAACACATTTGTCTGCTCAGACAGAGGAAACAACAACAAGATCGGGCCTACACTCTTTAGTCATATGAGAAAAATACTCAAAACCAATCTAAATGAGAAATACATATAGCTCTGAATGACACAGTGCTCATGCAACAACCTTTATATTAATTAGCACCCTTTAATTTCTTACAGAGTGTACTTCATTAATTTATGAGCACTGAGGCTGCCTTTCTAAGAAAGGGTGGACCATTTCCAGTTTGTTAGTGCAGATTTGTAGCATGCACATGAGCAACTGTCAAGATACTTAGTGGTTTATCACAAAAAGTGCGTAATAAATGACTGATGGTATGATGCTCACTATTAAAGAATACATTTTAAGTTTACACCAAGAAATGAGCTTTATCCAGTTCTCAAAACACTAGTTTACATCTAATTTTAGTTGGTAAAAACCAGATGTAATTTATTTCATGGAAGGAAAATATATGGTATCTGCATTAGCAGGAAATAATAAAGTGTTATTACTTTTGCTTGACCTACAGAAAAATATGATATGCAAACTGTGCTGTGCTTCTCTGGCAAAATGCACCATGCGAGATATCAGCAGCTAAAAGTGGTAACAATTTAAATGGATATAACAGCATCCACATGAGTTAACCTTTAATGTTACTGAAAATGAATCAGTATGCAATGTGAGTAATTATTCATTATATTCATGGTAATTATGAAGCCAAGTTACTACTCACACTGTCTCATTGAGCATTGTTGCAGGGGAAAAAAAATTGAATAAGCACTGCATCACCAAGCATCTATATTATATAAATGCACTCATTTTGCACACAGATTTAGCAGCAGGAAAAGTAAAAAGGGATCTTGATAATCTTTGATGTATCTAAGAGGGGAAAAAAAATCCTAAGCAGTACAAAGTTTTCTGGAAACAAAGGAAGAGAAGGAGAGGACAAGGGAAATGCATTACTGTTTGGGTTAGGGATGTTCAGGATAGAAACAAGATGGTAATATGCCAAGCATCAAAAGCTTTCTCTGACAAAGTTGCTATGAGTTTTTATAAAATGATTTTCATATAATCAGCATAATCTTTCTTATAATTAGTATTTCTATATGGAAAGTCAGCAAAAAAGTTCTCTTTTAGAGAACGAGTTTTTTTTAAGATTTACTGGCCGTTTAACTTTTACAAAATAAATCCTCCCCTTTGAAGTTTGAAGCATGCAGGCTGTACTGTCCTATGTGCACACCTCTCTCAGTTCACCAGGGTGCTCCTGCATGGTGCTCCAGGCACAAGACTTTATTCCTAGACTTTATTCTAAGAAACAGGGGTCTTTTCTTCCTCACCCAATTCCAACAGCCTTTGGGTATTCAGGTACTCTCTACATGAGAAGGCCTAGGCAGATTGACTCCAAAACTAGTAGTTTTTTGTCCTGATCATCTGCTCTCATTTTATAGTAATGATGGGCATAAAATTCTTTCTCTCACATCCATTTATATTTTACACACACATGTGTGTGTGTGTAAAAGAGGACAAGAAACAACACCGACATACTATATATTTTTAGATCACATGGATTTTATGCAGTAGTAAAACATGCTTGATACAGAATTACGCAGCTTCTGAAATATCCAACAGACAACACAAGTTGTCTTTTGAAAATACATTTGACAAGCAGTATGAAAACCACTGCTGTGAAGCAGAAGATACTCCCCATAAGATGCCTCTACAGGCCCGCTTAAAGAGCTTCTTGTACTGGGTATTCATGGGAAATCGGAAGAAATGATAAACCACCTAAGTCTTGGTGAAGGAAAACAGGAGGAGTTTAGTTGGATAGAGCCGTTTTCATTAAGGCTAAATAAATCAATAGAAACTACTGATATAAATTAGTGTATTATAAACAGAGTGAATAAGGACGCTATTCATTAGAAGAGTCATCGGCAATTCAATTTGCCAATTACTAGAAGAATTATCAGATTAATGAATTTAAAGGAAATCTCAGATATTTACGTGGCATTGCCTTATCAAACACGTATTTTGCATTTATTCACAATAAAATGTAGTTATCGATTCTCTCCTCAGCCTAACATATTTCTGCTCCCATCTGTGTCCTCCACTTTAAAACTCTCGTTCTGTCATTTTGAGAGACATTACAGTTCCTTGAGCAGCCACCTGGGTTTGACCTGTCTGGAGCCCTGTGCCACTGCACGCTGGTCCCACGCCACCTGAAGACACCACAGACTCACAAAATGGTTTGGGTTGGAAGGGTCCCTAAAGATAAAGATCATCTAGTTCCAACCCTCCTGCGATGGGCAAGGACACCTTTCACCAGACCAGGTTGCTCAAAGCCCCATCCAATCTGGTCTTCAACTCTTCCAGGGATGGGGCATCCCAGGGATGTGACCTATGGAACAAACTGTTTCACTGCAGGTGGTGCAAGCATGGGAACTGCACTCTGCAGCTCACATGCCTGGGAAGAGCTGCTCCGAAAAGAGCAGGATTTGGGCTGATCCTGCTGGCTCTCACAATGGCCTGGTGGTGGTAGGTTGTCCATTTCTCCCTCTCAAAGACTCCCCTGCACCTGATTTCTGCCTGCAAACACCCAAAGACTTTCACTTGCTGGGAAAACCTGCCAACTCCATTTATTGTCATGGATGAAGGATTCCCAGGCTGCTCTCAGCACGAAGATGCAAATAGAGAGGCTGGGCGAGAAGAACAAGGGAGCACGGAGGCACAGCAAAGGGGCCGTGGGAGGCAGCGCTGTGGGAATGCATCGGGTGAGGCACCGCCACACCACCAGGAGGAGGAGGAGGATGGGGAGGGCAGGAGGCAGCTGAAAAAAGCTGTGAGCAGCACAGCACGTCACTGAGAGCTAATAGGATGTGACAGAGGCTATGAGAGAAGTATGACAAGGCAAATGAATGTAAGGGATAAGGCTGACAGGAGATCACTGCATTTGAAGGCTACCCTTATGATGGCAATATCTGGGAAGGGGGGCGAGAGGAGGTAGACTGAAGCCCTGCCTGCTTCAGGGTTGCAGAGATGGTAGAAAGGGGTTGATCAAATGGGCTGTACTTCAGGAGTTTTAGAGCTTCAAGTGTAAATTGTGTTAACAGTAATATATGCAATTTAAAGTGCATGTGTGCCTTGTGAGGTTCATTTTAACAATTTAGGTTAGAAATACCAAGGAATGCTTATTTTTTTCCATCTACTCTTGTAAGCACTATTTTTCTATTACACTGCAGAGAAAAGTGTCTTTAACAGCCAGTCACATATAAAACAAGCATGTACATGTAGAGTAGAAGCCAGGAACAAAAAGAATTGCCCCTCAGACATGAGGCTGAACATACAAAATAGGTCAAAAGTGTCTACCTCAGGAGAAGAATTCCACATAAGGATATTTAGTGCATTGAGATTAGTGCTATATCACAATTATGTATAAAAAAACCTGAAGAGATGTTTAATATTGCCATTAAGATTAGATCCTACAGACATTGTGCATTATATTTAACAAGGAAAAGGGCTCCCCTTGCAGTCCCTCAGCTGATTTAAACCATCTAGGCTTTCAAGTGCTGAGAATAGTTTTACAGTCAGTCGATAGGCATGGGAGATTTACATGGAGGAAACAGAGTTTTCCGTTATTTTAATTTTGATTTAGAGGTGATTTAGCATATTGCTGCTTTCAAGTCTTATGAACCATTTTTTTAGTCAGCTCAGATTAAAGTCCCTAGCAAGATTAATTGTAGAGTTGGGATTAAGAGATTTTATAAATCACTCAAATTCAAAAACAAAGCCAGTAGAGTACTAGGATAATGAGAGATATATCCATATTGTATCAGCCACAGCTAAATTGAATTGACACTGTAATAGACTGAACGTAGTCAAATATGAGAGTTGAAGTTATTAATAAAGATTATTCTTGATGAAAATGCAGACACAACTGCAGTGACAATTCCTGAGAGGCAAGTTTTCTTGAAGAGCATTCATTTTTCTACAAACACCTGTACAAAAGACTGGTATGGCTTCCTGATTTGTCAAGGCTTCCTGCTCCGGAGGGACAGTATGCAGGATAATGAAATTATTGCCTTTCCTTCAGCTGTGTATTGTACACAAAGTTGAAGTGTTAAATTTGTAGTGATGGCTAAATTTTAAAGGATCTCAAATCAAAACCTTGCATACACAGGGGATTCACTGATTTCTTACGTAGACTGAGGACAGAAATTGAGCTGAAATTCTTTCTGTCAGACCAGGCTGACTATAAGATGTGATAACCCCCTACTAAAATACACATGAACATATGCATATATAATCATACATGTACACCCACAGATACACACACACACCCTCCCACAAGAGACATCTATGAACAGCTAGATCCCATTCAATACCCCAAAGAAGGAGCTCAAGAGAGAGACAGCTTTCCTCTGTTAAAGCCAAGGGGTGAACTGTCTGAATCCATTAAGGATGAGAGGAAGATAGCAGGAAAAAGAAATCTCAAAGGTATTTCTAAAAAATGTTGCGGGGATCATTAAGCCACTGAAAAAATGTAAGGTTATTTCCTTGGCAGGCCATCTAAGCATTTTTATTCATTTCTGCTATGAACAGGGCACAGCTTTGTCTATTTTTCAGCCTGCTACACTACAAGGGAGGTGCTGTATTTTTGGGTTGAAGTGAAACCTCACCTTGTGATGGAGACTGAAGCCTCAGCAGCATCTGGCCTTTAGCAGAACGTGAGCTCATGGCCACATCTATGCCTCACTTAGTGTGTTCCATACCTTCCTGCTGTCTGGCATCTCATAAAACCAACGTGACACTGAGGATGCATCCGAGAGGAGAACAGTGATCATGCAGCCCGCCCGCTTTCTTGCTGACTCAGCCAACGAGGTGCTCAGCTCATTTCTGCAGTGCTACAGCAGCTTCCTCACAGTGGAGCCAGGGAAACATTTTTAATTGGTTAGAGCCTCCCAGGAAGCCAAAGCTAATTTGTCAGTTCTCAGATGAGCTGTTCTAAAAATCTTGTTTTCTGGTTGTAGAGCTAAGTCAGAGTTAGGCTGGGCTGGCCCTCCATCACTCCTACTCAGGCTGAATTGGTCACACGGAGATAAACTTTTTGGGGGGAAGAACAACTCCCTCCTCTGCATGAGTGTGCTGCAATTGTGAGTGAAGCCAAATGCCATTGATTTATAAGGAAAGCAGAGCTGAAAAGGTCAGTGACCTCTGGCTCAAAAAATTTGGAGTCCAGTTTCAAGGCATGTGACAAAGCTGAAATACTGAAACAGACTGACTTCAAAGGAGAAGAAATTAATAGTGTGAGAGCAAATTATACTCTGACTTACCACACGGTATATTCTGTGATGATGAAGAGTAACTGAATTTGATACCATGCTTATGGTTTAACTTTGGAAAGACACTGACAGGTTAGGACAGACAGAAAGAAAACTATGGATCCATAGGGAAAAGACTTGTTGGTGCAGACTGGAAGGGAAACCTGATGAGAGTGATGCGTTGCTATAGAAAACTTGAAATGTGAACTGAACCACACAGTAGAATTAATGTGGAAAACAGAGATAAAACTCGAAAATCTTAAGATTGTTGGAGGCTACAAAGGTCTAAAAATTGATGAAATACCTAAAAGTGAAAGTTTGGATAGATACTTTTTCTTTGTTAAACAAAACCCAAATGAAAGAGTGATCCACTTTCTTTTACGTGATAGAGGTAAAGTAGAAAAGAAGATTAACTATCTAGAAGAGCAAATGAAAATTACTTTGTACATTTGCTTAAAAGAAAACCCAAAATATAGGTAGAACATCTTAACTTCTTGTGCAAATGCAGTCTCTGTTGTTTATTTTAATTAATGTTTTCCAACTTGCAACAGGGTGCCCAGTGACCAGAATAGGCATCAACAGTGTTTATAGAAGCAATCTGGATCCCACAAATCAAACAGTGGTTATACCACAAACACATTTTAATGATGGTAGTAAAAATAGAAGATGTGTCCAAAATCCATTTTTAATGTATTTTTCTTATTTTAAAAACTATTTTACCCTCCTCAAGATCCATGTGTGACATACACATGCATGATAACGGAGTTCACAACATCTGAGAATAGATAAGGAAAAGGGATCCTTCTGCAGATTTTAACACACTGTGGATTAGGCTTCTTAACAGTAACTATGTTATGTGACATGGGAATTTGCCTTTGGAACCTCAGGCTGGGTCAAGTAATTGCATCTGGGAAATACAGTTTCTGTTTCTTCCCAAGTTTTTTGTGGTCACATTTTTGGAAGATCAATTTTGACAGTACTCATTTAAATGTTTCCTTACTTCATAGTGAATGAGGGATGAAAATGGCCCACAGAAATCTCAGGAGTAATTTATGAATTCAATCATAGTGAAAAATGTGAATTAGACCTTTTCTGCTATGTTCTTACAGGGAGGTAATCTTGCTAACACTCAGGATACATTTTATGTCTTTCTCAGTACCTTTCACAGTCTTGTACTTTATCCCTACGTTTTTTAAGATGATAGAGCCATAAGGAGTTAGAAAAACTAGAATGTAATTACAAAAAAAATCTAAGGTGATCTGTGCCGATAACCCTAGAACTCATGATTCTGAGAATAGCACAAAATATCCCAAATCTTGTGGTGAAGTAGAAGAGATGCCAACACCCAGTGACACAGATGGCACCATACCGTGAGGCCATGTGTTATGTTCCACGTACTCAGTACCTTTCTTTTGCTAGAAATCAGCTTGGGGAGAACATATTTAACTACCCTTTCCCAGCAATGCTGACTGGCAGCAGCCACCTTATGATAAGCAGTGGTCTTCCCATGCTGCTTTATTCAAGGGATTTCCCTAACTATTTTACCCACGGATGAGTTTCACAGGGTTTGGGAAACAGGTGTGAGGAAATAGCAACAGTTTGAGAGGTTGTACAGCTGGACTGGAAAGAGGGGTCATTTAGAACTGTGGCTGAAGTGAGCAGAATAAGAATCCATGTGTACAACACATGCTTATGACACAGTTATCTGACATTGGTCCCCTGTGCACACGCACTCATTAGTTTCTTACAGATGACAATTTCCCTCATCATAAATATTGGCCTTTTAGTAATACCATATGGCATCATCAGTTCTCTTATCCTTTATCAAGCAGTACATTTTCAAATGATTTATATGCACACATTTCTTACAATGACAACTGGCATCAAGATAAAGGCAGACACTAAAATCTATTACTAAGCAGGACAAGAACCACCTCTTTGCTTGACATTTCATTAATAAGCAATGCACAGCTGCATTACTCATGTCTCAAAATAACACACTCACCAAGCACAACTTAGTGCAGACTGAAAAAGACTTTACTTTGTGGTGAAATAGCAAATTGGACCTTCAACTTCTATTTTAAAAGGATGTCTACTGCATACACTGCCTCAAGACTCAACAGATTCAACAGAGAGAATGACAAAAGACATCCCTGTAACTTGTCTTTCAGAGCTAGTTCTTAAGTTTTAGTTCTCTGAGAGAACTTCAAGCTCTATTTTATATACCATACAGCCATTGTATCCCCTAAATAATATAATTTTAATTTTTAGGGGGGACTGAACACAACCCTTGCACGGCAGCTACTGCAAACAGGAAAGAAGTAAATAAATGGGGGCTGTTACAGCCAGTGGACTGGGCTGGGGGGAGGCAGGAAGAACAGGACAAGGGGAAGAACAGAACAGGACTGACCCCAGCTCAGTGTGCCCATAGCTTTAACTAACTGAAGGAGAAGTCATAAAGTTTCAAATTCTTTCTTCACTGTGTAACAACAGTTGCCTAAATCTTAAACTGGGCAGTCACGAAGGTGTACAACCCTTCTAAGGCCCCTCAGTGACCTCAAGGCTTCTCTAAACTGGAACACCAGAAGTGGGAAACAAAGTTAGACAATCTCTAATACTGCTATACCAATCCATCTTTAAGTTACCGGCTGGGAAAGTCCGAATTACAGAATGCCAAGTGCTTTGCATTCACATCGACTTCTCTCTCTTTTAATGCAATATCCTTCAATTACAGACCAATGTGGCAAACTCATCCTTTCATAAATGTGTCAGAAAGAAGGTAAATATTTTTGATCTCACAGCTCCTTTTGTGGGGCTCTTACAGACACAATCTCCCGAGGGGCAAGGTGAACAATTCACCTCTTTTTACTTGGTTTCATGGAAGACAGCCCCATCAATTTATTTGATTCTATTAACAGCTCTGCAGGATAAATTTTTCCCAGTTTTTGTTTCTATTAGTGAACAGATGTGTTAAGAGTTGCACTCAGTCTTCCAGATAAGGTCTTCCAAGTATCTTGTATCTGACACTGGTAATTAGTTCTCTCTGCAGGCCAGACGATGCATTTTAGGAGGATGTTTGCCTTTTTTATAAATGCATTAGGCAGGTGGTTTGTAATAGTCCTGTGATCATCCAATAAAGCCCCATTTTGATATCCTCCTCAGCAATTATTACTATTGGTATTGATGATGCTCTGTATTGCCACATTCCAGCCCATTTCTGTTTTTTCCAGTCTTTTTAACCACTAGATTTTTCATGTTTGACATTTCAAGTTGATCATGGTAATGATCTGTCACCTTCACGTTATTGATACAGCTCTCTGTTTCTGGTTGGTATCATTATAAACAGCATTATAAAAAGAATCTTTAAGGAATTCTGCTAATCTCTGTCACTCCAGTTTCTTGACTTTGGTGCCATATTTCCACATTCTTCCAGAAAACAGATGTAAAACAATTACTTAGATCTTGCACCTGCTGAGGCAATTTATATGGGGTAGTGAAACAGGTGCATATTTTTGTCCAGACAGCCATACATGCCTGGAGAATTAAATGGGTCAACAGGAAAGATTAAGTATCTTCACCTACTTATAAAGGGTGCAACTCAAATATAAGTGCTTTCATATTAGAAACAAATCCAAATTAAAAAAAATAGCTACTGGAAATTACGCAATCATATGATAAATAAATCCATATCCATTCAGCTATACTGGCAGCATGCAAGCAAATTTTAGCCAGTTATTTCAATTCTCTCTATCAAAAGAGTCAAATTTAAAAATTCATTATTGCTTTGAAAGTTTTATGTTTCATCCTAAAATGACACATCAACATACACATTAAAAAATATCAGAAGGAGAAGACTCCTATCAGACTTTGAATATCCTTCTACTAACCTTGGGTGGTTTAAAAGGATAGTCCGGTGAAAAGGTTATGTCAAGGAAGAAAACTCCACCTTCATATACAGACCCTGGAGGCCCCAGTATAGTTGACCTCCATTCATAAATGTTGTCTCCTTTGGGTCCAGCACTAAAATAGAAAACAAAAATACAACATAACAACCACATACAGTCAAGGATATACTGCATCAGTTTAACAGTAGTACCTCTGGTTTTGCTGTAACACCAGAAACTAAAATTGTGTATCACATTCATTAAGTTAGTCCCCCACAGAACATGCATCTGATGTCCTAAGCTCTGTCAGAGAAGTGATATATTCAGCCAGGAAGAAGTATTAAAATCACATCATAAATTATTCAAATAAGCACAGAAAAATTCTCAACTGTGTTATCTCAAATATTTTAGTGGGCAGATGTGAAGTACTTACAGTGCAAGGATATAGAAGACTTTGCTGAGATGTCTTGTCACTGTCTTGCTTCACAAGCCATCCTATTTTCACCTGCCTCCTCATCCACCTACCTCCTCAGTCAGTAGCAGTGTAATTACACACATTACACAGCACAGACTGTACTAAAGACTGAGCAGGGTACAAACAACCTTGCAGCTGCACTTGTTCCTAACCTAAGGTCTCCAGTCATTAGCACAGAAGGCTGCTTTACTCTGCAATCATTGCTCTGTCTTAAAAATAATATAAACAGGAAGTGGGCTAAACTGTTGGATTATGTTATTTCAAAGCCCTTGGTTAAAAACACAGTACTGACATTATATTTAAAATGTACAAAACATAATCCCGTATGAAACAAGGAAAATCTCTCATCTGTATGGTGAATTCCTGAAAAAAATGAAATTAAATACTAACTAATAGAAGTCCTTGGGCATGATTTCTAAATCTCACACAGCCTCCTTTCATCCAACATAATGCCTATCAATACAAATACATATTTTACTCAGGGTGGCCTCTTAAGGCACATGAAGACTTCTTTTCTGTTCACAGCCTGCCTGATACCAGTCACTGATACAGGACCTGAATTTTAATTAGGATCAGTTGGAATGGTGACTACAAGATATCCGATTAATATTTTTTAGAGGAAGGCAGTGCTGGTAGATATCTCAAATAAGTGATGTGGCACTGTCTTAAGGCATTTCTTGTGAAACAATTCTTGTTATGTTTGCAATAAGGCTTCTGCAGCATACAAGGGTTTGTGGAATAACTCCATGTGTAGAGCAGCTGAGAGCTCCTGGCTATACTCCATGCCTCACAATGTACCCAAGGCACACAATTATTATACAACATCATGTCATGTTCACTGCTCAACTATTTGTTTTGTTCACTGAAAGTTAATAAAACCCTCTTTCACCTGCAATTCCTTGGGCTCCCTTCATTAAAACTTCTGACTGCACGATTCCCTGCGTACAGCTGCATGGCTTAGCCCTGTGCAGAGTACTTCATTAGTCATGGTACCCACATCCATTTTCTGTAATAGCTGTTAATGCTTCTTGGCTTCCTAAACTACCTTGCTTTCTCAACAGTAATGGGTTACAGAGACTATAACATTATGGAACGTTCATTTTCTATCAGCCATAGTAACAAAACTAGAAAGAGTTTTGAAGATAAAATCTGGCTTTTTAAGTGTCACAATAGCAGAAGTGTTGCCATCCATATTTCACAGTGTCGATAATACATCAAGTCGCTAGCTGCCAAACAAATTTAATTTACCCAGTTCTCAGTTTGCATTAACCTTTGAATAATAAAGCACAGCTGAGACTGCTGTAAGAAACAAACCAGAGAATGAATAATTAAAACCACCTCCACTGCCTTTAGAAAGACCACTCCTGAGTCAACAGGGAAGGTTTAATTGTGACTGAACTAGGCATTAAGGGGCTAATTGAACTCTTTATAAGCCCAAACAAATGCAGTCCTACATCAGTGGTATGGTATATAATGCTCATAGAAAACAACACTCCTAAAAAAAAAAAAAATTCAGGCAATTATTTCAAATAGAAAAGACAAGAAGCAAGGCAAGTCTAAATCTTACACCAAAAAAAGCCCATAAAATGTGAAAGGAATCTCTTCTCATTTTCTGCAGGAAAATGTCCTAACACTTAAAGAAGCAATGCCTCAGTTCATGCCAGCAGGTTAAAATGGAAGTGATATAAATGTCATTCCCAGAGAAATGGTTGGAAATAAGTAACAAAAGCTAGCCCTAGCTCTTTCAGAACTTATTTAGCCAGGAGGGGACGGTTGGGCCCCTTCTGGATTTGAGTGAGGCTCACTTTTTTGATCAGAACTCTCTTTGATAGTGGCATTTTCATACTGTATATTATTTTTATTTGTTTTGCCAATTTATTTAATTGCGTTAACATTTGAAATGAGCAGTCATTAATTAGAATAGTTGGAAAACGCTCCATCTGCCAGTTGAACTGTTTCGGCACGTCCAGCTACAAGCCCAGCCTGATCACATTCTGAGGATGCTGATTAACATTAATTGAAGGTTTTCTTTGCAAATGAGAGATGAAGCTTTATTAAGTATTATTATTAATTTGAAGAATAGCTTAAATTGTATGGAGTGTGGGAAGACTGCTGTTATTGACGCTGCCTGTTTGAGTGCTTGCTGGCACCAGGGCTGTTCAGCCATGTGAAATACCAGCTCATGTGCACAGGCAACAGCATGCACAAGCATCACGGTTTTTCACTTGTGCATTAATAATACAGAAAGTTTGACAGGTGTATTGTCTTTGTTTTCCTTCTTTCTTAATTGTTAAGCCTTTTATTTATCCACATTACTGGCAACCAGAACAGTCTTCACCAGAGAAAATTCCCATATGTGCAAGACCTCAGCCAGAGCCTTATTCTATAAGGTTTAAAATGCAAGAGGATTTAATTACCCTTCTCTCTACATGGATATCTGCCCGACACACTGAAGCCCAAATGTTTTACATTCAGTATGATTTATATTCCAGCTCTATTAAAGTTACTGGCAACCGAACCACAGATCTCAAAGAAAGTGCACCAAGCATCTCAGTGCCTGAAGTTCTGTAATCTTTGGAAGGATAGATTCAGACGAGTACCCTCTCAGCAAAGGGCAGACTAAATCTGTCTTGAACTCAGCTGACCCAGGGATGGGGCACACACGTGCTGCCTGTGACGAACCTACTGCTACAGCAGTCGTCTCCAAGGGAGAGGTAATGGTGGCTGGGCAGCTCCAGGTGGAAGTGGAGAACTATAAGGTGGTTAGGAGGACAGGTCTGCCATCAGACCAGCAGTGCAGCCTCCCAGTGTGAGCCCAGATGCTGACCCAGTGACTCTGCAGGGTGGGGCAATCAAGGAACCAGCAAAGAAGCTGTAGTGTGGCTCTGGAGCTGGTGCTCCCCAGGGTTTCCAGTATTATCTCCCAGGAGGAATATGTAACATAGGACCAAGGAGGTGGAGCTGAGCCCCTGGAGACTTGAAGTTATCAATGGCTTGCCAAGAGCCAGCTCTGCTGCTGTTATTCCCCTACAGCTGACGAGACACTCCACGGAACACTGCATTTTATTGCTGTGGAGGTTTGCTTGGTGGAAGAGCTGGACTAGGTGGACATGGAGCCAGTTTTCTTCCAGAATGACATCAATATGAGTGTATGAAATTCAGGACAAAGGAGTCAAAACAGGTACAATGGTCTTCTTTTTATTTCACTCTCCTTTGCCTCTCCTGTATTTCAGTTCTGCCCTGGCTTCCCACATACATACTTGCAGGTGAAATATACGGACATCAGTTACAGTTATCAGCTGAACACTTTAAATGCTACTAGAACTGAATTAATTTTTGCTTTAAATATGCTTACCACATGGAGTATTTTCTGTTCTCTCATTATGTTTTAGGCAGGCAGCCACTTTAAAGTAGTGCTGCTAAAAACTGCTTGTCCAGTGCAATGCATTATAAACACCAAGTTTTCCCTGCATTTACAAAATATTAAACACAAAATAATATATTAGGAGAGTTGTATGAAAACAACAGCACCCATGAGACATACCAGATGAAGACCTATCTGGAGAAGTTATTAAAGTGCAGTTGATTTTTAGCTGTCATTTGTATACAAATGCATTTAATTTCCAGAGAATATCTAAAAAAAGTGAAAATACAGAAGGTCAAAAAAACAAGAATATCTACCTTGTTTATCAAGTAGTCATATGAAACAGATCAGTCAAAATAATGTTATCATTTTTAATCTAACTTATATTTCTTGATGAGGGGGTCACATGCTTTCCCAGTGTCAACAACTGGAGGTAGCACAAACTCGTAGTGTGCTTCTGGTAAGATGGAAAATGAAGACTATTTCAGTGTCTTCCCTTCCACTCTTGGTCTCTGAATCTTGTTGGTATCCACCACCAAAGTGGATACTCTTTAACACAAGGGAAAGGCAAAGCCTGTAGCACAAAACATGTACAATTTTAACCTAAACTGTCTCCTAGATATGATAGATGAACAGTGCATGGGACAGAAGTGATCAAGCCAAATAAAATAGGAAAGCATGTTGGTTGCAGGCCTTCCTATTCCTCAGGACTCAGAAAGAAATGGAAAGATTCTCGTGGAGTGTGTGAGTTTAAGTTCATTTTTATCCTCATCCTCTATAACAGGGAAGAATAAAGCAGAACCAGGATGTCATACTAACGTACATGGACTCACTTTTCATGGCATTGTCTATGGCAACTCACTCCTATTATTGCATTATCTAATCTGAATTGCCTTAGCACACAGAAACACACGCCAGAACCAGGGTTCCCCTGCCCCACGTGCAGTCTGCAGAGGATGCAGTCCCTCTCAACTGTCTTTGGTAACTTTGGACAGCAGAAAGAAGAAGGACACATGGCAAGGCTCTTCCACTTCTTTTTCTTTTATTGTGCAGAGCCTTGGCTTCAATGTTTAGGAGATTTCCCTGTGAGGAGAGAAGCTCATTACAGCATGATCTCCATTTCTAAGTATTACAACACAGTTTCTTGCAATCCCATTTCTTGAACACCTAACAGATCTGCAGGAGCAGATCCTGCCTCTGGCTGCCTTCTGCAAATGCTTCTGGGAAGCCACTTGCCTAGAGGGCAAAGTGGCTACAAAAGTATTGGAAGATTGGCAAAATAATTTAAGAGCACAGCTGGTGAGGGGGGAAGATGGATGTGACAAACCAGAAGACTGCAGATTCAGCTTTCAACGAGATATATCTCTTGAGAAGCAGATATGGAGCCTCATTAAAATAAACCCAGTATACCCTCTGCTCTCTGTTTTGAACATGGTGCCAATACTGAAACTGGTTCTAAGCAAAAGTGTTGCTTTGGTCTGCACCACAGCTCGAGGTTGACCCTGTGCTTGGGGACAGCCAGAAGATGAGCAGTGGGGCTGTGCTGGGGAAGTGGTTGCTGGATAATCTCAGTTTGGGAAGAAGCAAATCAGCAGCAGCTATGCTGATGCATCACCAGGTGACTCAGACCCACCTGCACACCCCACCCAGCCCTATTCAACAAAATCCAAAACCAGTGCCATCGAGAAGCAGTGGCATCACAGTCCTGTGAGCCACTGCCATGTTTCTGTAACTTTGGAACGGATACAGGCTGTATTAGGACACAGACAGTGCCAGCAGTACAGGTTATCTGCTGAATTTCTGCTCGTCCCAATACTCTCTCCTCTCCAACCTGAAAGCCCACCTGATCCACTACCTCTCGAGCTTTATTACTCCCTTGTTACTGACTACTGTTCTTTGTAGTACATGTATTATTGAGTTTCTGCCTGAGGGTGGTTTCTCCCCCATCCCCTCTCTGTATGATGACAATTCATTGCTCCTTCATCATGGTGAATCCTTCCTCAGTTCAGGTACATGCAGATCCCACTCCTCCTAACACCCTGCTTCTTTTTCTGTCATCAAAAGCCATCAAGACATCCTGCTATTTGTTCATCTTCTTCCAGAAGTGAGGAAGGGGTGAAAACTGGGACAGGGGGCGTTTGTTACAGTACAGTAATTTTGTTTCCTTCCTTCCCTGGAAAATGAAGAGCAAGCAGAGCGGGAGCTGCCGCAACAGTGGGGTAGGGAAGGGAAGGGGAGTCACAGCTGCCTACCCAGATGCTACAGTGATATCAGGAGGTACTTTGGTAAATGTATGTAATAAACAGTTGCCACAGCAGCCAAAAGAATACACTTCTACAAAACAAAAACAAAGAGATAGCAGCGAGCACTGAGACTGCCTGTGGCAATGGGCACTGCTGTATGGTTAATAATACCTCTGCTATGAATAAAATTAGCAGGCTAGTCTCCAGGCAGTAAAATCAAAGAACAATTAAAGAAATAAACCCTTTCAGAATTAGAGATAAGTGCTTACTTGGGCTATAATATTGATGACTTAAATTTTCCTAAAGAAAAAAAACCCCCACTTTTAGAATGCATAGCATTTTTTAATGTCTTTTTTTCCCGTGAAAATCTGCTGAAAACCCCTAAAATCTTCCTTTTTAATTAATCAATTAATCAATTAATTAATTTTTAAAAACTATCATCATCTCAACTCCTTCATCGAGATGGTGCAAAGAAGTGTCATTATTAAAATGCTAGAAGATGCTCATGGTTCTTACTAGTTATAATCTAAACCCAGAAACTTAGGTTAAATTCAAGGCTCAAGAGATCTAGTCTAAGTACTCTAAGTAAATTAACTCTTTACTCTAAGTAAATTAACAATACATATTTACATTTTAAAAGAGTTGTTCATTTTACTTTAAATAGACTCAATAGTTAGTGAAAAATCTTGTCTTACCATGACCTAACACTTGAATTTGGGTCTATGCTAGATCCAGTATTTTTGGTCACCCTACAACATAAATGGGAATTTGTGTCTTCAATATGTTGGAATATCAATATTATTAGATGAGATAAGCATGATTTTTGCATAGGTATCTTTCATTAGACTTATTACTCATAATGGAAACTGAGGTTGAAGTCACTGGGCCACTTGTCAGTCAGAAAGGCTTTGGCAGAGAGACACATCAGACAAATCATTTACACCACTTAATTTCCATTGCAGTGAGAGAATTCAGCTGAAAAATTTGAATCAGACTTTCTTCCAGTTCTTTCAGTTTTCTGATTGAGACCACCTTTCATTAAGAAACATTTTTTTTTTAACGTACTTTTAGGCAAGCAGTAAGGGAAGGAGGATATTAAGACATTTTTCTAACTCATGCTGCAATTCTTTCAAAGTGGTTATATCCTGCTCTTATCATGTGCTTTTCATTGAAGCCAGTTACCATTTTCATGTACACTTTGGAATCAATATGTTTGTGGTATACCTGATTGTTAGAACATATAGGAAAACTGATCCTAATGAGCTGCCAAAAGAGCAATAATGTATTACAGGGTATTGCTTGATATTGCTTCTTATTGAGACCACTGGAATTCAGTATGGCACAGCATTTTTTAATCGTCAGTCTTCTGTAGTTTAAGCAAGGTATTTCTAGAGGTTCATTTATCACCCAAAGAGAGATGCAGTTTAACTTTGGGGCTTCCTGCCTCTTTCTTTCTTGCAACAAACCTGCAGCACACCAGGTCGATGTGCCCAAAGTCTGTATGAGGCAAATCCTTTTTTCTTGTGATACATTTTATCTGCCCTCCCATCACAGGAATTGGCTGGAGCTGTGAAATTGTGTTGTGTTTAAAATCAGTAAGTTTGGGCCACACTATTAATAACAAGTAGATTAGGACCAAAGTAAGTATCACTTAGTTGATTTCATTATTCATTTCTAAATAATATTGCTAAAAATTATGAAAAGTATCCTAGTGCTTTAGCAGACTGGTATTATTCAAAGAGTACTTTGATGCTTTTATCCTCCAAAGTCCTGTCCTCAGAGCATTCCTGAGATAGAAACCATCACGAAGAGAACTGCTTCTTAATGCACAAAATAGTTATTTATATTATACTATCTACAGCAATTTATTCACTGCAAACACCATTACACAGTGTATGATCACAGCATGCTGAGTATTCACAATGAGATTTTAAAAATGGCAATTTTGTTAAGTATTCTCCTCTTTGTTCAGCTGAAGAAAATTACATAAAACCCCTCACAGAAGGCTTGCCTTGCTCAGAGTAGGAAACAATCATTTGCCTCCTATTACACATCTATGGGCTCAATTCCCTTTTGCCACATCTTCTGTTTCTTTTTCTTTTAAAGTAATACCACTAACTGAAGTTCCAGCTCTTTTAAACCACCAGAAATTGACTGTATAGTTTAAAAAAGATAAAATATTTTTCAGCCTGATTTGCCTCTATGGGAAATTATATCAAGCACGATTTGTAGCCCTATTTTAGTAAAAGAGGAAACCACAAGTAACTAGGAATGAAAAACACTACAGAAGAATGAATAGGCTGTCCTGGGGCCTTCTAACATGACCTCCAACCTTGCAAGTTGCCAAGTCATATTACTTCCATGTTACTCCTAATTTGCTTTTCCTTGAGTTTTTTCTTTCCCACGATTGTAATTTAGTTTTCAAAACATAACTACTTTTTAATTTCACAACATTTCCCTTTGCTGACAAAGTTGTAATTTACCATTATCTCTTCTCTAAGTTAATCAGAATCCATGACATGCAACAGTGGGGTGGCACAACCAGGCACTGTATTTTTAAAATTTTAAATCTAATTTAAAAGGATGAGGTGACTAAGTGCAGACAGATAACACAAAAACCTCAGAGCAGCTGGAAGATTTAAGAGGTGTAGTAGGGAAGAAAGCATTCTTTAAAACAGCATTGACTTTTTAGTTTCTGTGGAAACCTTAGAGGCAATACAGCAGAGAGAGGTAGACAGGACTAAAGCACAGCAGCTCAAACATACTAGAAAGACTTCTCATGAATGGGTGGAACACACTGAAAGCTTTGGATCTGAAATGCTTTGATATGTTGATTTGATCACTTATAAAAAAATGACAGCAAATTTTCGCTTTTTTATCAGAAATGATGAGAAATGACAAAAAAAGTCACAGACAATGTGTTAGTGATGAATGGATCAACTGAACTTCAACTAACATGTCCTCCACTTTGAGATAATGGACTGCTGATTTCATGTCAGAAATTTTTTTAAGTCTTATCCAAAAAAGATCTTTACACTCTCTTACTTTTAAAAATATTAGTGTAAAAATATTCTGCAGTAGTCAGACATTTCAGTAACTGAGAATGATTTATACAGGATTATTTCTAATATATGTACATCCACATTTTCTGATTATTACGGATGCTACAAGCAAGGCAGCAGTATTGTTCAATGCCTTCATATTCTCTGTTCCTCAGAAAGCTGGTCTTCTAGCTGGTCCACTCACCACTGAGTCTTTCCCCAACACTGGATTTATCCAATGGCCTCTAAAGAAGTCTGATTTGTTCAAGACTGTAATCTTCAGGAGTCCTGTCTACAGGCAGTTGTCTAAATAAGAGCCTTGAAATGTTGAAACCTTAAGCAACAAGATAATTTTGCAACTTTTTATTGTGAAGGGGCCCGATTCTGAGATTTCCTTTTGTGACACTTTATAGGGACTTCAGTTTTTACACACAGGCCGCTCGTAAAACTGTTCCAAAATATTAATGAGGAAAAGCAATGAGAAGCAAACTTAAAGAAGTGAGCATTTACAGTTTATCTCAAATATACAATACAGCTGTGTAACCAACAAGTCTGCTCGTGTCCATTTTGTAAACAGAGGAACAGGCTTAGATACAGACCCCCCTCATTTCAGTGGGAGATTCGCACATGCTTACATGTGAATTGCTTGCTTACACAAGGAAACAACTCTTTATTATGGCACAGATTAACTAACATGATGTTAAACACATTATAAAACAAGCCATTTCCTCCTGAGTAAACAAACCTATAAAGCCAACAGGCACAGAAAAAGGAAATTTGATTCTGAAATCCATATACTTCAAAAGCAGATTCCTTTTATTTAGTCAATTTAGTTAAGAGGCTGTCTTATTTCTCCAGATCTCTGGTAACAGAAGAAAACACACTTGGAAATTACTGGCAAATGGATACGTTTTCACAACCTTTTCCCTTCATTTGAAATTATTCTCTTACTTCAAATATGGAGACCAGCCATAGGTCCAAGGTGAAAGAAATATTAAAATGTCTCAACCCTCGGCTAAGACTGATTGCCCCCACTGCAGCCCACGCTGTGACTCGTCAGAAGAAACCACCATTTACAGGCAGTTTTCTTAGCAGTGTCTAAGGTATGAACACTTTACACCACCAGACTGACTAGCCAAAATGACCAGGGACGTGCCAGATTCAGACTGGGACCCAGGAATGTTTCTTCTTCTGAGTCAACAGAATATTGTTAAAACTTTTTAATGTCTGCAGGGCGAGGGGACTTATCCAGATACATGACAGGGTAAACAGAAAACAAAACACAAAGAGATTTCTTGTTTTTCTATCAGGATCATTTTCCCCTAGCATCTTTTGGGAGAGTCTTTAGGGCTAAGGTTAGGAAGGGGCTTACATAGGAACAAGTCTTCTGTTCTGAGGTGGCTGGAATCCTCTCAAAATCCGACCTGGAGATACCAAGTGAACTTGCTACAACAGTCCCAAAAATGGTTATGCCACAGACTTCACTTTAAGAACAGGATTGTTCCAATGTGTTTTTCAGTAAAGGGGAACTAAAGCTACATTCTTCCCAGTATGCACACCTCCATGGTGCTCCATGGATCAGAACTTTTGATTAGAAAACCATTCCCTATTAATGGCTTTGTTTCATCACTGTGTGTATTTAAAAGCAGGATTGGAAAGTGGTCCTGGGAGGAATGATGGCAAAATTGGTTTAAGAAAAGGATGCTTGTTTGTTACATAAAGGTCACAACAAAAGGGAATGGCTGGAAGGAGAAGTCCTCTGCCTCTGTTCTCAGGATGGGAAGGCAAACAGCCGGGGTGCAGGTACTTGCTGGTGAAAGCAGTCTTCACCTCAGAGCTGGAGTTTAGGAACTCAGAGCTCTGTAAAATTCCTCTCAAGGTTTCAGGTGACACTTTCACTGCTTTCATGGCCCCACACATGATCTACATGAGAAATGACACCTTATCTAATGAAGAATCAACACTTCTAATTAGTAACAGGGAACTATCATTCTAATCTGTAAGTCATAATCAATGGCTCTGTCACAGAAGAATTAAACATCACATATATAAGGTGGGTTTTTTTATAACCACTGCGTATGTTCCTTACATCAAGATAAAATACCAACAACAGTTGAAATTGCCATTATAATTTCCTTGGCAACAACAGCTTGGAATCCTTACTCACACAGATGTTTTTTGCATGATAAAAATTACATTTGTGTTGTTTTCCTTCCCATTTTCAGTTCCAGCTCATCTCCTTGGCGCTCAGCTGCTGGTGATACCTTCTCTCATCATTGTTTATTTACTCGTAATATTACTGGTTGTCTGCACTAAGTGACAAACAGCTGGTCTTTGAGTCAGAGCTACCACCATGAGGAGAACCGCAGAACACAACACTACTCATGCAGAAATTCACAATGCAAAAATAACATGTGGCTTAACCTACGAACACTAGAGTTATATTACTTATCTTTATCATGCACTACCGCTTATCTTTATTATCCTAATTACGCTTGCTTAAATCTTGTGTATTCAAAGCAAACAGCCGGAGCAAATGGCTATGAGCTACAAAAGTGCTCATCCTGTGGTCTCTGGTTCAGCCCTAGCCTAGATGGCTCCTGTCCAAGTTGTTTGTACTTGGAGACTCTTTGGTGGTCTGCATCTAATGAATAGGTATTTTTACAAATCCATCTCTCAGTGGACAAACATCCTAAGTCATAAGAATATCACTGCTGATTCCAGCCTTGCTGGCAATGGCTGGAAGAGGAAATACTCTGGCTACATGTGCCAGGTCTTGGTTGAGGCCCTGAGAATGCCACGGGAACACATGCCAGACAGCTGCCTGTCTTTACTGGTTATTCACCCAATAATTAGGGATGTATCTGTACTAATTCCTGTAATGATCAGTCAGGTACTCTTCACAAACACCATACTTGGTGTAAGAGCTTTTACAGAAAAATGCCCTGCGCTCTAACACAAAGGGAAGGTGTGGTGGAGAAAATTCAAGCCATATTACTGTTTGAGTAACTTGGATATGATCAAAGTCAGCAATGGTTCACCTCTACTGCTTGTGATAATTTTGTAGGAACCCAGCTGCCTGAGAAAGACTTAAAATTTACCACTTTACATATTAAGAGGAAAAAGTGTTCCTCTGTCAGATCATACTGAATCACAATGTGCATATGTATTCTTTTCACAGTTTCTGCACTTTCATTGGTTTTGATGCCTTCAAAATAATCTTTTTTAAAATTAATGTACTTGCCAATTGTACATTCTAGAAGGGAGAGCAGCTGTTTCCTCACAACTGTATGCATAGCCTTTTGAAGAAAATTTTGTTTATTAATAGTAATCTGTTTCTCATAGCTTCGCAATTTCTTAGATAATAGGGTAAAACACAATCTTCCTTTCATGTTCTCTGCATACTGAAGAGACAGATGCAATTGCAAGAGACTGCTTATGCTGAGGGCAAAACTTAGCACTGCTTAATGTGACTTAATGACTAAAAAATGTGTATCATTTATAGATGACATCTAGCACTCTGCTAAGTTGTTATTATTATGGTCAATGAATATTCTTCCCTGCCGGTTAGCAAAAGGATTTGGAATTAAATCTGTTTTCATTTTACTTGTTCCAGTAGACACACTGAAAGCAACAGAGCTACCCACACAAGTAATGCAAATGGCATTTAGTCTTTATTCCCAATCTTTTTCTAAACAGAAGCTCACATGCAACAATACATATATATTAACTTGAAACACAGAACTGGGAGAAAGGGGAAAAAAAACAGGACTGAAGAAAGGCTATTTTACAGCTACACAGACGTGTAAACACCTCCAGGAACTTTGCTTAATAAGGCCAGCTACTTTCAGCTATCACTCCACCGCCCGTGACAATCTTTGCATGAAAGCATTTCTTTCTCCCCCAGGCAACACTATCAAGTTAGTGCAGTTCCCTCGAAATACATAAACGCTGTATTTAAAATTAAATGTATAGCATATGGAAGACTGGAGCAGTGCTCTGGAAAGTACCCCCCTCACCCACTCAAAGGCACTCGGGTACACAAACAAACACCCCTGTGAAATGTGGTAAATGTGGCTGGGAAAAGGTCAGAATACAGGAACTGCCTGTAGATTTTAACTCATATCAAGACACACTCTTGTGTAAAAGATACCACAGGGTCCACAGCTGATCTTGAATAACCTCAAAACACGAAGTACACCATGAAGTCAACTCAGCAGTGTTTAATACATGAGCACTCTTTCCCTTATGGAATACATTGCTCGGCTTTTCCTAATGATACTGAATCGATTTACATGTTAATTTACCAAACTGGGTGTATCCAACCCCAAAACAGAGAAGCTGAGAGTGACACACAACCTTCCCGGGAAATGAAGGCTCAGTTCTGTGTACTCAAGTGTTGCTCTGAGTTTCAGTGGTACCAGGGATAAAACTCTCACTGACTTCAATACAATGCACAAAAGTGAGCATTTATGAACCACTTATAAGGACATAAAATGTGCATGATGTTGTGCCTGCAATTTTAAAATCACCTATTTTTAGTGAGTCTTGTGGAAAAAAAAAAGTCTTATGTGTATAATTGTGCATTCAAATTTATGTTGACCTACTTTAAATTGTTTTCTGTTTATCATGTTAGGAAAGATATTCTAAAACTGTAACCTCAAATGATCAAAAAAACCCCACTCCAAACCTTCAAAATCAAAAAGCAGTGTTTGGTGGTGTGGTCCCTGAAACCACCAAGCTTTGATCAAGGTTTTTTTGTTACAGCAATACTTCAGAATCATACGAAAATATGAACCAAACTTGTTGGTTGACTTCCATTTCCATCACTTTAGAGGGAGTCTGTGTTTGTGCAGAATGATTTAAATACAATTCTCTGACATTCAGAACTGAAATGTCTGTTCCTGTGTGCAAGAAGAGAACTCAGTAACTTGGGAAGTCTATTAACTTGCTTGACAAATCTAGATGTATTACATTTTTGGTGTACATTTCTTCATAAACTAATACTCACTATTTAAAGAATATTTCTATTTTCATTTGCATTTTTACACTTGTTTTCAAGTAATTTTATCACTGATAGGGATTATTGTTGGGTTCAAGACTCAAATCTTACTACAATATAAAAAAATGAAACACTTTTACGTGAATACTTTCTCTGCAGAGGTAAAAGGTCAAACAGAGTAGCACTAGACAGGAGAAAATGAATTAGTAAACTGAAGGAAAGATAATCAGTCTGGTTTCAAGGTTAACTTTCTGCTCTTTATTGCAGTGAGGTTTTTTCCCCTTCTTTCTTTGAACTTCTAAGAGCATGGCAATTCCACGTTCCAGCTTGCTGTGCTACTGCAGCAGAAACTACACAAATAGACAAAATGTCTAAGAATCACACCACCTCACGGAAACTCACCCCTGCCCCTCAGTCACTCCCTCTGAAAAAAATCTAGAGCAAAGAAATATCCTTTCTGTTGAAAACCAGGAAACTGAGGTCTGGCAAACTGGCAGGTAAAGTATATTTATCTTCCCCAAAATCATGACTGTGTGAATAAGAGGTGCTTCCAAATGAGAGCAGTCAGCTGCCTCCCTGGATGTGACTGTAAATACTGTGTTTAAATACAGAATCATAATATTTACAAATAGAAATTACACAGAGCATGTCCTTCAAAATCTCTCTGCAACTGTCTAGAGGTTTCTGTGGTAAACAAACTAGCATAAAGAGTGGGTAGTAAAAGTGCTTTAAAAATAATTTTTTTTTGCAAATAAAGCAGTATTAGCAACAGACATTGCTCTTGTGTTGAGACTGATGTCTTATTTAATTCCTTACTTTGACTTCATAAACCAAATAAATACATTTTACTCTACAGATTGAGGAAAATCTGCAAATATCAACTTTTTTTTTCACTTTGCAAGCTTTGGAGAGCTTCTCTAAAATGTCCCTACACCTTATTGTATGAATAACTTTATGTCTGAACTTACTTATATTTAAAAAAAATGACAGGAGATATTTAATGTGACAGGTGCCTCAAATACAATTTAAATTTATGTTTTTCAACTTAGGCAAATTAGGATTCCCCAACAACGCTACTTAAAAGTTTTCCACTGACATATCTCAAAAAAATCACATCCTTTTTTTTCTCCTTTTTCATCTCTGTTTTCCTATAATAGCCTCAAGTATTTTTCATTTGTCAGCTATAAAACATTACAGTTATTCATTACATATGGCCTTGGCATACTTGTTACAGCTACCTAGAGTACATTTCAATACCAGAATAAATTTCTCAGTGTAATACACTACTAATGAATCAAATAAAATCCAAGTGGTTTGGGGCTTCAGCTGACACTAACTTATTACCCCTGTAATCACATCATGAGCAGAAGTGGCTCAGTACCTTTTATTTCATGTTTGGGAGGTTGCAGTGAAACTCACCACAATATTCTCGTTCTGTGATTTATAATTACCTCCAAATCTCAAAATATATATTTACATGTACATTGGAAGTTATTTTTTCAGGGGAGGTCGTGTTATACTAGCCACCACAGATGCCCAAAAATCAACATCCAAAAAAATGCATATTCAAACATACATCCACAATTATTCTTCTGGCATTTTAAACACAGTACTTTGCTTCATTAAAATACTTCACACCAGTCCTCCTCACTAGGGACTGACCCAGAACCAGAAACTCCTGACTGAGGAGTGGGGGCGGGCAGCCGTTCCCTTGCCAAATATATTTTCAAATCCTTTAACAACCCACGCTGAAGACATTCTTCATTCATTCCATACCATTTCTTATACAGACACACGGAAGACAAAAGAGAAAGGTTCGGAGCAACACCTAGTCCTTTGCTGTGGGCTTCTCACACAAGGAAAAAGACCTGGACTTGAGGGGTGAAGGAATAGTTTTATGAAGTTATTTCTCTGCAGTCACACGTAGCACAGCTGGCAGTCACTGCTCTACAATAGTTAAAACTTAATAACACGTTGCTGTAAATACTTTCTGCGGGGTGGCGCCAATGAAAATATTCACAGTACTATAAAGAGGAGCCATTAATTATCTTCAGGTCTTACCAAATGTTAGGACCTATTACTAAAAATACACATGGAGGTGAACAACAGTATTTTGTGCACATGAAGCTACTTAAGGACATAAGATGCTCGCTACCCACGCTTCCAAGAAGCAGCTTACCGTTTTTGACAGCAAAGTGAAGAGTTATATTCTAGGAACTGAAATAAATTTCTTTTATAGCACTATTTTTCAGCCAGTACACTACCAGAAGGCACTAATAAGGAAGGCCAATTTAGTTCTCAATTACCCAAGGACGGCGTATTTCAGAACAAGCCTTAAGAGTTTATTTCTGGATTTTCTGTGGGTATTTTTGCTTTTTGTGGTTATAGAGCATGTGATAGGTCCCCACAGCAGGCACAGAATACAGGACTTGTTATCAGCTCATAGAAATGTTACAATCAGGTTTTCATCTGTTCAGCACAAGTTCAAAACCAGGATGTCTCGTGTTGAACATCTGTACCTGCTGTACCACACGACAGTGGGAAAGGTTTTAGAGCTTGAGGTGAAGGGACCCAACCTCCTCACACAACACCTTAGTGTGCTGGTGGCTGTCTGTCGTAATTGACTCTTTTTAACTACAGAAGTAGGTTCAGCCTCACTGCGATACATCCTGCAGGGAGAGGAAAATGAGAAAACCAACTGTGGTACCTCTGAGGAGTAGAATACTTCAGCACATATTCAGATTCACTGTTTATAAGGAATCTATTTACTTTAAGATAGGCAAGCAAAATCTCTGTCAATGGGTAGAATAAACACTATTTAGAGTGGAACCATTTGTAACATGCTTTAATTGGCAATTTTCCCTTGATGACTAACATAGCATCTTTCATGTGGGGATTCTGCCGGTCTGTGATTTTCTGTCCCTGTCTTAAGAGATATGAAAACCGATGCACAAAATACATTCTCTTAATAACAGAGCTTAGAATAATACATCCATTGTCACAGGGACCACACTTGTTTTCTGTAACCAGATGAATGCAACCAGAGCAAGAAAGTAAGGAAAAATATCACCAAAAAAAAAAACCTAACCCAACCAAAAACCAGCGTATTTGCCTCAGAACAGATGGCAATACGAAATTGTGTTTAATTTCATTCTTTGTATTTTAAAAAGCCTTTTATATGCTCTGTTCTTCTTCCTTAAATTGGGCAGTACCTGTCAGTCGAGGGTCTGTACTGAGATACTATTTGATACCCACAATACTATTTGATATCTTCACTAGTGACACAGACAGTGAAATTGAGTGCACCCTCAGCAGGTCTGTGGATGGCACCAAACTGAGGGGTGCAGTGGATACGTTTGAGGGAAGGGATGCCATCCAGAGGGACCTTGACAGCTCCTTGACAGGCAATGTTTTAAACTGAAAGAGGGTAGATACAGATTGGATATAAGGAAGAATGCTTTTTAAGAGAGTGCTGAGACTCTGGAATAGGTTGTCCAGAGAAGTTGCCGATGCCCCATCTCTGAAGTGTTCAAGGTCCAGTTGGATGAGGCACTGAGAAACCTCATCTGATGAAAGATAGCCCTGCCCATGCACCTGTTTGGACTAGATGATCTTTAAAGGTCCCTTTCAACCCAAACTATTCTGTGGTTCTATGAGTCTATCATGTTGCTTCATATTAAAAAATACACCGGACAATCATAACACATCATACTGTATGAGGACACACGTTTCCATGATTTCATCTTCACTAGAACAAACACCTACTTTTCTTTATGCTCCCCAGTGTGTTGTTATCAGAAAATATACTCTTTCAAGAGTCTGTCAGTACCAACTAGAGCTGCTTGCAGCAGAATGAAAGAACACCCCCCTCTTCTAACACATGCATATATAAAAAACCTCTCATAAATTAATGGGACAAACATTGTCATGATACAATTCAGAGCTGTACTGGCTTACTGAGGATTAAACTTGGCCGAGGAAGATCATTAGGAAAACAAAAGGCTAGAGAAATATTTTTTTTAAATCATGGAAGTGGATTGTAGAAGCTCACAATGGAGTAAAAATGTAAACAGCTGAATAAAGATAATTACACAAAACTCGGTCTCAAGATCAGCACTGTCAGAATGTGATCCAATGTAAAGAAATACACACTACCAGAGAAAAAAAAGAATAAAATAAAAATTCGTCCAGGTTCAACGCAAAAGACATTTTCCTTTTAGAGAAAACTGCATAAAAGGCTTTCTCTCTTCAGAGGAGGCAACAGAATGGAAGGGAATGAAAAGAGGCAGTAAAAGCTCTGCATTGCCAAACATTATTCAAGGTTCGAAAATGAAAATGTTTCATTGCAAGGAAAAAGACAAATCTGATCAAAGTCAGTCAACTCGCTTATTTATATCTCAGCAAACACCTTGGGTCCGCATTTTGTCAATCTGTAGAAAGCAAAAGATTTTTCTGACCTCATAAATTGGCAAGAAATGGCTTGTGTACTCATCTACTCAGCTCAGCAGATACCTGGCACCATTTATTCTGGCTCTCACAGAACCAAATACACCTACCATAAGGGTGACTGCTATGGAGTTTCTGAAAGTCAAGAGGGAAAAGCCTCATTTAAGCCACTGGCATGTCACAGCGGTGTCAAGCTTACGCTGGGCTGATTGCCTGACAAGGCTGAAGACAGCTCCACTGAACACTGCGAGGGTCACAGCCCTGGACACGGCAGAGCTGGGGTATAGAAGGCAGGACATCTAAAATGTTGTCAGCAATGTCATGCTAAAAAGTTATGGGGAGAGGACACCTTGTTTACTGCCTGGAAGTTTCATTCAGCTTCCCAGTCCTTTGGTGTGCAGATGTCACCACCAAAAAGTTGCAATATAGTGATGTATTGGCATGGAAGCATCTGAAGAGAACACGTCTAAACATACAGGAGGGACTGAATTTGATCTGTTAGTATGTATTCACATTTACCTTCCATAGCTTACTAGATGAATAGGAAATAGTTTATTCATTAGGCTAAATGATTTTACAGTGTCATAGTCATTCACTCAGCTAAGTATGAATGCTGGCAAGGTCTACGTATGGATTATATACTTGGACTAGACTGCAGACAGTATTTACTATTTCTTAAATTACGTTAACTTCTTCAAAAATATATATCTTGTAGAAACCTCTTCTAAAATTTTCATTCTAAAGTTTAAAACTGTGGAGTCTCTCTCCCATATTGGGACTGGGTCTCACACACACACACAGATCCTGAAGCAAACATGTCAGACCTGTGGCTATGGAAATGTGGCTACGGAGAGAGCTTCTCCCATGTATTGTTTCTAAAATCAGTACAACTATTTTGTATCTTCCATATGCATTACCTCTTCAGAACACATCTAACCTCAGACTCCTTTTCAGATTAACTTGGTTTTCTGTATCCTGATGTTTTCCTTTAAACAAATATTAGCATGGCCAATTGGCTCCACTACATTACTGAAGTGAGCAGGAGTGGCCACTGAGCACATGCTGTGACAGCTACCCTTTTAAGCAAAAATAAAAGGCTGTCAGAGAAGATGCACCTGGTTTTTATTTAAGATTTCAAATTACCTCTTCAATGGTTTCTGCTTGCTGACAAGCAAATGCATGACCTAGGAATCAGCAGCTAGAATTACCTATTTGCTGAAAGTGTGTATTTGCTGACTTAATAGTGTTTATCATTTATCACATACACCAAGGAGTTGACAAATACAATCTTCTTGTCCTTAGTAATTTTGTGGAGCAAGAAATAACTCAGTTCATTCTTCTTCCTTACTTTACTTGTTCCTAACTATGGTACTGTGCCAAAAAACAGCTCACAGCCATTTCCCTTCTCTAACATACAAAGTCAAAGTAAATTTCCAGCTGGCAAATGAAATGCAAGGCTGATTAGGAATGCAATATATTTGAAACATTTGACCTTTAAAGCACAAAAATCTTGCATCTGAAATACAGTTTGTCACATATCCACAAAGCCATATCTAATCAGGAAACACAGTTGTTAAAGCTGATTAATGATGACTTTGCAGTTTCATGATTTTTGTATATATGTGTGATCATCCTAACTTTGTGAAAGGAACACTGCCAAGTTCTTGATTTACAAATATGTTCTACTTTGAAACTGCTATCCTCTTACGGAATTATGTCATATATATACACCAATCATGTTTAACTAAGATCTGGGATTTTACCTTCAAACTGATGAAGTGCATCAAAGAAAACAACTGAGAGCTTGACACTGAAATACACTCTCAATCTTTTCAGTTTCATGCTGTTAATAATTGCTGTGTCACAAGTCATCAAACTCTGAATTTCCTTCATATTATTTAGAAACTCACCCCCTGACAAGTTCTAGAATGACCCTAAAATTCTTTGCCGATGCTGAAACAAACTGATTAGTGTGCTCAGATATTCTCTGTTGGGTGTCTAACAATAAGAAGCACAAAAACCCTGAAACACGGGATATGAGAAACCTTTAGTTATGCACAATTCTACCACTTAAATTCAACTCATTTCCTCATTCTACATAAGTGTGGAGTCAAATTCTACCCATATGGAGGAAGGCTTATTCAGACCTTATGTTTCAAAGGTTACTGCAGCAGTTAGCTCTACCCAGGTCTTTCTGCATGGTTCTTGGGGGTAAAATAAAGGTGTGAAAAAGGGGAAACTCTACAGATATGCGCAAGTCCTTCAGTTCTTCCCCTTGTGTTACAGGACATATATAAAATTATGGCTATGATGGTAAAAAAAAAAAGCAGGCAAATTCTTCTCACAAAGCCTATTATGCCTACAATAGGCTGAATATTATTCCCACTGAACACAGGCAAGTTGGTAGTAGAGGCTCCCAGTAAACTGTATGATCTTTGGAACATATTCTGGGATTCATGTTCTCCTCTTAGAGAACAAAAACATTTACTTTTCGTCCCAATCCTGCTTTAACAAGACTGGAAAGAGCTTTGTACCGATTCTAATAAAAAATAAGCTCCTTCCAAACCTAGTTTTGTATTTTGTTTAGTTGAATGCACACAACCACTCGCCAGTAGAGGGGGTATAGCTCAACCATTTCTCGTGCTAGAAGGGGCTGGCACAATATGAAGGAGAGGACAGCATGAAGAAAAAGAGGTTGTGCAAATTTGCATGCCTTTAGAAAGAGGAGTTGCAAGGGGAGAAGGGCTTCTGGAATACACCAGGAAAAAGCAGTAGGAAAACAAATATTCATTTCAGGCTTTTAGCATTTTAATATAAACCAACCAAAAGACAAAAAACAATCACCAGTACCTTCAACTGATTTCAGACTAAAACATCTTCTAGTAAGTATTTTAGCTCAACAGTTTAAATATCCTACTTATTTTGAATACAGAAATTCTGTGTGTCAAAAAATTCCAGGAACAGAACCAAGCATCATGTATTTCAATGAGTTTCAGCAGTACAGCAAAATAAGATGTTGATGTATTCTCCTTGAGAAATCATGGACAAAAAACTTAATACCATTATGTGAGTCCAATCTAGTTGAACTGGAACAGTTGTACGACACTCTGCTATGTCCCCATTGGTAACAGTGAGTCCCGGTGAGGAAAATTCCCTCCCAAAAAAGGGAACACATCTCAAGGTCAGAGAGGAGTTGTGTTTTTATGCTGCAGAATTCCTGGCTGCCATCAAACTAACTGCAACTAGCAAAAGGGAAATTTTTCAGAATCCCAAAAATATGCCTGAAGAATGTTGACAAATATATGAGCTGTCATTGACAAGCAAGTTCAGGCTCAAACTACCAAACCAATCTCTTATTTAAGAGGCCTAGGGTTTTGAGTAACCATATTAGACATTTTTATGTGAAGACCTCACAAATACCTTTGAGGCCAAGGTGTGGCTGCCCAGCACTTCCCAAATTAGACTCTTAGGTCATGATTCAATAAACCTCTTTAATAAGTGCTTAATTACTAACCCAAATGCATATATGTTATTCTGAGCTTCAAAGTCAGACTCCGGAAGTGGCGGCACCCAATGCAGGAAACCCTTTTTGAGTTCGCTCCAGCCCTGTGAGTGAAGCAGGCCTCGCAGAGCCTTGCCAGAAGGATCCTGGTCAGATATGAATTCTGCCAAGGCTTTGTAACACTTCAGAGAAATACCCATCTTTCTCAGACTTCAACTGTACAGTAGTTTAAAATAAAAAGACAACGTTCTATGATGTCCTAGAAAGTGAAAAGGCTTTGTTACGGACCAGAGCAATTCACGTTTAAAAAGCAAAATACACTGATGCTACATGTCAAACTATTCCTATATTTTAAAAGCAAAATAAATTCCAGCATTGAGTCTTACAGTCCTTGGCTTCAAATAGATTTAAAGGGGTGTAATTCAGGACAGCATTAGCTCTGTAGTCAACACTCAGTTTGAATAAATAAAACCAGCATTACACGGGCAACCATGCACATCTACTCTATTCACATAAATGAGGGGGGGTTTATATACATAAATTTTGTGTAATACAGGCATCTATCAGTTAAAGAAGCAAAGTGTACCTGTGCTACATAGTTCACTTTGTCTCTGTTAATGATATTCAAGGCAACCCCAAGAGGGGGTTCTTCGTACAGGCCACACACACATGTGATGATTGTCAGCATGATCCAAATGCACTTAGAAATAATTTTGCTCACAGGAGAGGGTCTTTGCCCAGAATACACTGCACAGCCACTACTCAGCTAAAGGCCTAAAAGTCTATTCTATCCTCAGAGAAACCAGAGGAAGAAAAAAGAGAGAGAAACAAAGAAAGAAACAGGAGAAAATACTGCAGTAAAGAATGGAATTATTTATTTTCTTGTACTAGGCTAAACAGATGCAAGTCCTGCCTGTGAGTCCCTCTTAATCTCTCCAGTTGTTCCATTTTCCCTTTAAGGTTTTGTAATTGCAATATTCTCAGATAGCCCTTGCCTCTAGTAAATTGCACCTTGCAGCTCACATGCAACCCAGAAGAGGGGAAAGAAAGACAAAGGCACAAGGCCCCACTTCACCCCAAAAAAGGTCACACAATTTTCTGGACTTAAAATGTGTATTCATATTAAATTCTTTTCAAGTGCCAGGAGGCTAATTATATAATTAATGGAAAATCTGACATTAAATGAGTTAATTTTGTTGTCCTCAGTGTGGGTAACATCTAAATTTGAAATTTCCTCTCCAATTGTTAATTAATTTTTCTAATACGGACCATAATTCTCTCGAGTGAGGGAAACTGAAGGGAAACATGTTTTGATCCCAGGAGCTGCACTGCCTAACAAACTTATAGGGTCAACACTGAATGGAGGAACATGTATTTCCTTTGTAATGAAAGCAATAGGGAGACCCATGGCCAGTTCGCTGCAAAAGCTTTCCATGACAGTTTCTGGAAAAAGCTGGGGGTAATCTGTTCAAAGGACGTGTTGTGGCTTTAAGGTCTCTGGCTGTATTCATACCAGTCTGTATTGAAATCTGAGAGATCTGGGTTCAGTTCCCGACTGTCAGAGGCTCCTGGGTCATCAAACAGGGCAGAAGAGTCAATTAATTTCATTATGTCTCATTTCCAGTTGTAACATGAAGATATAAAACTCCTTTATGAGGGGCGGGGGAGAGGGAGAACAATCACTTACAAAAATATTTAAGAATGAGTAACTGAAATCCTTCCCTATGAACAAATTAAAAAAAAAAAGAAGCAAAAATACTTCCTTTTAATTAATCAAGAGAAAAAAGATATCAGTATATATACATATATTTCCAGCAAAATATTGGAAAAAATATTTTGAGTCAAAATAAATAACAATGAATGAATGGCAAATTTCACCCAGTTCTGCTCACTTAGGATTACTCACAAGAACAAGGATTTCAAAGAAATAAATCTGTAATTATACTGAGACTTTGTTTCACACACAGGCTGCAGTTTCCTGAATAACTTCACCTTATTTACTGCTACAGAGAGCAGCAGTCCTGCCCTCCCTGTTGTCCATGATTGTGTGCTCCAGCTCTCTTGTTTGTGCTGGCATCAGTGCTCGGGCAGCTGCGCAGCTGGACTGAAAATTAATCTGACTACAGAAAAAAAGGGTTTTTTTTTTTTTAGCTAAAGCAGCTCCCTGAACCGACAAGCCGTGTGCTGATACAGAGAGAGGCAGCAATGAATGGCTGATGGATAAAGGAGAGCGAGGGACAAACTCTTTCAGTGACCTCAGGGACTTAAATAGGCTTAAATCCATCATGAAACCACTTCCTCAGCCTTATCCCCACTGGCCAGAGGATCCTTTTCTATCTTTGGTGGGGGAGAGCATCTTCGCACAGACAGAAGGCTGAGGAGTTACTTCCCACAGATACTGCCTGTACACACACAGGAAATACAAAGATATTCAAGACAATTTGTCCTGGAGAAAACACAGGTAAATGACATTTACCATGGGGCAGACTCTGGCCACGGCCTGTCATCAGACCAGAGCATCGCATGTGCTTGGCCTGTGTCCCTTTTGTAATATGCATTTTTATTTAGCAGAAAATACACCATAACTCAATATAGTAAGTCCACAAATAATGTCAGGAAAAGTTTTATTTGACTCAAATTAACGACGTAAAAGGGATCATACATCCGACTTAATGAGGGGAAAAAAAGTGGTTTTGGTCCATAAAAAATAATTTGTCCAGGGAAACATTCTAGAAGCAACAATCTAAATTCCTACAAGGGATCCCCAGTATCACAGTTACAGAACTTGTAACATTTTCTCCTTCTGTGTGTCTTTGACTAAGTACTGATTTTAATACAAACATCATCTGGATAATCTCACACTTAATTCTGAAAAGGCTTACTTTCCTAAAATTCAATTTGACAATAAATGTTTAGTCCTAGTAAAAGATTTTACTTCTCTGATTCTGGTGAGGACTTAAAAAACGGTTCCCTAGTGACACTGGCTGCATATGCATAGCAGATTTATAAAATATTTTGCAACAAAAGTGTTGTAGAAAGTAAAGTATCATTTTACTGAATGTCAAAACCTAACTCAGTAATATCCTTAACTTTAATTTTTAATGATGCGAATACCACGTTGGTACTTCATGCTTGTCTTGATTACATTTCTAGTACTCTTTTATGAGCAGCTTAAAAACAACAGAGTAAGAACAATGTCTTCATGTGGTTTAAAAGCACCAACAACTGAAATGAATCTTCTGTGTAGTCATGCTTAAATCGATTAAATAGATCCAGATCTTAGGAAAGTTCTGTAATTACACTTCAATTACTTCCCAAGCTTTAGAAAAAATAAAAGTAAGAGAAAAAAAAATCTAGAAGTTATCAGATGCCTCATCTTCCTTGTTATTATATTAAATATGCAATATTAAAAGACATAGTATGTTAAAAGACACCAATAAGGAGTTCTTCATTTATGCCAAGTGAGATGATCATTTTCTAATGATGAAAGTATTTCTCTGAGCAGGAACACTTAAATAGAAATATTCACAATCTTCTTCTCCAGCTAATTAAAAGCACTCGGTCTGATTAAACGTAAGTCTGAACAATGTTTTCCATCCCTATCCTTCCCCATTCCGTAACAAATCAGTGCTCTCCAGTGAGCCGAGGCTCTTGGTTTAAGTACTGACCCTAAACTAATTTTATTTTTATTATTTTAAGAGTTCTTAAAAAATATTAGCTCAAGTGAAAAATGAAGACACAAAGTCTTTGCATGCAGGCCTAACAGATGCTGCCAGCATAACACTTTAATGAATGACCACTTCCACAGAATGAAACAGATAACATTTTGTGCTGAGCGGTCACACGGGCCATGCCGTAATTGGAAGGGAATGAGCTGCCTCCCTCCACAAGATCTGTGCTCCTTCTAAACCTCACACAGCAACTTGTCCTGTGGCTCAGGGAACCAGGGCAAGTTACAGGAGCTGATACAGACAGACAGCAAACCCTCCACGCCTCTCACGTCCCTTGCAGGTCCCCCCCTCTATAGATGGTCGCCCAGTGGTGATCTGGCAACTACGGCTGGATGGCCGCTGTCACCTGGTGCTGGTGACTCCCTCCCACACAGCACTGGCTCAGATGGTGGTGCTGGCATGCGGAAGTTGGGCTCCCCACCCCGGCATCCCTGGGCTGCTGAGCAGGCAGCCAGCTCAGCCTTGCCTCCTCCTCCTCCTCTTCCCTTCTCTCTACCTCTGACCGCTGTGCTCAGCAGCAGCTGCAAGGTTTTAGGAGCCCTTCAATGGCTCTTCTCTGGCAGTCGTTCCTATAAATTGGGCTGGTAACCTGGCAGACCACAAGCAACTTGCCTGGAATTAAGGCTAACTGTAAGACTACATTATGGTCTAAAACATAGAAAATTACAGATATTAAAAAAAAAGGATAAAAGGTATTGCCCCCCTTTCCCCCTCCCCCCCCAACCTTTCTGCTTCATGAGTACCAGGTTAGGGTTGAGGTGAATGTGGTTGAATTAATATACTACCTACACTTTTCCCACTTTTATTAAATTAATTCACCTGGTTAACTTTTTCAGTTGTAAAAAAGTTAACCAAGCCCTGCCACAAAGAACAGTACTGCTATTTAAACTATCAATCAACAGAGCTTTTAAAACAGTTTTGTTTCTGGTAAAAGTGTTCATAAACATATCCGAGAGCTGTAATTCATTCTCCTAATGTAAAAATAAAAATGATTGTAAATATATTGGTTTAATTTTTTTTACTGTTACCACTGTAAATATTAAAGTAGCCAGAATAAGAAACATTTTAGTACTTACAATACCATTTGCTGTTAAATTTTTAGTGTTATGAAAAATCTTTTTGTTCAAAAGCTAAAAATTATGCATGCAGTATTTTTTCAAAGGAAGCCCTAGTCCATATGAACAAAACACCACACCACCAATTTAGCTCTCTGCAAAAATAGATGTCTAAAGATCATAGCCTGCCAATGAAATCTTTTTTAAATTTTGCCCGTGGAGTTCCCATTCACATTATGCAGCCTGAGAGATGATTGAGACACAAGAAATATGATAATTATTACTTTTCATAAAAGACAGAAAGCATAGCTGTAAGATTACCTTCTAAAATGCCTCCAGCTATCTGAATTCAGAGTAGCACCTTAATAAGGGCAGAAGGTAACACCTCACAGTATCAGAGGCTGCGAGGGAAAGACAGTAGTTTAAAGGAAAATAGCACCTCCTCTTTCTTGAATTTGCAGCCTAAAAAGTTCGAGGTAATTGTACCACTAACAGGCCATGTCTTTGAAAGTACATTTGACAGATCAAACACAGAAGCTGTAAATTACCAGTAATGCCAGCAATCTTTCCATTTAAATATCAGTGTATCAAACCACAAACTCAAAGAACACAATAATAACTTGAAGATAGGAATCTAAGGAGACTCAGCCTGTATATTTATTTGGTTCTCAAGTACATGGTTAAGCTGCAAGAGACAAATATGTTTGGTTTTCTCAGCAATAACAGGGATATAAAAAGAGGTATATGCAAAAACTAGAACACTGAGTGCCAGAACAATTACATTTTCCAAACACTGCAGGTACAGAGCCAGATGCAAAAGAGCATTTTGAGCTGGAACACCCACATGAGGGGAATGGCTGAGGGTTATTTCAGTGCAGCTAGTGGAAAAAGGGGGAGTAGCCCAAAGGCTGATCTCGCTTGTGCTCGAGTGCGCTTTGCCTGGCTGATCATGACCTTGAGGGAAGGATGGGACCATGTGAAGTATGGAGATGAGTAGTGCTGGAGCACCTGGCTACATCTTCTGTACTTCAGAGAGCATCCATTGGTCTGTTACTGGTATTAAAACCTTGGGATGTGAGCTTAATATTTTTGAAAAGGTTTTGTGGAATCCTATGTAAGCCTGGGAGTCTGGCCTGGTCTAAACCTAACAATTTCAATGAATTTACTCACATGTGCATTATTTTGGTACCAAGACATTTCTACTTGTAAAAGGCTTTACAAAGCTTTAATGGCAACTGTAGCAGTATAGTTATTTCCTTTGCTGAAGCAAAAAAATACACGACCATCAGGAACCTGTGTATCAGACTAAATGAACTACATGATGACAACTGTTTTAAATACATGTATGGATTTAATTAAAGTGATAACATTTTATAATGTAAACAACACAAAAACAATCACTGATAACCAGCCACAATTTACTCTGTAACAAAAACAATAAAACCAGGCAGTAAAACCATGTGCTATTTCAACTACCACTACTTCTGGTTTTCCCGATGCTGAAGCACTTCATGCAATTACTGCGTTTTCAGTGCTCTGTGTTAAAGTCTACACAGGAGAATCAAGACCATACAGCAGTGTGTCATTATTCTTCCTTCTTTTTCTCTCCCGTGAAGGCTCTTTGTGAAACAGGGCTCTTTAAAATTGTTTCTTATCAATCAGAGCCTGTTGTTTGCAATCCATACATCACACCCTGTGTAAGGTTGCTACTGTAACTTTGTTCACATTTTTCATACCACACTACACATCTACAAAGTCTACATTAGTATCTAACCAAACGCCATTTCCATTTTTAATGGATGGGATAACATCTCTCTTGCCTGCTTTTCTTCTTACAACAGAACAGTGCCACGTACAACCTGAGGCCAGTTTGTTACTGGATGACTGAGGATGCCTTCTGCAGCAGCAGGAGATGAGCATGTGTTTGGCACATACGAAGGGATATGGGTCCAGCAATATTGAGGGTCATTACTTCTCATCCTAAATGCCTGGAGTCCACACCGAGCCTCTCAGGACCGGGTTAGGTGCCTGAGGTCCCTGCCTGTGGGAGAATAGGATGCCTCAGAAAGGAATCCAGAGTAGACAGTAAGGTTGAGCCGGGAGCTGTTGAAACTAGCCAAGAAAAACACTAAGGGAAGGGTGTGCCTCAAATTCTTCTCCTTTTGCAGCTTAAGTATCTTCTTTTCTTTTTTTCAGGTGCCACACTTCCTCCTTTTACAACCAAAACACAATAGGTGCCTGCTCCTTAAATACTGCTGGAGGGTCAGAATACAGACAATGTGGAATTAATTCCTGCTTTAATTCCTTCTCTAGCTTGACATAGTTCAAACCTACACTTCTCACTTCCCAGCAGAATCTTCCAACCCTATTATGCTGGGGAAAACCCAGGGGTGTGAGAGAGGAAGGGGTCACTGGCCCCTGTCTGCCTAAATTGTGCCAGTGCTGCAATGAAAGCAATTTACTTACTTACAGCAAAAGGTAAATTACAGTAGTCTGTTGCTTTTTGGACTAAAGTCTGAAGTCTATTGCTTTTTAAATTATATTTCCCATTACTCTCATACTCCTATTCCCTTGCTATATAACAGTCTCTTGGGATTCTTCACACTTCTATTTAAATTCCAGGGACACACTGCTTAGCAGTGACATTCAATTAGTTCTCCACTTAATAAATAACCGTATATAATTGAATATTTTTGCAAGTATTAAACATAGAACATATTCATTGTTAAAATTTAAAATCTTTAGTTATACGCTTGGAGCCAGTGAATGACATTGTTCACATCAAAATAAAATGAAAGGATTACAACATGGAATGCTTATGTTTAGAAACGGGTCATTTGCAATTTCAGAAAATAGGTAATTTACAAAGTTTAAAATAAAATGCATGATTGCATTGTTCTAACCACTGAGGGACTGAACAAAAGGCTTCCGCTTTCTTATCAGCATCAATTATGGCATGAGTGTGAATAATATGAATGGTGATTGAATCATTACTAACCATTTTTGCATAATTCTCCACTTTCATTTCACCAATATAACATTTTTATAAAAGATGAAATTATATTTCTTCTAAGAGCCATAAAGAAAAACCACAGAGCTTGATCTGTGACAATTATCAAGAAGATACAGATGATCTCTCCATCCCTAACAATAGTAGCTAATAGCACTTCTGTATTTTATTTTCTAGCCATCATCCCTCACGCAAAGGTTTTCACCTCAGTTTTGACGAAGGTAGAGTTGGAACAAAGTTTTTCTTCTGCAGTCTCTTAAGGTAGTCCTTCTTACGCTTTCAAGACAGACAGAATTTGGGGACCAGCTCTGCCAAACAAACTGGTTGCCAGCGATTTGCTTGCTCTTTAGAGAAGTCACGGTAGTTGTCAAAGGAGAAGCTGGCTTGCTTTTGCCCTGTGTTACAGGGTTATACTCAGTTGCACAGAAAATTAGATAGCATCTGGTGGGAGGAGAGAAATTGTGGCTCTACGTGTGTGAGAGACATAAGCAGGCTGGGCTCTGCAGCCTGTTAATGTAGGGGACGGGGGAAGAGTGATCAATCCTGTGTTAATTATGGAGCCGGCAGATCGTTCAGCAGCTAATATTTCTTTTGTCTGGAAGGTGACTTGAAACAGTGACAGCAAAGTATGATTACCATATAAACACTATACATTTCCATACCTTTCAAACATAAGCCTTAATTTGGACCAGGAAAAAGATGAGATTAAAAGAAACTTGCACGTGAAGCATGTGATAATCAATCATCCAGAAAAAAATGTTTGATTATATGTATTGTGTTACTTAAGTGCTCTTTGAAGGCAGATGAAATGAAACGTATGTTTAAATACGTCAAACATGTTCCAGCAGTATTTTAAACAGCTATTGTACAATGAGATGACTTTAAGGGATGGGCTCATGGCACTGCAGACTTGGGCCCTTATTTCACTGTGGAATACACTGAGATGCTCGACTTCAGGTCACATAAATCAATCCACATATGCACATACGGGGACCAGGGACTAAAGGAATTGGTATATTTTCAAGTGAAAATATTGTTTTTTCCAAAAGTTATTTAACACAGTGAAAGAACCCACAGAATACACTAGGAAGAAATGCAGCACTGAGTTTGATAAGGATTTCTCTCCATCTTTGTGCAGATACCTCTCCACGGATCATATTTTGTGAGGTTTTCTTTAGGAGTGCCTGGATTTGTAAAAAGGCTTTTAGTTTTTCTGTCCTCTGATATTTATAACTTCTGTCACATATCAAATTTATATTTGATCAAAAAATCATATTTTTATGCACTACTGATGCATATAAATCATTACACAAAATTTCATGAAGGACAATGCAGATGTTTGACTGTAAACACCTGCCATAGATCTTTCAAGGAACCCTGCAAAGTAGGGGGCACTGAGATTTATCAGGTTCTTACTTGTGGAGGCATCTTCATTTGAATGAAACTAAGTGAAGCATAAAGTAAAGATCTGTGAGAAAAAAAATCCCTGTGTTATTAGTAGAAGAAGCGTTTTTTTCTATCACATAAAAAATGAGTGACAGGTGTAAGCCAGACATGATAAAAATGAATGAAAAAAAAAAAGTTGCATGTTTACTTAATCACCTTTCAAAAGACATTTTATATGAAGGCTCCAAATTTCTTTACACCACGCAAGAGGATAAATAAAGCAGCCTAGGTGAACATTCACACTTTTGGCACTCCTAAACATTAAGTTAACTGTGCTAAGAAACCAAAGTCCTGCCCAGTAATAATGCTTGAAGATGCTGCATAGTCAGTTCCAATGTACCAAAAGAGAAAAAAAATCAGTCTCTAAGAAACTTGCAGAAGAATTATGTCCTGCTTTACAACTCAACAACGATAGTAGAAGGAATGCCTGATGATCAGAATAACTGCATAAACAAACCCACTGATAATCATTCAAGTTTACAGATAAATTAGTATGGCTTTCCTAACGAATTTAATTGCTTCAAAAGCTCAAATTATGGCAGATGGCTGTAGGATGCTCTCCTTTACAGACCTGTGCTACCAAATGTGCAGTTAAAATATAACTTACTTATTCTACACCCTTCATTTAGGTGGATCTACCTTATGAGTTGGATGGATAACCCCTGAACCTCCAGAGAGTGACACGGGGTCTTACTGGCCAGAGCACTGCCACCACATATCTGGGCTCCGTGGTATTATTCAAACAAAACAAACCCTTCCTAACCTTCCCCATGCTCAGTTGTTCTGTTTGGCATTTGACTCTGAGCATTGCTTCCCTGTTGTGTCACCACGCTCGTGTGGTTTTATGCAGACCTGCCCATCTGCACGGTGGCGTTCTTGTAGAACATTTTTCATAGGCCGGGATGAATGGCTGCCACACGAACTGGAAGGCTTTTTACGGAGGACACCCCTTGTGACACTGCTTCCCGCTACTGTCTGCGCACACTTCTGATATCACAGCCAAAACATGTAATTCTGTATTCAGAAGCTGCATGAGAAGCTTTTTTCAGCTGTAAGGATTCACCCATTTATTGAACTTTTAAGAGTATTTGTTTCTCTAAACCACATTTTTCCAAACAATTACTAAAGGCAGACACTTTAGATATTGCTGTGGCCATTATTAAACCTTTGCTTGAAGATGCTGGCAAACAGCTTCATCCCACCACCAACCCCACTAGCAGGTGCAGCCAGAAATACCTAACTACATAAAGACACCTACAATATCAGTAGTCCATGAAGACCTCTCCCTCTTCATGGTGCCAAGTATTGTCATCACACTCACAGGACTTGGGATGGGGAAGGCATGTATGTGCCATGACCCTTCATCCTCCATATTGCCAAGCAGTCCATGGGAATCCAGGGAGGCACAGTAAAGGGAAATGAGTTCATGTGGTCACTTGGTTTGTTCAGCCTGGAGAAGAGGAGACTGAGGAGAGACCTCACTGCAGTTACAACTTCCTCGCAAAGGGAAGTAGAAGGGCAGGCACTGATCTCTTCTCTGCAGTGACCAGTGACAGGACCTGAGGAAATGGCATGAAACTCTGTCAGGGGAGGTTTGGATTGAATATTAGGAAGTCTTTTCACCCAGAGGGTGGTTGGGCACTGGAACAGGGCACCAGCCTGACAGAGCCCAAGAAGCACATGGACAACACTCTCAGACACATGGTGTGATTCTTGGGATATCCTGTGCATGGCCACGAGCTGGATTTGATGATACTTGTGGGTCCATTCCTACTCAGCATATTCTATCATTCTGTGAAAGGTAGTGCAAAAAACACACCATACGTATGTAGTATTTCTTTTGGAATAGCCTTTGATAATCTTAAAAACAACAGCCCTGAACTTCCTCATCACTGTTTTCTTTCATGGACATCATGCCATACCAGGATGTAATGTGGGTTTTCTTAATATCCATCTTTTCCCCATAAGTTTTTAACTGTAATGCTCAATAAATATTCAAGTGCCAGCATGGAGTGGATTATTGCTAACATGTTGCAGGAAAATTGCACAGTGCTAAAGCTTGCAATAAAAATAAGCAGAACGCCCACTGTTAAAACACTGTAGTTAAGTGTATTAGCTGTTTTCAAAAGCATTAACTCCCACACAAATAGCAATGCTATTTTGTCCAATATATTATTATCAGACAGTGAAAATCAGTTGGGGACTATCTAAAGCCTTTATGCCCACATGTATTAAAATAAAATTGCTTCGCAAAATTAGGAAATTGTGTGGGGACAGCACTTAAGATTTTACCAGGTGTTGACAAAATAATAATAATAATAATAATAAATTATGGAATTACACTATTTGTACAAACGACTCTTCCCTTTCCCCACCTGATATGCAGCATCATTGAAAAGAAAATATTTGTTTCTCCACCTCTCATTTTTTATTGTATTTTCTGTCTCATCAGCTGATAAGATTTCATAATTTTTGAGCTCTTGTACTTTTCACTTCACCAGAGTGGGAAAACTAATATTGGTTAATAATGATACATGAGAAGAAGCAATTGTTAATGATCCTAACGCGGCAGTGTAAGCTCTTCACGAATCTACTGATTATCCTTTTGTTTCTACTTCCTGTTCATCTGTCTCAGCAGTGACATCATGAAAATAATAATAATTTGCACCCAGATTCTCAAAGTGGTTTGCAAATATTAATTAATCGCAAACCTAATTATGCCTCTGAGACAGATTTTATGTTCCTATTGTTCTCTGGAGACCCACGTGCCTCTTTCCTTGAAGCATATTTCTTCTCCTTACAGAGCTATTCAAACCCCCCTGAAATTAAGAGGAGAAAAAAGAAAAAAAAAAAAATTGGGCAGTAGAGGGGAGGGAGAGAAGAGGATAGTGGGGGAGGGAGAGAGGAAAGAGGAAAGAGAGATGAAACAAAGCCCTCATATCTTACTCTGTGCTCTGCCTACCTGAATCTGGAAAAATGATGTGTTTTCGTGGCATTTTCTCTTAGCAGTAATACTAAAGGAAACTAAATTTTCCCCTGAGCTACCGTTACGTGGAAAAAAGTATAAATATTGCTAAAACAGCAAAAAGCTGTGTTTCAATTGTTACACATTGTTAAATGACGACAGTCATCTGGCACCCAGCAAGGTCTGCTTCACACGTGGCCGTGGGTTTGGGTTTGGGCTGAGCTGCAGGTGCACTGTCACACCCTCGGGGTGCTGTCACAGAACAGGTGTAAACCCTGCTGCCACATCTCCTTTCTGGGGTCTTACTGTCACAAGCTCATACAACAAGTTTTCCACGGCAACAGAAAAACATTTGACAAGGCATTTTCTCGGGAAGCTACTGACACATTTTATTCCTTTTTGGGAAGCTTACTTTGTTATAAAGCTAGGATGTGTCCCCTTTGGAATAAATATTACAAGAAATGCTTTTTTCACACCCCTTTTTATGATAATGGTCTTATTTCTTTCTCATAAAATCACTCACTGCTCTGAGGGATAAAAATACGGAAAATACTGTGGGTTACCTTTTTCCTCACTTTAACATCACAGATAGTCAATCAGGTAATTCTTCGGTGCAAGTACTATTCTTTTGACTTCAAAAATTAGGAAAGAATTATGTCAGTCCTAAAAAAGCTGCTATTTAAGTCCCAACCCCTTAGAATAAGAGCAAGTAGAAGAACAGGCCAATTAGAGCCAATGAAACCATTAACTTCAAAACTCTGATTGTCACCAAAATATCTATTTGCCCTAATGGAAATATTCATACTTCCATAATATAGGGGGCTTACCAAAGGAACAAAAATACTATGCAGTTCTCCAAATGCCTGAACAAAATTAAATGTTTTTCCTGTAAACAGCACACAGGCTGAGGAAGAGCAACACAATAACTAGAGCTCAAGTGATGTTCAGGACATTGCAGGAGCGCATCTGGGATGACAAGTTTAAGATATTTTCTTTAAAATTCAAGTAATTAAAAGTGTTTGGAATCACCTGTCCTGACTAGCAGAATGCAAATACATGAATACCCTTTGAAAACCACAATCTTACTTTTTCTTTTCTTCATGTAATAGCCTTAACGTGTACTGCATAGAGGCCAAAAAGGATTTACAAATAATTTATTAAATTAATTCTACCACAAAGTTCACTCAATAGTGAGTATCTTTGACTTTTAAAATGAAAGTGACTTTTAAAATGAAAGCAACATCTTGGAAATTTTGGTCAAATTTAGTACTTTGGTTTACTCATTTTGTCTCTGAGAAGAGCAATTGAGAAGATGACAGTGGTTTTGTTCCTCCTAGCACTTCTACATTTTGGAATACAAAACTATGGATGTTTAAGAGGTGAAATTCATATAAGAGGAAACAGCTGAGTGCATTGAAGTATTCAATAAAGTAAGAAGATAAAACAACTGAACTTGTAGCTTTTTCACCCACTCATCCTATATATCTTACCCATTTTTAAAATAAAAAACAACCTACAGACTTCTAAATCAGAAAGTAATATCAAGAAACTGAAAGCCTGAGATTTGAAGCTGTAGGAGAGCTGAAGAAAGGGAACTGTAATATGCTGGCAATGATCTCTGCAGCAGCAGATGGCAGGAGAAACTCTGTCTCTTACCTTTATTCACCATATGCCATTTGACTGATTAAAATGTATTTACGTAGCAAAAAAATTTTATAAAACAACACACATAACTATAGCTCTTTAGTGCACATCATCCCACTCATTTTTCTGGTGTTCTGGTAATCCATCTGCAAACTTCACGCATTTTTGTCCAGGTTTCCTCCTCCCTGCATGCAGTTACTTTATGTTTCCCTACAAAGTAACACGCACCCCAAACTGTTAAAGCTGTGATCTTCCTACCTGGCTGAGTAAAATCAGCTGATACTAGAAGATGAGGGAAGACCTCAGGATTGGGTACTTCAAAAGGTCCTGGTAATTCAACAGTGGCAAATTTCTCTCTCAGCAATAACTGGTAGTGCCAGACATTGCCTTTTCTTTTGAGAATGAGTTTCTTCTGTTTTGCTTGATTTTATCACCACAATGACCAGTCAGGTAAGCACCAGATCAGCTCTCCATGCACCTTACACATCCTTAGGCAACAGCTTTTCCCTTTCACCAGTACTCCACTCTTCCTGCCCCAGCCATGCAGGACACCACAGCACACATCAGTAAGACAACAGCTGCTGAGCGTCAAGAGAGAAGTGGATGTGAGTCACTGCTTTGGGTTAGCCCTGCTGGTGATGTGCTCCAACTTGCCTTAATCAACACGCGGTCACTCATTTATCCAAATGCTGCTGAGCCTCACAGCTAGTCCAGCGCATGCCTGTGGCTGCTGCTTTTAACCTTGGTCCTGGCACATGGGCTGGGCACAGTGTCCCCTCTGGAGTTCTCCCCGGTAAGTCTTTTATTCATAAAAATGTCAATACTGTGTAAGAAAACTGTGAATGGCCTGTAGATCGGAGTTGAAGTTCAACCTGTTTCACTCTGACCTGATTTTGTCATTTTCCTGAGTGAGGCAAGGATCATTCCCACCTTGCTGATGGAGGCTCTGCTGGTGCCAGGTACAGCCTGGAGTCAACTGGGCCAGGCTTGGTAGGTACAAGTGAATATGGGAAGACTGACTGAAAAGTAGAGCCCACCAGGACTAACGCAGGAGAAAGGCAGCGGGCCACAAGAGGGGTGCGAGACTGACATCAGCTATCCATACTGCTGGTTTTATTTAAGCCAGGCAAAACCTCCCTCTGAAATAAGTGAGCTAAGACCTCTCTGCAAACGACAGAATCAGCAAACTGGGAATGACTGGTTCCAATGCCTGCACTGAGGGAGAACCCCTCAGTCTGACTTGAGTGGGGATTTACCATCTGCATCAGTCGACAACTGTAGCCCATTGTTAAAAACTGTTTCTAATAGCTTTAGGACGTTATTCTTTTCCTTGATATCTTCCCAGACTGGGAATAATTCCTTCCTTCATCTACACAGTTACTCTGAAAGTATTTATAGATGATAATTAGGTCCCTTCCTTCCATCCTACTGAGTTTCCCCTATGGTGTAGGACTGACCACTTGATATATTATCCTATCCCTCAATCCTATTTCTATTTAGAATAAAAAAGCCACTTCAGATATATAGACAATCAAAACCACTTCTAATGTTGTAGGATCATTTATAAACAATGGAAAATAAAGTCTAAAAAGAGAAAGTGATGTAAAGTAGCTCTTTCTCCACATTCAAAAGATTCTCTTGGTGGTATCTGTGAACATTCATTATGCAGCTTGAGATTTTTGTTAGTTAACACCAGTAAAATACACAAAAGAAAAAATAATAAAGGTTTTAATAACATTCAGCAACGAACTCAGTGAAGCTTCTGCAAGTGATTAAATCAGCTGTGGACTTTAAAAAAAATTCCAAATTACTTAAGACATACAATTGAAATGGTGAATCATAATGTCTTGCTAAAAAGTCTTCAAGGATACAGATAATTTCAACTACACACAGATCTTGTTTCTTAATTCCAATGTTATTAATTCTCCTTCCTCTACAACTGTGAGTAATAAACCAGATTCTTATTTTACCTAGCTCTGGACTAAAAGTGGAGCATTCTCCTTGAAAATCACAATGCTAAAAGATGGCCTAAAATATCCTGATTGAAGTATTTCCAGTAGTACCATTTTACGGGGTTTTCTTAGGGATTTGGAATCAAATAAAACCTTGACACCATACATAACGCTAACAAAAATTTGTAAGAGGTGTACTAATCTGAAACAGATACTTAAAAGCTGGATTAAAATTTCCCTGGTACACAGAAACTAACATAAAGTAGCAAAGCTGATCAGGCTGTCCCTATAAAAAGTTCCTCATTTTTATTTAACATTGCCGATTTTCAGGCTATTCATAAACTATTTTTACCCTCCCTATTCCAGCAAATGAAATTAGATCTCTTTTCATGCTGTCTACAAGTTAATTTGTTGATAAATTACTATTAACTATCTTCAAAAGTAGAAAACACTATTTTATTTGTACGCATCTGGTAATGATAATCCTGGGTCTAGACAAATGAAATGAGAGTTAGACAAGGTATGTTAGTGAGCTGAGTTCTATATTTATAATAATATTAAGCTAAAAGTGGAGAAAAGTGTTATTTCGTTACAGTTATAAAAAAAATAAAAAATGCTACTAAAATGGTTTATTCAATGCTTTGGAAACTGAAGTAGAGATTCTTGAGATCTCTAGTGATACAATAAAATAATATCAAATTAGGCATTAAACTGAAACAACAAATCCATTCTAGATGAATGAAGGAATAAATAATGAAAAATCTGTTTTGTTACAAAAACAGGAGAAAAACCCTCACTATCTTTTTTTCTTAGATCTAGCAAATATAACACCCTGCATTCAGGTTTGTCTCCCTGGCTCCATGTTGTGAGACATGAGATTATTTCACTGAGATTTACTGTGGACAAATCACAGACAGATTCCCAATCCACTTAAACTATTAACTCCATGGATTACATGTGTTATGTGAAAACAAAACAAAACAAAACTGAGCCCTCCTGCACATAAATACAGTATTACTTTTAAAAGCCTCAGATAGTTCTGTCAGGTGGGAGAAGAATAAGTCTCAGAGTAGATCAGTTTTGGATATAAGGGTCTTTATCTCATATAATAACAAATATGTCAGAGTAAGGCAGTGTTATATGTATTCTCCTTTCTAAAAATCATCAACAGTTTGTTTTTATACCTCTTGCATATCAACCAGCTATCCAACTAAGACCCTTCTCTTAGCTATCACAGTTTGGAATCTATATCTATTAGTTTTTGATGGCCTGAGCAACATTTAATTGATTTCTGTATTTTATACACACATATTATATGGCTGTACCATAACATACACTGTAAGTCTACTTATCTATATGACTTCTTTGTGAATTCAGGAGTAATTGTACTATATCCAACGTAATTATAATGCAAATTGCTAATTTGATAGCAAATTTATATAACATCCTAACTCCACTGGAGTCAGGTAACTACTACTCAATTCCTCGTGTGGCAGCAAAAGCAGTGCAAAGACTCATCCAATATAAGTCTGTTCCCACCAGTTTCAAGTAGGTCACCTGAATAAAGCCCATTTCTTAGGATTTGCAAAGGCAACAAGGATTTATCACAATATTTAGAATAAAACTGATTATCTTTAGAAACCTCCCCAAATCCTTCGAGCTAGTTACATGAGAATGTTGTTACGTTGTCTTTCCGCTGTGGAGGACCACAATAACTTGTTTCTGGTTTTTTTTTCACAGTTTAGAAAAACCTACAGTGCTTTAGTTAGTTTACTTTGCTTGTGTTGTTTGAAATGAAACACTGCCTTGGGCTAAGGAACTTCTGTTCATGACAACGCAAGGTTACAAAAATTAGTCCAGATAGTAGAAACCGGACTAAGCCTGTGTTAATCTAAATACTAGACCCCAGATTTCCACCATCACACATTTCTTTATGTATTTATCCCAGTGAAAACAAATTACTACCTTTATCAATCATCTCCATTTTCCCTGGAGAACAGATGACACTCAGTGTAATCAACCCAAAGTTGTTATTCACACAAATCCTCCGAGAACAGTGATAACGCTGTCACTTCAAGTACAACAGAAACAGTATTATTTATGTGTCCTGAGCTGAGTTATAGCCACCAGGCAAGCACAGAGAAGGTTCCTGAGAAGTTTGTATCACAGTGGAGACCAGCTGTGAAGGCAGAAGGTGGAGCTCTAACTTGTGTGAGGTTACTGAGTAGGGGTCTGCAGTCACTGAATGGGGCCAGGATACAGGGACGGGAGAGGGGAGGAGGGTGAAGGGAAAACCAGGGAGGACAGAAAGAATCTGGCTAGCAACCTGTGTAACTTGGATCATATGTGGCTCAAACACATCTGGATTCAGTGAATGGCAAACAAAATGGCTCAGATAAAGAAAAAAGATAGCAGTTTATTTGTCTGTAAAACTGAAATTTCAACAGTAAGGTTCCAGACTCTTGCAACTGAAAATTGTGTAAAATTAAACCAACATTCCTAAGCCCAAAACACTGACTTGTAATAAATTGTATACGTTTTATATAACTTTTATGGAAGATTTTCATATAAACTTTTATGTATAGATCTACTGCTTCTCATTATATTAGTATAGAATGATAATTAGTGGAAACTGTGCCTGAAAAGTGTCTTGTATCTCATTTTTATCCTGTTTCAGTCTATTTGTTAAGCATTTTTTCCTATCTTACATCCTTTATTTGTCCCCAAAATGTTTTAAAATAATCTAGGAATAAACAAACAAACAACAGAAAACTACATGGAAAAAGAAGAGGCACATTTTAAAAAAAATTGGACTCATCATCAGCTAAGATCTGGGAAATTTCAAGCACTCAACAAACTTTTGCAGCAGGAGTTCCAGTGCTTAAGTTTGACTGAAGGCTACTCTTTGCCATCAACCACTTGATCTAGATCTCTTTCATCATTTCTGGCCTGAGTAAACAACCTTCTCAGGAATGAAATTAATTTTGCATGAAACAAAACAGTTCTCAATATTTAATCTATATAGTGTCACTTTCTTAAATGAATCAGCTTTAGTTTCTTCCTTCAACTAGTATACTGTAAAAACCCCCACTTCTTCCTACATGAAGATAATGTTTTTATGTAGTACCATGGACATCAGACCACAGGAAATACTCTTCTGCCTGATGATTATCTCTCTTTAAAAGATTAAATTATTGATTTGTACCTTCTACGATATCCTGCATTTTTTCTCCTAATACTGTAAGATCACCTAAAAAAGAAGTAACTTAAACTCATTGTGATTATTTTCATTTGCAGCACAAACATGCAACTATTTTAGAGGTAGGTATTTAGATTTCCTTTTTAGCTATTTCAGTGGTATTACAAAAATAAAAAGCATCTGACTTGTGTATTACTGTAATTGTGCCTAATTTCTTGTAATGCCAAGTTACCAAATTGGTTGTGGTTAGTCTAAACTAGTGACACTGTACTAGATGATTCTGATGACTCTGTACTAGAATTTGTTATGAAATGTTTGTATTTTTCCCTTTTTCTTAATTTATATAAGTGAAAAGGTAACAATTGTAATTAAATTGATCATGGTATCTTCCATATGTGTGTATTGCTATGCTAATAAGCTTTACATCCACCCATATAGCAAGCACGAGGAGAACTACCTTAATTTCTTTAGTGATCAGAAGCGATAAAAATGTGTTGTAATCTCAAAAATGAAGCATACCATTGCAGGTTAAATTTTCCTAACAGAACATTAGGTTACATGAAGCCCTGTTTTTGCAAGTATATGGTTTATTAGCTCATGATATCAAGGCCTGAACAACACAGATATTGTAAAATGAAGATTCGTCTCTGGACAGGCGCTGACTCTTTCATCTCACTGGTATCTTGCTAAGTGTCTTTTAACAATTAAAGTAGCATTTGCAAAGTAATACCAAGTATTGATTTGAATATGGCCAAATCTGGCACTTGGAGACATTAACACAGTCATTATAATATTTTACAAACTTATGTTTGCTTAAAAAAATTAGGATAAGCTTGCTTTTCGCTAGAGTGGGGCCTAAAAAGCCTTTCTTAGAGCATCATTCAGTACCGAAGTGGGCATGGGTAGGGTACCTTGGGTAGGACCCCGAGTGCATCTCCATCAGCCACAGTCAGAGAACTCCAAAGATAAGTAATGGGGCTGAATACTTAACCCATGGGACATTAGGCTAAAACGTATTCTGTTTCCTCAAATGGCAGCTCTACTCTTGAAAATACTAAATCACCATAAAGATTGAAATAGTCAAAACTACTGACAGCTAAAACTGAAGCCACGTTAACTTTTATTTTGTTTGCACTTAATTGGGCAATAATTTTGAAGATTTCATTTTATTAAGTATCTTGGGAAATGGTCTTTATCTTTCTCTGTAATGATGGGAATATAATCAAACATAGTAAAAAAAATACGTCTAAGAAATTTAATTTTTTTTTCTGCAATATCTAACTGCAACAACTGAAATACTTCTGGTATGAGAAACCAATGCAGAACGAAACACAGAGCTCTAGGTACATGTTTCTTATTGCATTTAGCACTTCTGAGTAAATGCATTTGGTTAAATGGATCAGAAATGCAGATCTTAGTATCAATTTATTCTCTTTAAAAATTATTTATTTCAGCCATTCTCTATATATTTCCTGCTTGCTTCTGAAAACACATCATCTTTACTCTCCTAAAGCTTAGAAACTTCTTTACATTTGATCTTTGTGATCTTTGTGAAATTAAACAGTTATATTACAGATTTTCATGCAAAAAGAAGCTTTATTAAATGAAATTGCTTCAAAATACCAGTGTGCCAGAAACTTAAAACTCTTTTTTGTGAAATTTAGATACTTCACATCCTACTGATGAGGCCAGTAGCTTCCTGAAGCTTTTAGTGGCAGTTGCAATTGAAGCAGAGCTTGCAGTGCAAAGTTTTCAGGCTGTTGAAGCAATAGGACTCTTTGGTGCGGATTTTTAAAGATATTTAGGCATTGATGGCCAAGGTAATTTCAGTAACAATATTCTGTTTTCAAAAATGACACATGCAGAAATGAAAAAGATGTAAAAAATGACACAAGCCCAGGCTCACTGAACACTACAAACCTTTGCTGCTAAAATACTGCGTAAAAAATTGTTGTGTAGCCACAACAAGGAACAAGACAACTTCACAAAATAAAAACTCGTGCATGCATAGACATGGAAGTAAATGACTGTGTTTAAGATGCCTAGATTTAGTGCCTATGCCTCCCAGTCTCCTTGATAATTTCTTTTTTATTGTTTTTAAATTTTTTTTTCAATACTTCTCAATGAACACAGCTGTTATGGAAGTCGTAATTGCTATCTGGTTATGTATTTTACCTTCTCACTGTAGGCAAGCACACAAAGCTACAGGGATGGGTGTCTTTGCAGTCCTTGGGAGTCCTAGCTCCCCTCAGCTTCCAAAATCTGTGCTGCTGAGAATGATTTTTTCTCAAGCATCTGACTAAGTAGGGTTGACTGACATCTTCACAATTCTAACTCCAAATATTTATATGACGTATATCCTCTTGCTAACACCAACTTATCACAGGGTAGTCAAATAGGTTTAGTACCTCATCTGTCCACTAACTACAGCTAAACGCACTGATCTCACCAAATCCATGAGAGCTGCTTGTTACTTTTCATAGAGCAATGGCAAGAGATCCAAATCAAAGACCAAGGTTCCTTTCGGCAATACAGACATTGCATTTAACGAAAACGTGGTCCCAGTCAAAAAAGGTAACACAGTATTTTTCTAAACAAGCGAGTAGTGAATCATACTAATCTGAATAAATCTCAGTGTAAATGAATCCAAAGAATCCAGTGCATGTATAGGCAAATGGAATTTCAAGGAAGAAAGGATTACAGAAACTGTATCAAATGCATTTTAAGCACCGCTTTGCGCATGTCCATTAAACTGATGAAGGCAACACATGATGAAGTTACAGGATTGCTCCAACAATCTTTGAAAGATCTTACCCACTACACACATCATCCACAGAGGAAACACAATGATATACATATCAAAGGAACTAGTTCTTCCTGACCATATTGTATTTCTCATAAACAACAGTTACTCCTGTGCCCCTAAAGCTCCCATTATGGTAATTTCTTCCCTTTGGTAAAGAGGTGACAGGTCCTGGCAAACAGATGAAACATTGCACTGCTACTTTAATTGAAACTATCACTTCTGATATAACTATGATTTCCTTTTCCCAATATATAACTGAAATTCAGGATCATAGGCATGGATCTTTTTCTCAAAACTTGAAGAACTGGACTTTTTGTGGTTTCCCTTGACCACATGGAATTTAGAATTTGTGGAATTTGATTCGGCACAAACAGCTACCCCAAAATGTATTTTTATGAGTTCATGAAACTATGAAAGTATTTCTCAGCCTGCTTAATGAAACAACTGTTAACCAGCAGAAGAAGACAGCTGTTACAACACCACTGTGGTTGGAAAAATGACTAAGTCAAAACAATAGTTTTTCTCACGAGTTTTACTCTCAGAATGAGTTCACAATCAATTGAGTTTTGCAGCAAGACTACAATCTTTTTACCACACTTTATTCATTGGCACTGCAGCATCAGCACAGGCGTGAGAGACCAGGAGCACAACTATTATCACCTCACATTTTAACATGTAGGTGGCAACCATCCCCCAATATGTCTTTGAACTAAGCAACATGAAGATGAGCAGAACGCTTTAAAGTGTTATTACCTTCTCTGCTACATCCCACGGAAACAGTTCTGATGAAATGAGAATCTCCACGGGAAGGGTGTAGTAAATATAAGAATTGTTTATAAACTGACTACACTATTTCCTAAGTAAAAGGTGGCCATTCTGAATTTTAGAATACTGTTTTTATACATTTACAAACAATACCCCTGCCTCACCCCTTTCCCACCTTTCCAAACTTTATTTTATTAGGCTATCTTCAGTTGTCTTTTTCTTTGGGCTACCAAGACAAAGTGGTAGTGCAAACCTGGCAAATGCTCAGGCTGCATGGGTAAGCTTTTAAAGCTTAAGTTCTATAAAAAACTTTTATAAGTTATAATAACTGAATTTTTATAAACTACATAGGAGCATCCAATGTAAGGAAAAATGACAACACAAAAAATGGCAGATAAATGTGACATTTATTTTTTACACAAGAATTAACTTGCAGATCTGTTTTTAGGAGATCACGGAAGTCAACTGTTTTACGAGCTTAAAAAAGTAGATGCACACAGAAGAAGGGAAACACGATTAATCTGATTACCCTTCTTCTACCTTTTTTCATTCATCTTTCAATGCAAAGCACTGTCCTCCCAGTACGGCTGTTCATTTGCTTTCTAAATATGCAGGACCAGATAACCAGAATAAGTGCCCTTAAATGTTTGAAATAATACTGTGATAGAGAAGGGCCCACCAAGTTTACAAATCTGAATTATTTTCACTCAGCCTTTCGCTGTGTGATAATATCTACAGATTGACTTGGAAGTCCACCATGGCAGATGCTATGCACACAAGTAAGATGAATTGCTCCATCTTCCAGGGTTTATGGTTCATTTTGAAGTTAATGGTTGGTCTTTCTGGTCCTTATGAAAAACGTCGAAGCTCAAATGAAATAGGCATTAAAGTTTCAAGAGCTATGAAAATGAAAACATCCCTCCATAATATTTACTGTCATTGCTATATTATTTAAATCTTCTGTTATTACTTGATTAGACTTCTAAGGCTTTACTGATTCTCTCAGGGTTAAGAACTACACACATTTTCTCCCAACAGTTTGGGCTCAAATCATTATGTTCCACCTGTCCATATGAATATTACATATCCGTATGTGATTCTTTCCTCCACTTCTATTTCCCTCTATCCCTTGGGGCAGATAATCTTAAATAAATCTGGATAGAAGACTGAGAATGAATAATACTACTTCTCTTGAGTAGAGTAAGACTTCCTTAAAAAAAAACCAAAACAAACCGCTCCCCAGTATTTTTTTCCTGTTGCCGTACAGTGCAGTTTGGACAAGGTCGCCCTGGGATTTCTCCCTCTGCAAAGTGACAGCAATAAGGTAATGACAAGCATAAGGAAAACATCAATAAAGCAGCCATCCAGCTTTCTGGATTTTAGATGATCTGCCTACCCTGGCAGGGGGGATCTTTCTCTTTTCTGCAGCAGCACCAATCTAAACTGAGTACATGAGGCATACATCTGAATATGGAAAGGCCAATTTCTGTATATAGTTGTAAAAAAAATATTAGCCAAATGCCTGTAAAAGCATCAGGTGAGCTCAGTGTGTTTGAAGACGATATAGTATCTGCAGTTTATAGCATCCTATAATCCAGTTCTTAAACTATGAAATATTTAGTCTTCTAATAAGATCTCAAGGCCATAGTTATCTATTAATTAATCCATTTTAATACCTTGATTTGTGAGATAAGGAAAAAACCCCATTGCTTGCTTGTGTCATGTGACATCACAAGCTTAATTAAAGCTGTATAAAAATAAAATCCATTAGATGCCATAAAAGTGCCAGGTGTACACGTCATTATCTCAGGAGAGAAAAACACATTTCACTGGCCATAAAAGCTAAATTTTTCTAATACCAGCACCAATAAACCTTTCAGTTAATCTGAAAATGCAGAGTGCTTGTAAAAGGTAAGCACAATGAAAGTATTATCTCAGATAATGTTTCTTCTAATGAACAAAAATGTAAAATGAACTGCAAGGGACCTCCCAGCACTGACTGAGCATAAACAATTGGAGAATGTGGCTGCTGCGTAGGTCTGTGCACTGTGGAGAGTCAGTTTAAATAACCCACCCGTTTATCGGTTCTTCCAGAGCAATCTTACACACTTAACATGTATTAAGGTAAAAATAGCGGTATCCCAGCCCTTTCCACAAAAAGCAACTTGGGATACTCAGTGAAGAATGATGGTAAGAACTCAAAGTCTGTTAGTATAGGTAATAAGTCTAAAGCAATTACTACCTGCTACGGAAACACTCTATTGATTTGGCCACTTAAGTTTGATAAATGGGTATCATATAGCAGAAACCATAAGAAGGAAGAAGCTCATAATCCTGGCACTGAATCTTAATTTATTGCAAGAATGTCAAAGTCAATATTAAAAAAAACCCCAAAAACCTGGTATTTGTGATAATGCAGGCTGCTTTCAAATGACATCCTCTTCCCCCCAGCATGGCAAAATGTCACAAGCATTAATGTTTCATTATAAACTGCTTTTTCCATCAGAGAAATTGCAGTATCCACAACTGTCTGCAGTCTGGAACACAAGAATAATACTTGTTATACTTATCAATTAAGGTAATTTTAGAATCTTTCATATCATCTGCTGGCAACAGCCACACCCACGTGCCATTAGTATTTTCACCTCATCAGTTTACTTCTCCCTCTGTGATTTATTATATAGGACTCACATGGCTAAAGGACTGCAGCACAGAAATGATGATGAAAATGCTCTGTATGTAGTAGAAACTTGTTTCAAACTTTAACATCCTGTTGAAATACTCTGCCTTATCATTGGTTTAAGTAGTTAATACCTGTAAAAACCATTCTAAAATGTAAATAATCAAATCACTATTGGATACAGCTTCATACTTAAAGAATTTTCACAAATTCTGTGGAGAACATTCAGGCCAGCAGTATGTAAAATCAGAATAAATAAAGAATTCCTAAACGCCTATGAAAAAAAGAGATTTATTCCCCCAAAAGGCACTAGCCAGTTTCTAGATCATGAGCAGACAAGCTCAGGATGGGAACGATGTGAAAGTGCACTGAAACAGAACGAACTGGCTAAAGGTATGGGTCCTACATCTGTGCAAACTTCTGGTTCAGTTGTTAATTTAACAACATCCAAAAACTTCCACCAAAGGTTTTGCATTCACATAATGGCCATGACTGAGGAATATATGTTCATTATTTAAATAGGTGCTTCCAATACTTTCTTCCACAAATCAGTTCTAGAATCAACACTACTCAATAACATTCATGACTAAGCTGAAAGGTGATTTCTGATAAAACCACAGAATTGTTTCATCAAAGACTGATGAAAAGTAAAATATTTAGAAGAATTTGCAGTCAACAGGGCTTGTCCATAAGGCTTAGTGACAGTAAGAGAGGAACTCAAAGGTCATGAAAACCTAATGGGAATCAGTAAGCATTCCCAGCATACTGCAGTGCATTTACAAGAGATACTGGAAAATCTGGAGAGCTGTAAGGAAAAGAAGCAGAGAGTCAAGGCCTGGAAAGTCGTGAAAGAGAAACTGCTGAATACTGGACTCTGAAGAAAGCTTATTTAGCAAATCAAAGTGCAGTATGCCTGTGAGAGCTAAAGCCAGATTAATTAAAATCAGAAATAAACAATGAATTTTTAGTAGTGAAACTGATAATTCATTGGAATCAGTTGCCAGACGAAGTGGCAGATTTTTTTGATGTGTTTCAGTCATGAAAAAACCTCTTTCTGGAGGACCAAGTGTGAGATCAATCCTGTGGTAAAGGTAGAAATGAGGGGCTGTGATAAGCAGGACAAGTTACTCTGGCTCTCCGTGTCCTCTGTCATAAGCCCTATGAATCTAAAAAAGTGAAAACCACACAGCAACAGCATAATATTCTCCTGTATCCTTTCATTTCATAGTTATAATTTAAGGTATTGACCCTGTTTTCCTCTGGAGAGAAATGGATCAATAGAACAGGCTCACGAAAAGAAAATGAAGTTTGGCTCTGAAATTGGTAACTACATCTTCTAAAAGTAACAACCTGGATTTTGTGTTCTGACTGAGAATGTACTCTACAAACAGTTGTAAAGTCTGATAAAACAGGAAGAGATATGAAACTTAGGGCTTGATTTTTTTATGTAACTTGATGCAGACTCAGGGGATTTTAAGACCTATCATTAATGCAGTGAAACTATTGTATGCAGCATTTACACTTCCTAGATCAGCAAAAAGAACCTAACTTCCAACTGGTCATTGAGCTGGGGAATTATTTCAGAGTGGTCGTGACCCCCTTAACCAAACCAGCAGTACTTTGGTACAGGCTCCAAAGGAGGTAAATGCCTGAGCCACAGTCAGGCCAAGAACTCCTGCAGGACACCCACAGAGAAGCAGAGTGAGACAGTGAGCACACATACAAGCTTGGAACACCCATTTCGTGACCAACACGTGAGCAGCGTGTGGCTTTTCCAAGATTCATTTGTCAAGGAACAAATAAAGACCACACTGTTCAAAGTACCACAGATCTTATGACAAGTCTAATTGGAGTTCTCCCCTACACTGCAACTGGACTGCAGGCCAGGGGACTCTCCTCTTGAGCTGGGACACCTCTTGAGGTTATGAGATTCCTTTCCTGAGACTAAGAGATCCTTCCTTACCCAAGGCAGTGAGACTTTTTACTCCAAGAGATCCTCAGTAACCGACTAATAGCATGCTGGATTAATGGAACACATGTAGTTAATTCCATTATGATATAAACTGTTGTCCTGGAAGTTGGTGCACCCAAACTCCAGCAGGAGTTTGGAAAGTGAGGGGGCATATTCTGAACCCTGTGACATGTTGAGAGGGTCTCCCTTACCCTTTTGCATCTCTGGTCTCTGTGCAAATAATTCTACCTCAATTCTAACTCACTTTGCCTTTGTGTGTTTCATCCCTGTAATAGAGTGAACCTTGCCATCAAACCTTGCTAAGCTGCACTTTTACAACATCATATTAAAACCACTTTTACTAATACCTTTAATGGTGATTCTTTAGACGATCTAAATCGCTCAGTTGTGACAATGGTGCATTATATGAAGTTGCCCTAAGAACTGGTAAACAAGTACTCAAAATGAGAGAGAGGAAGAACAGCCAGATACAGCAGTGAGGTTTTTTTTCCACTGCTAGTCAAAGGTCAGTAATTACACAGAAAATCTGTAAGCAATGTCACACAGCAGGTGAGGGAGGAAATGCAATATGATTAAGAGTTCTGTTCAGGCACACTGTTTGAAAGGCCTGTCTGTCACTTCAGATAAAGTTGTTGAGGATCTCACACTATAGAAAGGTCCTTTTAGAAAAATATTCTTCTGATTTGTACCTAAAGATTAATGATCCCTACGCCTGTACTGAGAACATCATCGTTAGAGTTTCAGTCACATTAATGAGTCTTGTAAACTCATCATCTTATGCATCAATTTTACTGCTGCTCTTCCACACAGATTAGCAGCAGGGAGAGCACTGCACAAGAGACTTCAGATGCAAAGTGCCATTTTGACCAAGCCAGTGGAGGGCACTAGGGCAGCCACCACTCTGTGACACCACGGGCCAGCCAGAGGAGTAAGTTGAACTCAAAGCTATGCCCAAACAACAGTTCTGTTTCTTCCCAGAAGGGCATAAAACTCTGTATCAAGCTGCTTGAACAACCCCTATAATTATATATATATATATATATATATATATATATAAAAACAGTGAGATGCGCAGTGCATGTACCTTACCCTAAAGGTATGCATGCTGATTTATGTGTCAGAAATGCTGATGTTCCCCTAAAAGTACCTTATCTGTAACTGAAGGCACCAGATTAACAAAAATTTAGATGAGACTTTTTTACTGAAACGGAGATGAATTTCCATACTTATTGCAGGACATGAAAACTAAATTTCACTTTTAAAAAGAAAAAAATCCCACAACACCTTTATGAGATTTCTGTGGATTTTTTTCTTACTAGCGTAACACTGAATAGATTCTTCCATTAAGGTGCTTTAGTAAAGAAAAGAAATGGATTGACTTTTGCCTAAATAGTTTGTCCATATTTTCAAGTGGTTTTGCTAGCAAGCTGATCTAAGGCTCACTGAGGCTCATCAGATTCCTTCCTGTTCAGTACAAGGCAGTTTGAATCCAGTCTTTCTCAATTTTGTTGGGTACTTTTGTCCTGTAACATTCTTAACCAGAACACAAAGCATTGTTTAGTTGTCGTTTAGATGTTTTTCTTGATAACACTCTGCCTTTTATATTGAATATATTCTGGTATTTGGTGCAACTGATGCACTCTACGATATTTAAAGGATATTTTAAAAGTTTCTTGGATGATTTCCTCATTCAGATGTTTCACTCAGGATTTTTCTCTTTCTGCAGGACAAAGTAGATCACATTCTTCATAGGAATTCCTTTACTTCCATTCCCTGCTATGTCAGCAGTAGCTTTGAAAAAATATTTTTACATCACTGTAGCTTCTCTCTTTAAACATATGATTTTCACTGTCAGATGGGAAAGGTGACTGAAATAGTACAGAGTTACTCTCATGGCTATTATGCTATTTTTTCATGGTTGGAAGGGTTGTAATGTTCAAGGGAGCAATTAAAATTGTTCTGCTGTGTAGTAATAAAGAATATTATTCTCAATTCAAGCGTCAGCCAAGAAGGTTTTATAAACTAAGAGAACAATGAATGTTTTGGTTTTAATATGCTATGCAGATATTTACTCTGAAAATAATAAACTTCATTATAGTTTCAAAATTCTAGCAAAGAAAGTTAAAATAATTTAGACTTAGAAGGCAAAATATTTGAGCAATAAGATTAAAAATCTATAAATATAAATAGTGTTGTTTTAAAACTGTTAAACATTTTCTTTCAGGAATATTTTAATTTTATATCACATACCATAAAATATATTTGTTTTCAGTGGCTTCACCAAACTCTTCAACACTGCATTTTTCTACTTAGAGAAACAAATTTAATCTTATTTCTCCTATTATATATTTATGTTTACAAAAATATTGAACCCATGAGAGTTATATTTCTAGGATTCAATTTCAGTACTTGAAATAGCACTGATTCAAAGGCTTTTATAGAAATAATATGTGAAAGCATTTCGATGAAACATAACTGCTTTAGGTTTTCCCTTCAGTCCCTTCATGACACACTTAACAGTGTTTCTCACACTTTCAAAGACATCTGGTCTCCTAAGGAAAATATAGACAAAAACTGTAAAAATAAAGAATTTTGACAGGTATCAAAGAAAAGTGAAGTAATGTTAACACATGGCAAATGGTACCTCTTTACTATGCACAAATCCTTTCGCAAGAAACATGGCAAGAGGTTAATATAACTTGTAACACCATCCTTTCCTCTTCACCTTTTAATTATTCCCAAGCTCTCAATTTTACACAACTGCTAAGCAAACGTCTCTCCAGCTTGGCATTACGTGCACACCTGGGACCAGGTATTCCAGAAAACTACTCTGGGCAGAGCCAGCAGGGCTGCAGAAGAGCTTCATTCTGAACCATGCAACTCATACACATTAAACCCCCAACTAATTGCAATGTCAGTGAGATGAAAGATGTCAGCGGACACAGATAACAGGGAAGTTAAGGATACATCAAAAGCTGCAGTGGCATAAACTGGTGTAGCGTGGTTGAGTGGCATGATATTTCTCCAGTAAGAGTCTTTCTGTCTCCTGTTTTACATGCATGTTGTAACGACCTGCAAGTTATAGTTTCCTACCCATAAAACTAGAAACATACTAAGAACACTGCTAGTATAAGTCAGACTCAACATAAAATCCACACAGGCTACCCTGGAACCGCAGAGTCTAATAACTCACACATCACATTTTGCTCTGAAGAGATGAAGCAGCACTGTTCAGAGTTATCTCATTTAATTAAATCCTCCACCATTCTAATTTTGTCAGTTTTACAGAAGTAATTCTGTTCTTCAATGTAACTGTGTCTCAGAAGGAGCAGAGTGGGCACGGAGCACACTGACACTGGGATCCTGGATCATTTTTCTTATGGTAGATATTCCTTCAGCAAGGCACTCAACATATGCCTTTATATAAATAAGCAAGTCCTCCAACATATGCTGAACATCTATGGAGATGGAGTTAATCTATGCATCCTGCTCAAAGCACCCCCTGCCTGGGGCTGGCATAGAGATCCAAATCTCAGGCACCTCCACAGAACTGTACATACTTGAACTGCTCTCTCCCACTTTGGTGATGGAGAAGAAAAGGGGATGGCCCAAGGAATGCCACTGGTTGCTTTGCTCTGTTGTCTTTAAATTGGTGGAGCAAGAATCCCTTGCAGTGAGTGTGCATTGAAATATGCAAAGGGATGAACAGGTATTACACACCAAAGAAAAAACTTGAGGCTATTTCCTTTCTGGTATTTTAGTACTATTATGCTTTGATATAATGTTATGCAAATGAGACTTCTGAAGAAGTATCTTTCCATGTAAATAACAGGTAGTATCTTGAAGAGATTAATTTCTAAAAATTTTAAAAGTAAGTATGAGGGTATCAACAGAAGGGTCTAAAGACAGCCATAGCCATGCTGACAGTACATATAAATTACTACCACAGAGTCAGCACACTGCATTGTAGGTTTGGCAGGGAGCTCAGAATTCCTGAACCCTGGCCCAGGGGATCAAAAGGTGAAGGTCTGAACATCTGGCTGATGGTGGGAGAGAAGATAGTTTAAGTTTCCATTCTCTTCAAGCTGGCTAATATGTCAAGCTGCATTTTCAGCACAGTAATTGATCTCTTGATTAAAACAAAGTGTTCCATATTTCAAGGGGGAAAAAAAGCGCAACCCTCCACAAATAAAAAAGGAGACTATTTTAAAAATGTTTGGAACTCTCATGGCATACAAATCTTCTGTATTTAACCACACTCAATCTGAAAATTAAAATGAACTTTTCTCAGGTTGTGTATAGTTTTTTTATTTAAGCAATTGAGGTAAATTTTATAGGTATTCTTCGCTTCAAAGCCATTCAAGAATCATATTATTTTTGCATACTGAAGTATTTATATAGTAAATTTTTTAGTGCTCATAAATGGCACAGAGCAAACTCAAACTGAATGTACAGTAGGGCAATTTCACACCATCTTTTTATCAATTTTTCAGTGGGTCAATTTAACAGTAGGGGAGCAAGTAACACCTATAATGAAAAAATCAAATGGTAATGAAATAACCATAGCCTTTCATGTTTTCCTTTATAATATGTTGTGTGCGTACACAGAAAGTGTTACTCTGTAATTTGAGAAATAACTGCAAGACAGAGGTGTCAAAATAGTCACTGCCTAAACCAAAATAGTATCTAATTTTCCTTCAAGCAAAACAGACAAGAGCTGTATGAAATATAATACCCTGTGCTGCGAATGAAGGCTAAAATGGGATGGGGAAAAGAAAGTATTTAAAAATCTTTAACAATATAATAAGAATGAAAAATAGAAGAGAGTTGGCATACATATAAAATCTAAGTGCTAGACTAATCACTAAGAGCACAGCTGGAACAGCAAGGACAACAAAGATCTGTGTCTCTGACATTCTCCATAAAGCAATGCTGTCTAAAATTTTTATCCAAGGATCCCATGCTTTCTGAGAGATGCCTTACCATTGTGCAGAGGGCAACCAAAGCAGTACAAGGTCCTTTGACTTCTCTAGGGTCATGTAACCAACCAGTTTAAGAGAAGAAAAATCTGTCCCATATCTCTTCTTGCCTGCTCCTGTGCTCTCAGGTTGTGTGCCACTCTACCCCACCTTTCAACTCATTTCAGTTTGCTTCAACTCCTCTGTCAGGGCAGCCAGTGTGAACTCTTTGGAGTATGGAGCTACTGGAAGTGAGCTTCAGAGCCTCAAACACACTAAAGCAGTTAAAGACAGCGTAAGTAACACAGAAAAGTGAAAACAACAAAATAAATCCTAAATAATGGGCTAGATTAGGTACTGCTGCTGGAATTTTGAGCATTCTTGGACTCTTTCCGCACTGGCTGTTTCAGAGTTGATGGAACTCTTCCAAAGTCTACATTAATTTCCCACACTTACCAAAGCCAAAGAAACACAGCAACAAGAAGAAAATGATACTCATTTAAAAACTGCAGTATTCAAATGGCATAGCAAATGCAAGGGAATTGGCTCTGCACTTCTCAGGCTTACTCAGGCTGGCAGCAAGGAAAGTTTCAAACTGGGGATCAAAGGGATGATTTCATCTGAGATGTGACAAAATGTAGAGAAGGGTACACCTACTGAAAGAAATATTTTGGTTTTGTGTGCACTGCTCTGGTCTTGGGGTGTCTTTGTTTTTGTCGGGTTTTTATTTTTATTTTTAAGAAAGTGAAGCTCTCATTCAGAGAGATGTTTTCTTGCAGAGGTTTTTTTAAGGGATAACTGTGATAAGAGGGCTTTCTACTTTCTAGATATTACTAAGATCTCTTGGCTTGATTTATTCAGCTCTTTTATTCTAACCTTCAAATGACTTCTGCAGTCTCTTTTGCACAGTCTCAATACAAGAAATGGAAAGCCTCACAAATAAGAACAAACTGTCACAAGACAAAACTGAAAATTTGGAACATAAGTTTCTTGGCCTGTAAATGGCATGAAAACGCAGCCTTCCTTATCCCTGGAGACTCATTTGTATAGCTACAAATCACATGAAAAATCTTTCAAGATGAAGAATGAAAAATTATAACAGAAAAGAATTGCTTAACACATGCATAAGAGTATGACCTGAGCAGTAACGCTGTGATTTTATTACATTTACCACATTTTTATTACGTTTACTACCTGCGTAAGAGCTTGTCTTTGAGGAAAATATATTCTCTCAAAAGACACAGCTATAATTACAACTCCTTTGAAATGAATGTTACACAAGTCCTTAGAAAGCATTACACACAGATGAACAATTTCTTCAGCTAATATACAACAGCACCTGTAAGCCCCCCGGTACATGCTGCATCAAAACACAAACTGCATGTTGCATCTCTTCATGAGTTTCTCTTAAAATTTAGTATCTCTCTGGGAATGATCCTCTCTTTACTTTGTTCTTTCTACATGCATAAATACTACTAGGGAGAGGGAAAGGTGAGTGGATATCCTTGGAGTATATGAACACCTGTTATCCATAGCTTTGGTAAAATTTCTGTAATGAATGACTTTAGTTAGGTGAAAAAGTTTGCATCACTCTATCCTGCCTGTGCAAACATGTCTTGGTAACTGATCTTTCACCACAAACTGTTACACTTCCGTTATTTTTAGTTAACTCTGAGCAGGATGCCCGCAGGAGCCACAAACTCCAGTTGTAATTGCAGCTACAGTTTTGAATATATCTCCTCATGTCTACAATGCCTACACCGACCATCAAACAAAAGATATAAACCGAGATTTCTCCTATGCTTCAAGAGAGCACTGTGACCTCCATCGGGAGTGAGTCTAGAGGAGGGCCCGGAGCACCTCTCCTATGAAGACAGACTGAGAGAGCTGGGGTTGTTCAGACTGGAGAACTGAAGGCTCTGCGGAGACCTTAGAGCATCTTCCAGTACCTAAAGGGGCTACAAGAGAGCTGGAGAGGGACTTTTCACAAGGGCAGGGGGTGGTAAGACAAGGAGTAATGGCTTTAAACTAGAAAAAGGGAGATTTAGATTAGATATTAGGAGGAAATTCTTTACTGTCAGCGTGGTGAGGCACTGGAATAGGCTTCCCAGAGAAGTTGTGGATACTTCATCTCTGGAAATGTTCCAGGCTTTCCACCTGGTCTAGTGGAAGGCGTCTCTGTTCATGGCAGGGAGAAACAGACAACCTTTAAGGTCCCTTCCAACCCAAACCAGTCTATGCTCATTCCATCCTTATTGTCGGCTTTGCTTTCTCTTCATTTGGCACCGTCCAGCTGCCTAGAAAATGCACGCCCTCACATAATCCTTGTCTGCCTTTGGGGGAGTCAAACACCTCTTCTGACCATTCCCACTCAGTACCTACCTACTCCTTCAACAGGCGGCTGCTCTCCATTCTTGGCAGATGTGGCAAGAATTCGTTTTTATATTATATAATGATCTAAAAATGTATCTTACTGGTTGCTTCAAATCAGCTGATACTTCACAAAATAAATTGTGTGGGCTATGCTGTGGGGAGAAGAAAAGAGCAGTATTTCTTGAAAAATGCAGAGACAAATTGCAGTATTTCAGATTTTTAAGTACTTTTTGGGATTTTCAGTCTCTTCTCCCATCATGTAACTTTTTCATTATCCTGTAAGTACTTTTTCAGTTCTTAAAAAAATGCTCACATTAAGCATGTGCACTTCTATTTTGCACATGTAAAAATCTTTGCTATATTGATACATAGGTCATTAGCAGTGTTTTATGGCACCCAGCCTATTGCAGACACTGAGAGGAGAGTCAGTGCTTTCTGAAAAGACACTGTGGTCCACCACAGCCAAACCTTTCTCACACATAGTCAGGGTCTGCCACTTCTACACATGGACAAAATCTCTCACATCCTTCTTTTAGACTGGCATGTACTCGTAAAGAACCCGCTCCCATTAATGAAATGCAGATAAAATGCGGAAGTGAAGCATGTAATAAGTATTAAATACAAAGCTATTTCAAATAAAACATTCCCAAATCTGAATGAAACCCTGCAATAGTTCCAAGCTCTTTACAGCAGCTACACACACACTGCACTTTCTTTTACACTCTTCATGTGGACCACACAGAGTATTTCAATAAGAAACTTCCTATCTGAACCAGGTACCTCCTCCTCTACAGATTTGTGAAAAATCAAGCCTTGGTTACACCTTCAGAGGGAGCATTCCTCATCCTCTTCAGCCCCAGTTTCTCTAGTCTCCTTATCCATGCTGTGCTGCTAAAGAAATCCCTGGGTAAGTATGGTCACGGTGGGAGAACGTGCAACAGTGAGTTGTGCAGCACCAGCCAACACAGATAAATCCCATGCTCCAGGTGGACACAAGTATTTGCAAGACAGCTCCAAATGAAGGTAAACTTGATGATTCTGAGTATAAACCCATTACTAGCTCCTACTACGCTGATTTATTTTCCACATTTGCCTACCACAGTTTCCTAGCACTTTTTTTCAGAGGGCACAGTTGGAGACTAAGGAAAATGCCCACAAAGCAGGACCCAACATGATTAATTAATTCTAATTTCATTCCCAGCTGGAGAGTGGTAATTTGATTGATTTTGGGTTAAAGTCAAAATCAGAAGTATCTCTGACCTCTGAAATGTTACATGGGCCATTTTTGCTAAATTAGGACTCAAATCTCCATGAGCTGGACACACGTGTTGTGTGACAGATACGTCTCCCAACTGATGCATTACTTAAAACACATGCAGTAAAAAATATGGTTAAGTATTTCAGTAAAGCTTAAATAACAACCACAAAACACCAGAAAAATACTGTAAAATACTCATAAGGGCTTGATTCAAGTAACAGAAACAAGAAACGAGGGTTGAGGCTTGGAACTATCAGAAAATCCCTTAAAGCCACATGAATTTCAGGGGATTAAAAGATGGTTCCAGGCTAAATTTTGAATTTGGGGCCATCTTACCACGATGAAACATGTCATCAACAGCATTTAATACTAATCACATGTGAAGGTGTTGATGTTTTTAGTTGCACAGCATCACACAAACAAAACCGACCATGAGTAAATCTGATGTTTTAATTCATGAAATGGCAACTGGAAATCCCGCTTTGCTTATGCACCTGACCTTGCTACGCTCGTGCTGTCTCTCTGCGAAACTGCTGAATGCTGATTTTTCAGCACATTGTCCTTCAAGTGCTGCTTTAAGCCCCCCTGCTCCAGGAACAGATGAGGCGAGCTGCCGACAAGCTGCAGCGCCTGGAACCCACACAATGTGGTTAACAAACAGCCTTCTGTGAAACCACAAAGCCCAGCTAAGTCTCTGATTAAGTCAAGCGAAATCAGTATTGTTACGCCAGGATTACATTTATATCCAACTTAAGTTTTAGGCATCTCTATCTATTGAAACACAGATGTCTTGAAAAAAATTTGTACTCTCCCTCTGAAAATATTAGACAAAGCTAAGACTGGCGTTGGAGAAAATTCGTAGAAGGGGAACAAAGCAGCAATTAACCCCTAGGACTCGCACTTCCATTTTCTCCTCTTCCACTGCTGACTTTGAAAATCTTTCTGTTATTAAAGGAATGACAAAGTTTCTAGTCCATTAACCACCAGCTTGCAGACACCAAGAGGAAGATGGGAGAAGGTGCATTAAAATTAGGTTTTGTTCCGTAAAGAAAACGTAGAATAGGTGACACATAACTGTACAGAAAGGAAGCTGATATCAGATCAAATCATAATCTGAAGCTTTTAGAAGTATTTAAATATCTGTAGCTTTACAGGACTCAGGCTTTGGAGACTTCTTGTTAACCAAGACTTCTTTCTGCAATATTTCTTTCTTTTTTAGCCCAAAAAGATAAAACATATTATTTGAAATGTTTGAAAAATAATTTAGAACCAATTTTTAATATCTGTTATAATAAAGCTGATAAAGTGAGCTGTACTGAATTTTATAATTTAAATTTTATTCTAACACTTTACTGATTCAGTGTGGAACATGATGCATCTATCGGTACTAAATTTTACTACCAGATGCAGTAGAATATTTAATTTGTAAAAATGCTGTTCATCTTCATGGCTTTATCTTACATATTTAATTGAGCTTTCTAAATTATAAAATACATTCTTAAGGGACAACATCTTACAAATAATCAGATTAATGCTCTACCAATTTAATATGCTCACTAAGAACAGTAGTTTTCATAACAATCAACTAGCTCCTTGAATCCTCTTTGGGAAGTTAAAAAGACATTATTTCCATTCCTAAGATCTTTGCTATTACTCTCTCCAGACATAGACTTGCTCATAATACTAGCTATCAGGAGATTAACATAATGTGCTAAAAGGCTAATAAAATCTTTACATGTTTTGTATTTATTATTTGAGAATTTCTACTTTCTCTCTTTATCAACAGAGTGCTGTGACAAAGATTTGGAGAGGTTCTAGAATTGTCTTAAATTTGCAATGAAAGATTAAACGAGATCTGTATTCAGTTATAATCTGACACCAATGAATCTTCTTCTTGAGCTCCCTGTGTGGAAATAGAAATTCCTGTGAGGCAATGACGCTCCTGATGTCTGATGGAGGAGAGAGGGAGAGAACAAGAACTGTTCTTCTGCCCCCCAAGCCAATTCACACAAGCACAGCTGTAAAATGCCCAAGCTCCATTTCCTGCTCCAATCAAGGAGTGATTATTTATACAAATTCAAGCAGTTCCCCAAGGACACAGCAAGAGTGCACCTCCCTGGAATATGTCACAGCACAGGATTTCCCCAGACATCTTTACAGGAAAAGGAAAGTGCAGATTCAAGCCTACTCAGGCCGTAAAGGAAAGTGCATGAGGCCTTCCTGCATCTGGATGCAGTTCTCTCTCTTAAGGGATGCAAATAATACCAGTTCTTTCCACTCTTTTATACATACACTCCTTCATTTTCTGCTTTTCTTACAAATTCATGAGGGCAATTTTGAAAATGTTTGAAATTTCTAGAGAAAAAATGAAAGGAAATAAAAAGAAAATGAAAGAATCTGAAAATTTGCATTTCAAGGTTCTCCCTCTCTGTCTTCCCAAATTCTTCTCCAACTAACATTTTTTGTTTGCGTATGAAATTACAGATTCACAATGAGATTTCCCACTGTATTAACTTCTGCATCAAACATTGTTGAGTGGTTGCATTCTCTGCATGTCAGAGTATAAATACTACAAGCTTCATGCGAAAGTTCAAGTTTAGGACTATTTTCACGTAAATGACCAAATATGGTTTTGTCCCTCATTTACAAGGAAGCTGCATTCCATGCATTTACATTCACACAAATCTGCAAAAAGTCTAAGGCTACAGCTTTCTGGATGCTACTTCCAAAGCTCAATGCTTTAGAGAATCTAACTAGAGCACAAGTAGGGCGCCTTACATGAGCCAGGAGATTAAATTCAAAAAACCCTATTACCTATAGCTGGAGATAAATTTCAACTACTAAGTTGGCTTTTTCATGATTTCCTTTGCAGATTAACTGCTCAAGAAAGTCCGCTTTTTCCAAGAAGAGCAGACTATTGTTCTATCAGATGCAAGGACATCCTTGGCCACTCTCCCTGCCTTAGACATCAAGAGTGTCACAGCAGCTCTTGCATGATTGAGAGAGCCATAAGCAATTGCTGGTTTTCAGACTGCCTTAATTAACCCTGACTCCCCTTGCTGCATCTTTTACCTTCGTGATCCACAGATCTGAGAAAGCACTTCCAATCCCTTTCCATACTTTCAGAAGAATCTTTAAAAGGTGGCAGCTGCTAGTGTCATTCTCCTCAAATTAATCTAAGTAGCTTCATGGGGATATATACATTGCTTGGTCTTGTGATGCCAGTGGTCTACTACTCCAGGACTGAACTTCCCACAGCAAAATGCAATATTAGGAGGAACCACTCTCAACCTCTGCAGCATCTTTCTTCCACAAGGACACAAAGCGACCCAAGATGGAGAGAATCACCTTCTCCCTCCCCACTCTTTGTAGTAGTTGCTCAAATAGGAAAAAGCTCACAGATCTCTTCCCCCTTCTCTTTATTAAAGCAGAGTAGAGCAGGACGCATTTTTTGCTCCTTGCATGTAGTTGAATAGAGGAAAAACCATCAGCTGGATCCAAGCAGCTCAAACCCAGTGCCGACAAGAAGAATGTTTCCATTTTTCTCAGTGTGAGACAAGCACAACCTGGCAGATTAATATTCAGACAATACTCATCCAGCGAAGCTACAGACCAAGGGGCACCTATCTAACAACTTCTCCTCTTGCATCAATAAACATCAGAGGTTGTACATCCACAGGACAGACACATTTTCTCCATGAAAAGATTAATGTTACTAATTTAGTCACACGTTTCTTCAACTTGTTAAATTCTACGAGGCACTTACACAGATGCATACAAATATGCCATTTACACATCAACAAAGGACTAAAGCAATTACAGAGCATTTTTAAGTGTTATGGCACATACTGTATTATGCAAGTGAGGAACAATATATCAGTCTCACTGTTCTACTAGTTGAATATAAATGTAATATGTGTATAATCCAACCATTCATTTCTCAGGCAAATACTGTAATTACATACTTTGCTTGTGCTGCTCTGCAATGTCCTATAGCAGGATGGTATCCCTTACAACAAATGGCAAGCTATAGGCATTTGTAAACACCAGCCTTGAAATATGTACACATAGCATGGTTTGAGGAACAATTCTTAACTTAAACTGCAGGACATGTATGGGAATATCACCTGCCAGGTTATTCCAGGTGAAAAAGAGCCTGGAATACTGCAGATCATTAGATATGACATACTCATCACCAGTGTGGCTGCAAAGAAGTAAGGGAAGAGGAACTGCCGCAGGAGATGCCACTAAAGAACTCAGTAACAGTATCATATATAGGCAAAAGTAAACAAAAAAAGAATCACACAGCGTTCAAAGAATCCTAATTAAGTTAAAAAATCAAGTGCCTGGAAGATCATGAATGTCAGTTTTATTGTTTTCTGTGCACTTGTGTTTTCTACGCATTGTGCAGCTGTCTTCTGTACTGCATAAAGACAAACTACCCGTCTCACCACTTTATTTACACAAACACAAAAAAGAATTATCCCAAGTACTTCTTTGTTCACATTTTCAGTTTATGGTTATCTGAATTTATTCCACATTTACCACTAATTGACATGAATGTCTCATATTCACTGACTTAATGATAATCTAAGGACTTTTAGAGATAAGGGCAGGGAAGAAACAAACATAAAAAATACATGTACAACCCCAGAAGCCTTTCTCACTTTCTATTTTCTTTTGTCTCTCGAGTGGATTGGAATTGAAGTAGAGTAAGGATTTACTAAAGACACTCACTGTTCTGCTAAGATGAATCATTTCACCTCACTCTCAAACCTAATTAGCAATATGTTAGCGGGTGGAGAGAACAGATAACAGGCATCTAATCTGCCAAATGCTGCATCCACAGAGGCCCATTTATCTAACCTGCATGGTGTTTGGTGAAAATCTGGACAGATTGCTGGGCCCTTAGAGAAGACGGCCTTTGTATCAGACGTGACCTTGCAATTTCTGAAACACCAGGTTTTAAGTTTCAAGTAGTGAGTATTTGGGTATAAAACACTGAGCTCTGCGGTAACATGAAAAACTGATTCACAGCAATGCATATTGTATCTATAAAAAAAAAAATCGCCATTTAGGAGCCATTTACTACCATTACCTCATGAAGGTGACTAATCTCATCCAAAAATACCGGGTTTATAGCTTGGGACTTGCTTTATTTAATGGTCTAGGTAATGACCTTAGGATAAAAATAAAGATGCAGTAATACATTTTCTTGAGGATACAAAGTCAGTAAGTAGAGTCTTCTCAGAGAAGGAGCATTTGAATGTGCTGTGGGAAGAAATGCATGATCTTAAAGACCCCAGAAACAGAACTGGGTTTAAAGTAACAGACCAAAGGGCACATGGGACTGATAGCAAGAATTCCTAGTGTATACTGGGAGCTCATTAGTTGGAAACAGCAGCCTATTTTAGTCAGTCACAGGATGACTATGAGCCACTCAATTGAATCTGACCATGAAACGGGCAAGGCAAGTTAAGAACAGGGAGTATTCATACTATTGTATAGCCTGTACTGAGACCTCATCTGAAGTATTTTGTATCATTTCAGTTACCCATGTTCAAAAAAAAGACTTCAAATTTGAATAGGTGCTGAACAGGACTGTTACAGAGATCAAACATAAACCTATCTTACAGGAGGACACTGAAGTGGCTTGTTTTTATCATGCTGAAAAATGCAGCCCAGGAAGAAAGATGACTGCTTGCAGCAAAAGCACTGGGGACAAAAGATTTGCTAAATCTATGAAAGAATGTTTGTGTTAGAACAAATGGATAGAAACTGGTTATGAATACATTAAGGATGGAAACTCAGAGGAGATTTGTAATCATCATTACAGGAATGCCACCCTACAACAACATTCTGAAAGGAGAGACTGGGGTAGAAAAATCTGGGTGGAAATGGGTGAAATCTAACCAGTCTATGAAAAAGACTGTATGATGTTGCACACCATGACCTCTAAAGTTACTTAAAATCCAGTGTTTCTATGGGCTTAGCTGAAAGACCCTCATGTCTCTAAAGAGCTGACTGCAGATACAAGTAGCGCAGCCCATGCAGAGATTGAATTTATTTTAAACAGCATTTTGCATTCTGAACTATATTTATCCTTCAAAACAGCCAACTGTAAAACCTTAATGAGGCACAATTGCCCAGTCATATTTTCAGTACCCACTGCAGAATTATGGTGATGCAGTTCAAGATCACATTTGGTGTCACAAGCTATCTGTGTCTAAGTAGAACAAGTTGGAAGTGCTCTGCATCCATTGGGCATGTTTGGCTTTTAAATCTGATATCTTGTTTGAAGCAGCCAGCCCACCTCAGGAAAAATTAGGACCATAAAATAGAAGTCATCTTAACCTGTACAACAGAGGTTGCTAATAGCTAGGACAATGATCTCTGGATATTTATTCTCTATTTAGTTAGCTGTCTACTAAATAAAGCCACTAAATAAACCAAAAGTGAGAGAAAAAAAAAGTCTCTCAGCATGATATATGATAATCAATTATTCCATATTAAATCATTATCATCCATTTACTCTTGCTTACGCAGTTACAGCAAGGCCACTTGCCATCTCCCATAATCCAAGCTAAGCAATCCCTATATCATTGAAGTCTGATGAATGCCAGTTCCCAGTACTATTTGGTTTTGTCTCACTAACATAGTTTTTTGTGGTTTTCTATGTTCTTGCCACATAAAAGTTGTTCCAGATAAAATATGACATCTCGAGATAGAAATAGTTCCACACAATTGTTGAATGGAGAAAGTTGTTGAGTTAGGAGCAATAACACGGGAGGGAGGAAGACACCTCATGACCTCCTGTAATACTCAGATTTCTAAATGAGCATTTCCATAATATTGACTGAAGCTTCTAACTATTTAAAGATGTGAAGAGTTACCATCCCAATGGTTAAAAGGCATGTTAGTCAATGTTCAAATTCAGACACCATTAGAGAACCACCTCTTCATGTGAAAGAAGATTCATGGCAGCCTAAGCAATTTCTCAAGACACATTTCTCTACAAAAAGAGTTGTTCAAACTGTTGTGCTGTCTGTACAACACTTCCACGAACACAACAGGAGAAGATAAGCACTCAATAATGTAGTGTAACAACAATATAATTCCTTCTAAAACAGCATGTTGGAAACACTCTGATTTTAACTCTATGGAAAGAGCTTGTTATCTCATTATTAAGGCCTGCCAGAATAAAGTAAATAATGACAGAAAAGCTAGAGTTCTTAATATTAATTCAAATGTAAATTTTCAGCAAAATTAATCTCTACTCAAAGAGTAATTCCTCTTTGTTAGAAGAAGATACAGCATTTTTCATACAGCACAAAACACTTTGATTCCTGTTATAAATGTGAAGTGAAGCTATTCAGGCAAAGCCAGGCAGTACCTCCAGAATGTAAAGCCACATCACAGAGCTTTAGAACATGCTTTGAAGGCAGGAACATTTGGAGCTTTACCCAGAACAGAACTGCATATACACAGCCTGTGACTCTCTTACTGACAGACTGACGTTTTCATTTATCAGAACATAGTAAAATATTGCAAAACACTAAATTATTAAGCAATATAAAAAATAGAACTAAATACTATGCAATTTCTTCATAGATGAAGCCTTCAATGACTATCTGAGCTAAATGCATGTGTCTCTTAAAAAAGAAGGCAAATCATATCAGCTAGTTTGTGTATACAATCCAGTTCCAAATATAATTATTTTTATATAATTAAAAATCTGTGTATATGGTGAAGTTTCCTAGTACACATAGGGGTGTAGAGAACTGCAGTTCTGAAGTGTTAGTTTTACTCATATGTAATGAGATCAAATTGTTACATTGGACAAAATATGAATAACTTTGCTAGATTTGCTTAACTAAGGAAACTAAAGGATCATGTTAAATACATGCCCACCTGTAAAGAATTAAACTGTGAACTCACAGTAGTAGAGGTTCACTCTAAACTCCAAATTACTTGCAATTGCAAGGGTCAAATGATATCCTAGAATCATTACACTTTTGCCAAACCGTCTTGGCAACTTACTGATACAAACATGAAATACGTTCACTTGACACACTGACTGATGAAAATACTAATAGTATTCAGCTTACTTACAAGAAAAATTACTCTGTCTCTTCAGGCAAGCCAGAGTTTCTTTTACAAAACTGAGTAATCTCAAAGTTGTTTTACAGGTTACAATCTACATGAAAGGATCCCTTTACGTTTAAAACTACCCAAACCCCAAATATTATGTGAACAATGAATATAAAGAAAACTTGCCTCTTCCTGATATGTCTTATATCCTCCAAAATTGTTGCCACAATAATCTGATGTCCTGTTAGATGCAGATGTCCTCCACAACTGCCCTCTGCTTTAATCCAATACTGTCAGCATCTCCTCACTAATCCTCAACCTACCCAGCTCACACCTTCCAGCTTTTGTTCAGTTTTTCTCCAAATAATTTTGGGCAGGAGTACCCAAATGTGTTGTGCACAGATTGGCTAGATATTGAATGTGAGACAAATTAACTTGATTTTTTCAAGGTTGTCCTGCAGACCTCCCCTAGGCAAAAGTGTGGGGGGAGAAGTGGTGAGAAAAGCTGAACAACAGCTCTGCTGAACTGTTGCTTTTCCTGAAACTTGAAAAACAGACTAGTGACCACACAGGGAGGCAGAAAAACAGTGAACATCTCATTTAATGAGAAAAATACAATATACAGCTTACAATTATCCAGGCCAACTCAAAGAAGCAGAAGAATTTCTAAGAATGATAAGCTGTATTTATTTTGCCATTTGTGGTCAAAACTACTTAACCCTGCTAACTTAATTTACATTTATTTCTTATCTGTGCTTATTTTTTTTCTTCTCCTGGCCGAGCTTTTTTTCCCGTTTTAATTTTAAGGCACAGCAGGGTTCCTGTCCTGTTCCTAATAGCTCTCACTGACAAAAGAACACATGCTCATAATAAAAGAGTGAAAAAATTATAAGAAGAAAGCAACCAAACCAAAACAAACCCAAACATGCACATATCTATCAGCTGGGGAATTCTCACAGACTTCATCTGTGGCTAGCTTTTTCTTTGCCAGAAGAAAAAGCTTTCTGTTCCCTCAAAAAGCACCAAGCTCATCTAAACCGTGGCTTAGTATGCTCAGCAGTAATTTCACTTTCTGTTAGTTTTAAGTGGCTAATAGCAGGATGTTTCCATAGAGATGTCAGGGAACTCTGCAGTGGTCCAAGGAATGATGTTTGATTTACTAGAGGAATTGGTCCAAGAAGTTGAAGTGCCTAAGACAGGGGTGCTCCAAACAAACTGGAGCAAAAGGACAGTCTCTCATTATACCACAGGCAAGTAAGACCCCTAAAAGAGCTCCTAAGTCAGCTGTGCTCCAGAAGAGAGGATTCCTCTACCAAGGAAGATTCTCTGCATCCTCTAGAAACTTTAAGTCCTGCTCTTGTGTTTATGCAGTACAATATAAAACCACAAAACAAACCAGAAAACACAGGGGTCTACCACGCCAGGGAGCAGCTCCATGGAAAAGAGCCTGGGGGTGCTGGTGGCCAAGCTCAATCTGAGTGAACAGTGGGCTGCTGCAGCAGAGAGCCAGCTGGATGCTGGGCTGCATCTGCAAGAGCACCACCTGCAGAAACAAAGAAGTTGTTATCGCACTCCACTCAGCACTTGTCAGGCCACACCTGAAATTCTGTGTTCAGTTTTGGTCCCTGCTATACAAAAGCGATGTGGACAGGCTGGAAAGGGTCCAGTGAAAGGCCAAAACTGAGCAAAGGACTGGGCAGGCTGCCATATGATGAAAGACTGAGAGAACTGTACTTTCTGAGAAAAGAAGGCTTTGGGGAGACCTTATCACCACGTTCCAGTATTTAAAGGGTGGCTACACAGAAGATGGAAACTTCCTTTTTACAAGGAGTCACTTTGAAAAGACAAGGGGAGATTCCAATTACAAGAGGAAAATTTTTCACAAGGAGAACAATCAGCCATTGCAATAATCTCTCCAGGGAATAAGGGGTGAATTCCCCAACACTGGACAATTTTAAGAGTCAGCTGAACAAAGTGCTGGGACATCTTGTCCAGACTGTGCTTTTGCCAAGAAAGGCTGGACCATATATCCTTGAGGTCCCTTTCCACTCAGTGCTCTGCAATTCCATGAATACAGCTACAGCAGATCAAATAGTGCAGTTTCTGTATTCTGCACTAGACTACTATACATCCATACTACTCAAAGAGCTCGGAAGTTTATAATGCAGTGCTACGGACTGACACACACACACAAAAAACATGTTTGTAAGAGAAATGTATCTACCCTTCTAACAAATTCCACGGCGCATCTTCTACATCAGCCATTTCTTAGCCAGCCATTATAAAAGCAAAAATTTCAATCAACTTGAAACACCTGCACTTGAAATTCCATGTCAGCAAGAAGCTGATAACACAAAAGGAAAGGAGTCATTCGTACTAATAAACAATGTAATGGAGCTGATACAATGTGTGGCTATTGTTCTTTTGAGTTGCTTTGTGAACATCTACATAAATTAAATGCTCCTTTTTTCATTATCAAATCTCCGAGGTTATGATGTGCTGTATTTTATTAGTTCAGCAGTCTCATTCAAATAGTAGCTATCTAACACGATCCTTGCAATTAAGTACCTTATGTACATTCTTGAACCAAATTCCTCCTCTGGGATTTAAAGAAAACCCAGGGTCTCAGGAGTCTCTCTTGTAATTCAACTACATGCTACACTTTTACAGCTATGCAAATTAGCTGCAAGGAAAGCTGTGATGTACAGCAAAGCAAGAGATCAGAAAATTAAAATCCTGCAGGACAGAAAATACTTAAAATTTCCTTTACATTTTTTCTTTTGTTTGGCTAATCCCTAAAGGCATTAGGGCAGCATGTTCCATCTTGAAAGTCCCTGTAGAATCATGTACTACTGAGCATAACTACAAATGTGATGCTTTGAGCAGCCAGATAATGGTTTTTAATTGGCTCATCACTGCAGCTTCAGCCCAAAAGCACAAAAATGAATTTAGAACCAATATTAACAGGTGATAATTAAATTATGGGGTCTGCATGCTTAATATATTGGAATAAGGCAGATGAGGCAACAAAGGCCATTAAGTTTAATAATGGAAATCAGAATCTACCTTAAGTACTATTTTATAGCACATTAGCAATGGTTGATTAGTGTTAAATCATAAAGTAAATTTTGTTTTCTTACTGAAGCTTTCTTTGACTTCTTTTTCTCTTTACTTGTGTATTAGTGTGCATGCTAAACAAAGGATGCCCACTTAAACCATTGCAAATGAGCAAAACACATAAATAAACAAAATTAATTAATTGTGATGATTTGAGTACTTTGTTTCCTAAATAAGATATTTACTTGAATAAGCAATTTAATACTCCTTAATATTAAAGCATACATAGACTGAATGAGTACAGTGGGAAACTGTTTTGAATAAAATAATATTAGTACAAATATTCATCATTAAGTAAGTCAGCAAGGTCCATAACCCAGATTTCCCATTCTCTCTTGGTGAAGCAGAACTACCTGGGTGCACTGTTCTTAACACTGTAAGAAACAATGTCATGTACAGATTAACCCTACACTTCATCAAAGCAACAAAACCAAACTTTGATAATGTCTCAGCATCACTTCAACTCAAAAAAAAGATAATGCTGGTTTATGGTTGGTTTTGTGGTTTATTTTATTTTATTTTATTTTATTTTATTTTATTTTATTTTATTTTATTTTCCATGACTTTATACCTCAGAGAAGAGGTAGGCTTTGATTTTCCCCATCTTCTTTAGACAGACTCCACTATATGTCTTTTTCTCTACCTCCACTCTTTTCTCCATTCAGCTTACCTTATCTAATGCAGCACTATCTCTTCAATCTTGCAAAACTCTGTGTCTCCAAATTCAAGTTTTCATTCTGCGTGCCTTTCTGCTGCTTGCCTTTTCTGCAGCCTATCGTGTCAACTTGGTCTTTCCCTTTACACCAGAGTGCTAGGGAACTTCTCTCCTTTTCCTACTCTTATGTCTGCCTCTTTGGCTTGAGCTCAGCAATCAGCTTCCCCTCTTTCTACTCACACTCAGTAAGTTAGAGCTATCAAGGGCTTTAAGAAGAAACTCGGTTTTTCTGTGAGACTTTTCCGCATTTGTGAAGCCTCTCAATTCCACTTCTCTTTTCCTGCTTGAGCTTAGTTTTGATCAGCACTTGTACATTTCAAGCTCTTCAGGATTTTCCATGTTCAGCCTCCATCTGAAATAACCTTCTTCAAAACCCAGCCATTCGTTCTCTGTTACTTTCTTTTACTGCCTTTTAACTTCTTCTAACATCTTTCATCTGGATGGACATATATGAATTCTGTTCCTCCCTATTAAAAAAAACCCTGAAAAACCCCACCAAACCCATAAAAATGGCCCATGAATCTTTAGAGTGAAGCAGCTATAAAGTTAATATGAAGTTACCCATTCCTTCTAGTGAACCAGAGAACATACATAAATTAAGCCATGGAGGAGAAATATGGAGGTGTAACCACCTGTTTAGGCAGCTCTGCATGAAGCTATTCAGAAGCCTGGGTACCTGACTCTTTGAATAAAAGCACATACTGAGCTTGAAGGATTGAAATTATCTGCGGACCATGAACCACAAGGTTATCGCTGGCCCTCAGGGAATATATTCCATAACTCTTTTCAAAGGTGCATGGTTTATTAATACATACTTTTAATATCCTAACTACTGAAGTCAGATTTCTTGTAACATGCAGAAGCCGGAGGTAAGAAGGTGGAAATGGCACTTCAGAATATGAAAATCAAAGACTTGGAGAAATTGCCCAAAAGTCAAACCTGATCCGCAGAAATTTCATATGACATCACTGCCACCCTACTGTTGTTAATGTCAAATTCCAATGGAGTACCATGAAGCAACGAAGACCGTAAAAATATTAGATAATTGAACTAAATAAACATTTTGTTTTTCTTAAACCCCCAAACCAACAAAACCTACCAAAAACCCCCAAGACACAAACTCATTTCATACTGGAAGTCAATTTTTATATCCAAACAATATGAAATCATTGCAACACCTGGGATTTTCACCAAAGCCAAAGTAAAAGAAATGCTTAATGTGCTTGATGAAGTTGTGGTGAAGGCCAAGGACTGAACAGACCTTTAATTAAAATTAAATTTGTCAGTTGTATAAAAACTGTTAGATACACACATGTGACTGAAACACATCCTCATGGCTCTAAGTTGTTACACTCACTCAATGAATTCTACAGCTAAGATTTTACCATATTTGAGCCCAGCGATACTGCCTTATTTTAATGTACGTCATCCCAAGAGAGTGCTCATAATATTCTGGTTTGTACCACCATTTATCATATTTATAACACTTTTTTTGCAGACAATCTATTTTAGATCTGTTTTAGAGATTTATTTTTTATTGATAATATTTCTTATCTATCTGCATGTAATGCCACTTGATTTTACTGTCATGAGTTCAACTTGATTTTATTATCATGAGTTCAACTTTATAGGCCTTAAAGGGAGAATAAAATTATAAGGAATATATTTCAATAATCTATGAAAATTATTAAAATGTATTCCCTATAAGTCATGGTACTACAGTTTTAACATCCAGTAACTCACAACCTACCGTGAATTGAAAGGAATGTCTTGCAATATCAGAAAACAGAATTTTCAGCTCTACTGATTAAGCTTTTAGCGGCTCACAAAATATTGGCTCTTGGATTACTGAGTAAGGCAAAATAAGACAAAAGCATTTTAGATTTTGTTTTTCCTAAATCTGTATGGTGCAGGGGAACATAAATTTCTATTTTGCAGGGTGATACCTCCACGTAACAGTGAGTCCAAATCAAAATGAATAGAGACAAGAATGAAGATGAGGCAGGTAAACAGGCATTGTAAATGAAATTTATCTGATGGTTCCACAGCCTGTCACAAAAATTCCACTGTCAAACACACAACATATGCACAAAGCATATCCCATAAACTGAACATCCTTCAAAAACATGGTAATATTCAACACTGAGATGGCATTTGCATCCCTCATGCAGAGAAACAGAGCAGAGAAAATGAATTCTAAAAAAAGTATTTATGTATCTTTCAAAATGAAACAGTAAAAGCTCAGAAACAATGTTCATTAAATAACCTTCAGCTGCTGCTTAGGAAATTCCTTTGAACTTCCAGCAGTACAATGGCAAGGTCTTTTAATGAAACTACTCTGCAGCCATTGTGCCATTCATACACAGAGTACCTTATGTACTGCCGTGGTCTTCTGTGACCCAGCAAGAATTAACAGCATTATGGGGCCAGTAATACTTATGTGAAGTGACAGCAACACAGAACTCACTGAATTCTTCTGCAGTTTTCATTGATTTTGACAGCAGTGTCATCTATGCTACTGAGAGCGAAACCTATCAACTAGATGGCTTTGGTCCCATGGTTTTTAAAATGCACTTTTATTCTGTGTAGAAGTCTTAAACACACAAAAAATGTTACATCAGCATTGCCAACTCCAAGTACTCAAATAAAAATGATAAAGTAATAACATGTATCCATTTTTTAAACTTTATTACTAACTTTTAGACACACATTCTCTTGGTTTTCTCCAAAACCATAGGAATTAGACATCTTATTCTTCTCAAGCAAAGGCTGAGTTTTTTAACATGCATGCACACCTCCGAAAGCACTGCACACACACACATGCACACATAAGAAAGGTGAGAGCCCCAATAAAAGTTCAAGACTTGTCAACATTGCCTATACACGCACACATCTTCTCCAAAGGGAAACCATATAATAAAGCTAAACGGTAGTAGAACTAAAAAAAAAAAAAAAACCTACAAAAAAGTTAAATAAACCAGAGCAGGAGCTGTAGCAAGCAAGATTAAATCAATAACAAATCAAGTGCAAAATAATGTGGAGTGAAGTGTTGTCAGTTCTCAAGTCCAGCAAATGTGGTTCCTCTCAAATGCTGCGGCAACAGTGTCTCAGGTTGTTCACAAATTCATCTAATTGAATGCATTCTCTGGGCTTCCTATTCAGAAAATATGTTTTTAATTCAGAGTCAGATGTGGTGAAATGCCACACTCAAGAATTCCTGCTTCTTCTGTGTCTGGGGCTCACAGAAATGGAAAGAGCCTGGGCAGACTTCAGTTTGCACGGAAGTACCTGTGAGCAGACGCAACATTTGGCCACCCATGAAAACAGAACGTGGGGCAATATGGTTGACTTTTCAGGGAACAAGAGTGCTCCCACAGCCCTTTAGTTCTGACTCTTTACTGCAGACTTAGCTTCACAGGATCTTCCATGCAACACTGCACGGAATCCAGGGAGATCCCAAACCTCCTGCAGAGCCAGCAAAACCTTCGAGGGGAGAGGGAGCAACTACAAGGAGATGAAAGCAGCAAAGAGAAGAAGAGCTGAAGGATATATTTAGATAAACAGTTCACAGATGAAGCATCACAGTACAGACTCAAAGCCATGTATCTCACCTGCTTTTTGTTCAATGCATGGCTCTTGCTATACACAGCTAACCATTTCCTTTGTGCAGCTTGTTATTCAGCTATTAATAACCTGAAACTCAAATTCCTCTTCTATTATTGCTTAATATTACTATTATTTATATGACACTGCCAGACAGAGAATTTGACAGAGCTGATTTCAATGAAAGTTTTTATTAGAATGACAGTATATAATTATAAAATAAAACAGAAGTTTTAATTTTAAGATACTAAACAAATGGAAAATGAAGCATTCATACTTATAAAAATAAAGAAGACTGCAGTTATTACATCAAACCTTTAAAAATCATTACACTTTTAAGTTTAGAAATGGAGAATCCCTGGCAGCTAAATGTGTGAAGACAGAATGTTTATTTATTAGTGTTATTTTTAAAAGGATGTTCCAAGTCAAACTCGACAGCTTGTTTACAGTGGGGTCCTGCCCAAGGGTGGCTTAAAAGATATTAAACAGGCACACACCGAGAATGTCATGTTACTGTACAAGATACAAGTTTGCCTATGGCTTGATTTTGCCATGACTGCTTTAATGATTTCTTATTTATTTTTCAGGAAGCACTGATCTGTTTTACTTTCCACTCCCTCTGAAAAGAAAAAGAAATGCAAGACAAAACTCTTCAGGTATACAAATATATCTAAAACATACACACTTACTGGTATTTCTAGCTGAATCAACCAGTGGGGTGATGCATAGAATCCATGTCAAGTGTCTTCTGATGTCTGCAGATGTTGAATTTATTCATAGAACATTAGCTTTTTCATATCTCTAATAATTTTAATGAAAGCCAAGAACTTTTGCAGATTTCTCTATTTTCAAAATGGGTCTCAAAAGGATGGTGATTTCATTACAGAATAGTGTTTGGTAGTCCCTCCCACCATAAAGTTTTGGAAAGGGGACAGCTTTGAGAAGGGATGAATTTCCTGCAGGCAGTGCTCTTGGTAACATCATTTAGGGGAGAGTTATCTCAGAAATATGGCAGCTGTTTCTGACGCTAGGAACATCAAGTTGGAAACTGAGGGTGGGCTAAAGAGAAACTACCATGACAAACCTGACATTTAATAATTACTTTAATTTACAAAAACTTGTCTTCAAGGAATATTTAAGTCATCACACAAATATTTTCCTTATTTTACAAATAAAGAGTTTTCTTAAGAGTTTTAGCACTAATTCTCAGTAGGAAAAAGAAAAAAATACTTCACAGAAGACACTCCCCTGACTCCAGGGCCTCCAATCTAAAGTGGCCTCAACTTTAAGTAATGTTAGAGCTGCAAGTTCTTAGCCATGTTTAGCTGAGCAGCATTTGGCTGAGCAGAGCTTACTTGAGGTTGATTATTAAAACCTCAGGTGGAATGAAGTGAATACTTCATTCTAACACCATGCCACATCTGCTTGCTGAACCTTCAGACAGGACACAGGCAAAATACCTCCTAAAATATCAAGTTTAATATTAGTACTTTCTAATTTTTTGAGGTGTGGTTATGCGAAGCCAAAACTCAATTCATGTAGATGATGTTATATGTGACATATGCCAGGTAATTTGTGTGTGTCCATATGGTGCACATAGCTACAGCATTCAAAATGGGTGTCTACAGAAGAGAAAAACTGGAAAGGAAATAATATATCAGAACTTCTAAACTACCACACCAGAATTTCCTCTTTTACTGCTGCATGTCTGGAAATAATAGATGTGATGTGCAGTCTGAATTCCTGTAGGAGTTGAAAATAAAATACATATATGAAGCTACAGACGGTGCAAATTATATTAAAAGACATACAACAAATGAAGGCTGTGCATATAAGGAGTAAACTGAAACTTTTCAGACAAAATTTAGCCCTAAATTACTTTTTAATCAGCATCACTGACATAAATGGGAATACACAGGTATAAACTGAGGCATAATCTAGCCCCTTGTAGCCCTGTTTGGGTTTTTCATTTGAAGTAGAATCTAATTTGCAATATTAAAATAGCATTATCAGTCATTTATACAACACAGCAATCAATTTACCACCCCTCCCACCCCAATAACAATGTTTACCAAAGAATTAGACAATCCAAGCTTAAAAAATGAGTTTTGCATTCTAGATCAATTTGTCAAGACAGTAATTTCTACTTTGACAATAACAAAGAGGTTTCCTGAATTACTGTTTAACGTTGGCATTTAGATAGAGCAATCTTTTACAGTGTACTGGAAGTTTACACTGAAAACATGGCCTGACATGCCTCCATTTCAATGGTATGCTGGCACTAGTTCTCATTTTTTCCCTGCTTTTTTTGTTCCTGCCTCCAGTTTGCTAGTACAGGGAATTGATCTAGCTCAAAAATAACCCTAATATGTTTTTTTTTCTACCCTGTAACTTGGCTTAGGTCCCTGATCTGGTTCACTGCATGGCTGCACAAATACTTCTAGCAACACAACCAAGCTACAAGGACTGTGTAAGCCTGAACTGCAGCCAAAATCAATTATATGTCAAACTATGGTCTATATTTGAGCAGACAATTTTAATGTACTAGATGTAAGGGATGTTGAGAGGTCTGTAAATGTTATGATTACCAGCTAGCTGATAACACTGATTTATGGTGGCTGCAGCGAGAAGAGTGTAACGGGTTAACTCAAGTGCTTTATTTAAAGGAGTTGGGTACAACAACTTCATATGGGTCCACTCGAGAAAACAGATGTCATTGAGTTTTAAGTTTTACAACTGTAAAAGTTTCATATATATTAACTTCTTAAGTTTATGTGAGTTCTAATACAGACAATGCCAGAAGAACCCCAGGAATAAGAACTTGTACAAAGACTTTGAGAATGAATAGAGTGGCCAAACTTCAGAGACAATATTAGGAGGCTGATGGTGAGCAGTGCAGCGCTGGAGAACAATGACACCTTTCCCAAAGCTTTTTGTCTTTTTTTCCCCCTGATCACAGTTCCAAACTGCTCTCCTTAGTATTTGGTGGGCAAGAAGCCAGGGTAGAAAAATAACCCTTTACTAAAACAAAAACAAACAAAGAAACAAAAACCTCACAAACAAACAAACCCCAACAAAACTGAAAAGCCCACCCAATTGCAAGCTTATGCCTTACTACCAGGTACTATAGAATCCACACAAAAGAGGTGGTTAACATTACTATCTACTGTCTTTCCGTCATTCACTTCTCTGACAAAAAAAAAATTGGGAAAGAAAGAACACAAAGCAAATTACTTGTTCCTCACAGTTTCTTCTGGTGTGTACCTACTGTTGGGTCTAAAATGCTGTTAGGCCTAAATATGGTGGAGTTTCATAAAGATTAGTGTATAGAGACTCGTTTACTTTTCAGTTAATGGTTAAGGACATCAAGAGAACAGGTAATTTAGATACCTGCTCTGTGCAATTGCCTTTTGGATGTACCTTCCTTTTCATTTGTTCTAGAGAAAGACAAAAGCATAATCTACCCAAGGAAGGTTTTACACTACTTCTACCCATCACCATGTCACCATGTGCTCTGTTCCAGAGCAAATGTAGTCAGGTCAGAACCATGTCCCACTTAGCACTTAAAAATAATCTTAGGGCCCAACATAAGGAAAGGAATCATTGGCTCCTTCCCCTTGAAATAGAGAACAGCCTCTTCTCTGCAGAGAGAACAATGTATGGCTGCTCTGTGGATCTCAGGCACTGAGCAAGTCCATGCAGGTGGCTGTGAGCTGAGGGTGTGAAATTGCAGCACTTGTACCCCGTGAGGTGTCAGGAAATTTGCAAATTCACAGCCTCAGCTCCTGTGCCTGGGGGCCAAAGCCCTGTGAAGCCAAGAGGACACAGCGCCGTGCAAGGCGCGTCACCTCTCCAGCGCTCGAGCAGGATGTGCTCGGGTCACAGCTGGCGCTCCCAGACTCCAGGCATTGTTAACTGCAATTGCTCTGCTGGCTGCAGATGACAGCAATGGATCTGAACAGAGTTCTTTCCTTTTATAAATTCTATCTGTAGTGTGCTTTTGAAAGATAGTATTTCCTTAATCTAAAATGATCAGAGGTAGTACATCTCTGTTAGTTTCAAACGTGAGAGCCAAGATTCATGACACCATAGTTTAATGCTGCTCTTATCAGAAACCTGCAGAGATTAGAAACTGTAAGAAAAGCATTGATGGACGTTTTCAGGCTTTCTGGATTAGTTTGGCATTAACTACCAGTGGCTTGCTTTCTTTGACAACTCCTTTATAATTGGGCACAGATGGATGAAAATACACTACAAACACAGTGAGATTTTCTTTAATCATTAATTTTCACTTAATTTGCCAGATGGCTTTGGTTTCTAGTGTACACTTAATTTGCTGTTGTGTCATTTGCAGAGCAAGTTTTACTTTTTTTTGGTTAAAGTTTTATGTCTCCTGAAATCTTGATTTTGTTATTGTCTTCCAATCTCTTTCTAAAACTTAAAGAAGATGAATTAGTCTATTTGATTATTTTACTTTTAATTTCTTGTAAGCACTTCCACTTTCCCTCTCAGAAACAAAGACTTTAACACTACCAATAAAGTTTTAATGCCTAAAGTTAAAATTTCCCAAGCTCATGTATAAAACGTGACTGTAATGCTTGTGCATTGTTCATGAAAATGGGGCATGTTCATTCACACATTTGCATCACTTTTCCTACCTACTCTTCTCTCTGCCTCATCTCACACTGTAATTGTTGATTTCACACCCCTTTGAAAAAGTATTTGAATGGAAAAATTAAATATTCTATTCAGAAAAAAAGCGTTTCTTAAACCTGGGCTTTAACTACAGTTAGGAGTGACTTCAGAAATAATTTGTGTTTGATGTCAATTCATTTCTGAGGCTATGTTTATTCTTCAGTTATGCCAAGACGCTCCTTTATAAGCTTTTCATCAAGTCCTTCTCTTTAACCAAGATAGTAAGATGCTATTCATTTTTTGGGTAAAAAAGGAAATGGCTACTAAGTATGTGGAAAACCTTTTTCTGATTTTGAGTTAGGTGTACTGGAGTTTCTTGTCTTTTTATAGCCCAAGATTTACTCTGAGCTCTGTTACCACACTTCCCCAAGGACAACGTTTGCTGAGAAATGTGTTGGACACCAGGGAGGGCAGCATATAAAGAGCATCTCATCATAGGTAAAACCAGCAGAATCCTTTAAGTGTCAGGTCTCTGATAAGCAAAAGGATTACAGGCAATGCTAAATTTGAACCTGAGCATTTTCCTGCCGTGGGGTTCTTTTCATTTATACAACCTTGGTTTGCTCTTAGTGACTGTTCCTTCAATGAGGCACTGATGAGACTCTGTCTGAAGGTCATGTTATGCTTTCTGCTGATGCACTGGATGTAACATTATGCTGAACTGATGAATGAAGGCAGAAAGAAGAATGGAGAAAGTGTTAAACGCATATGAAATGGAATATTCAGAAAACAGCCCCAGGCAATCAGAACAGGGCAGGGATGAGTGAACAAAAGAACAAGGTTATCTACTCTCATATGTTAAAAATTCTCAGGGGGCTCTGTGTCAACCTTTAAAAAAACAAACCAGAACAATGCAGCAACAGAAACAAGAAAGGAAGAAAAGAAAAAAAAAATTCCCCATTTCTTTCCTGTCTGGAAATCTTACTTTATCTTCTGTTGCAGCAATGGATGCCTTTACAAGAACAAAAGGGAATGAACAGGAGGTATAATTAGACTTTCCAACACTTAAACAGTTACAAAACTATTTTTTCCCCTGGAGAAAGGTGATTCAAGTTTCTTAGTACATGGTATTTAACTTAAATAATACAGGGAGCAATGCAACTACAGCAAAGGCTGAGAGCCAAGATTCTTTTCACATAAAAGTGGTAGGCAAAGTCATTTTGTAGAGCAGTTTGCCTGCTTAGGGATACAGGCAGCTCTCAAAGTGAAGAAGTAATCTGAACAATATCAAAACATCGAGTGTGCATTTCCATTGAGATTCCCAAGCCTTCTACTGAAAATTCCTCCTTGATGTGCACTCATATTTATAGTAAAAAAACAAACTCTCCTTTGATGAGTTAGAGTAACAGCTATGAATCCAAGTTTCTACTGATTTTCACACAATTCCTATTTTTTCCAGTTTCTTTTTGACAAAAACTAAAATCACACCAAGAAAACACTCCTAATATAATAACTACCATTAAAATTCCAGTGAAATGCTTCAGATCTTCAAATCAATGCTGCTGTAAAATTTAAATAATACATCAGAAGTTTCCAAATGCCGTGAAGAAAAAAAAAAAGGAAAAAGAAAAACGCTTGTAGAATCCAAATGGTACAGGCACCTATATCAGTTGTACTACTCAAACCATGTCCTGCAGAAAACACACTGGGTCCTGTTGAAATCAGTGGAAGCTCCACATGCCGAACTGAGAAGGGGTTTTGGCCTCACACTGCAACTGACGGCAAACGTTTACATCATTTTAGTCCCATCTGATACATTCATGGCAGATATGGATTTCGAGGTAGGTATAAATCAAGAATAATGAGAACTAGGTGTGACACTTCAAAGAAGGGGATTAATACATATAAGAAATGCACAACTGAAACTAAGCAGCTTGGCCTTTCTTTTTAATGAAGAGAGAAAATTTAAGGCTCAGCAAACTAAACAGAATTTTTATTTGACTAATATTAGCTTTAAATGGACTGTGTTGTTAGCAATGGCATTTAAGAAAAGGGAAAAAACAGAGTTAGTGAGGCTTAAAAACAGCAAGGGAGTAGAATATGTTCCAGTAAGAAAGCATATGAATCACAGAGAACTGCTTTCTGTTATAGCAACAAGATCAATTAGATCTGCAACAGCTGAAAACCATTAACTGCTGTTGGCTGCTGTTAGCGTAATGGGTTTTTTTCTGCTCCTTATTCTGGTGTCAGTTTATCACTTTACTACCCAAACAGTTCTGCCTGAAGCCCTGGTAATCTTAAATATAGAATTGTTAGGAACAAAAAAAAATCTCCCAGCATACAAATTGAAGTATTAAATATTACTAACCTTTTTATAGATTAAACACAGCTTCAGCTGCCAAAATTGTTTAGTATAGTGTCAGAGATGTCTTTGTTTTATGTTTTCCTTTTTTTTATTTTGTGAGAGGTAGAGACAGTCGCCTAACATTAGTCAATGTAATTAATTTCTAGCCAGTCATGTAAGGGGGAAAAAATCGGGGCAAGAAAAGCTTTCATAGAGCAGCCAGCAACAGCACTTCTTCTTTCTTCTCCTACTTTATGGAAAACAACCAAAATTAATTTAGTCAGACCCCTGTTCTTCTCACTGTCTCAGGGTTCCTGCACTGCGACATCGTGGTCCTCGCTATCCACAAAGTTCTGTACCACCTGGGCTTGGCCCCTTCCTCTTTTAAATTAGCAACACATCACCTTCTCTAAAACCGTGCCATCTTTCTACACAGTTTATCTACAGCACAACGTTCCTGATTTTGAGAAGAAAAAAATGGTATGTCTTTTACTATATTTTCATTTAAATATTCATAGCATAACACTCAAAGTGACAGGCGGCCTTCTAGATGAGGTTTGTTTTCTTCTGCACATTAATGGCTCAACCTCAGGCAGCATTATTTCTGTAACTTGTCAACTCGGTTTTCTCAGCTCAGTGCTATTCCCTTTCTTCATCATCTTGGTGGCTGCTTTTACAGGCTTTCAAATTGTTGAGGGGGAAATATCAGGAACACCACTGCTTACACCCTGGGCTAAATTAATGCCTCTTGTATGAGGAGCCATGGGAGCACGTGTTAGATTTCTTTTTTTTTTTTTTTGTAGTGGGTGGTAGGGGAAACGAAATGCCAACACTGATTTATGTTCTCAGGGTTCAACTGAGAGATAAGCCTGTCTGCTTCAAACAATGAGGTGTGGTTAAGAGATCCATAAGATAGTACTAAACCAATGAGAAGCATTTGCACAGGACATTCAGGCACTAGGTTGACCTAGCCAGGGTCTGCAAAGTAAAGCAGACCCCAGCTTTGACGAAGAGTTGGTGCTAATGGTTGTGTCTGTCCGGACTTCACAGTTTAGATTCCTACACTGCCTGCAGGTTTAGAGTAAGTCACCAGCAGTTTGCACAGACCTCTGGTGGCCAACACTAGTGTGCTTGCATGACCGCCTGCAAAAGGGACACGTTTAACACCCCTCGCTCTGTCCTGGGCATGGCTGTATCATGACCCTCACTGACCAAAACCCTGTTTTCTTTATCATCTTAATCAAAATTCTCTTCTTCCTATCCTTGTGCTTAGGACACAGGCCCCTCTGTGGCTAGGATGGGACCGAGAAGTACAAACATCTGAGGTGTGCTTTCAAACCTTATTACATATGTATTTAAAGTGATATCCCACGGCCTCTCCTCCACTGCATCACTTGCCTGCTTGGCATCATCAGAATATCTGAGCACCTGGAACTCAGCAGAAATCGCATGAAATTATAGGAAATAATGTTGCCAAGAGCCACCTGTGAGCACAAAGAGGAAACTGGAGATGAAAAACTCCATCTTACCCTTTTGTGCATGATTAATGAGATATAAATAAGGAAAATTGCAGTATTTCATAGTAATTTATATAGCAACTAACCCATATTTCTTTAGTTGTCCTAAGTTACATTCAAACTTAGAATACTTTACAATTCAAAGCCATTTAGTATTTGCCTGTCTCCTAGAAAGGAAAACACTTACACAAAGTCCCTGTGCAGTGGAGGGAATGGGGTGGAGGGTAGACAAGGTGTAGATGGGCAATAATGCCTAAGGATCAGTTAAATAGCAAATTCTGTTTTTACCTCAGATCTACAGTTGTGTTAATTATGAAGTGTACATTTACAATAGCCAGCCTGGACTGTGAGCAATGTTAAGTTTTGTTTTTCTGCATGAGATGGATTTTTTATAAAAACGGGAGAGTGCTTCAGAACTTTCAACACGTATCTCTCAGAACTAAGCACACAAGCCAGTCCTGTAAAGAGGGACCCGTTCTTTCTCTTCTCTTTTCTTCCCTTCTGTTACCAGGATCAGAATAAAAGATTGAATAGGGCTATGAAGATGGTGAATGATCCTGAGGGGAAGACATATGCAGAGCAGCTGAAGTCACTTGGTCAGTTCAGCCTGGAGATGAGGAGACTGAGGCGAGACCTCACTGAAGTTACAACTTCCTCGTGAAAGGAAGAGGAGGGGCAGGCACTGATCTTTTCTCTCTGGTGACCAGTGACAGGACCCAAGGGAATGGCCTGAAGCTGTGTCAGGGGAGGTTTAGGTTGGATGATAGGAAAGGATTCTTCACCCAGAGGGTGGTTGGGCACTGGAACAGGCTCCCCAGGGAAGTGGCCACAGCACTAGCCTGAGAGACTTCAAGAAGCATTTGGACAATGCTCTCAGGCACATGGTGTGATTCTTGGGGCTGTCTGGTGGAGGGCCAGGAGTTAGACTCAGTGACCCTTGTGGGTCCTTTCCAACGCAGGATATTCTTTAATTCCATGAATCATTTCGTTTGGTAAAAGCTATTTTAAGACTTACAATGGTTTAGCAAAATACTTCTCAAGTCAAATATTTTGAAAGCAATTTGTTTGTGGAGTGCAAGAAAGAAATAAAGCAGGTGCAAACAAAAAACATTTTCTCAGGATAGAGCGTTTGAATTCAAGTCCTGACCTTAATCTCCCTGGCAGCTCATGGACTAATTCGGCCCAAATCAGAGAGTGGTGATGACTGTTGATTGCTCTCAGTACAAGGAAAGGAACATTGCAATGCTATTACGGATTTTTTACCCCCCTTCCAGCCTCAGAGAACATCCTCTGATGGACTAATCTGGTAAACTACACCACTTGATCAACTATTTTATATGATCACTAGATTAGGGCAAAAGCACGACTGCTTTGGAACTTGCGGAGTTGGAATCCTTCCACATACAGCCTTTCAAGGGCTGAAACAATCTGTGCTGCCAAGATAACAACAATATTCAGTGTAGCCTGAATAATAAGAAAGTATTCTGGACATGAATTTAATTTCAAGTTCATAATTAAGCTTTAATGAAAGTTACTCTTCAGGGAGAAATCCAGGCTTTGGGCCACTACAATGCTGCTCTACCTCTGTGCAAAGTTTTACATCACTGTATTCTTAGCTTACAGTATTGATACAGGGTCTGATTATAATCTGTGCTGTACATAAAAGAAAGAAATCACATTCAGGTCTTTGCTAACTGTTGATGTAATCAGAAATTTCTGTTAGAAATTTGTATATGATGCCATTAAGGGAAAATTATTTTATGCTTACCACTTGAAAAAAATCTTGTATCTTCCCCCACAAGCAGACAGTTTTTACTCTTAATGACATGTCAAATTTTATGTTCCCATAGCAAAGAACTTACTAAAAAGGCAGTAGAATCTACTGTGTGAAACATAGTAAAGAGAATTTTTTTTTAAATGAAAGAAGGGAGAATTAATTCATTTGATTAAAGGGAGCACTCGGGGACATGGGACTTGAATTTATCACTCTTTGGAAGTGGTAATTTTGCCATCCTATCTAGAAGAGCAGAGCAAAGGATCTACACAAGTAAAATTTCTCTCCTTGCATCCAAAATATTATAATGCGAAAGTAAAAAGAGACAAGCTTGTTGAGGAAGGGAGAAATTATAACTTAACAAGGAGGCAGCCCACAGCTGTCACTCAGGAACCAGACTGGAAAATGTTCTGGTATATTATCATTTTCTAAAAGGTTTATTTTTGTAAAACTGAGAGTAATCTCAATGTCTAAAATACCAGATACCAATACCAGGAAAAAAGGATTAAACAACAGTTAAAATATGGGACCTAAATAAATACCATTTTCAGAAGTAAATTCACCTTGTTACATTCATCTGCTTCTATGTTTGAAATCTATGCTTCAAGTTTAAATGTAAATGGATTAAACACAATGCTGAAGCCCTTCTAAGCATTTATAGGAAAGAAATACTAATCTTGGCTTTCGGCGTATTTATAGGATTTGAAAAGTCACCTGCAATCATAAAAGATTTTCTAGGCTGTACTCTGAGACAGTTGTGTGCAATACCTTCATTCATAACAATGGAACTTTTATTTCAAAACTTGATGGTATTATTTAGTTTAAGTATCTACTTCATGAAGTACCTTGTGTTAAAAAACCCCTGTGGACTTCACAAAATATCACCTGACATTTCTCTCCTTCTGTAAAAGAAATAGTATGCCAAGAGTGTCCTTACGAATTCCCCCCTTTGCCTGTTAGACAGGCAGGAGGATTTCTTGCAGATAAGGATTGGGGGTGTGGGGGGGCCCTGTTGTGAACACTGTCTCTTCTGTGAGACGAAGCTTTTTTGAATAGAATGGTTTTGCAGATGTTTTCTCTAACCTCATGTAGTTAGTCAGGCTATTTTTTTTTTTTTTTTATTTTTTGCATGGACAGTGTGATGGTGGACAATCTTCATCCCCACTTCTCACATGCTTTTTCTTGGATGTTGTCTGAGCCAAAAACTAATAATTGCACTGTTGGTCACTTTATTAAAGCTGCCATCTGAAATAAAGTATATGCATACTTGCAAGGCTACAGGTTTAAAGAGAGAAAGCTGTAAGGACAGAAAAGAAAGTGCTTCCTTGCCTTGGAGCTTACACCAGTGTCTTGGATGGGATACAGCGCCTCATCAGCAAGGGAGCTGCTTCCACACAGTCTTAACTGCTTCCCAAAACCAAGAGGTTTTGCCACTGGAGCTATGCCTGGCGGTGGCACAGTATTTTCCACCTTATGACTTAAACTATGACAGTGGCAGAACTTGAAAGCATAAATCAGCCTGAGTCCCATGAATGAGATCAAAGTAATGTCTTCTTTTTACTCTTTTTTTTAAATTTTTTTTTTAAATTTGGCTCAAAGGCTTTGTTCTAATAGTAATAGTCATCAGAAAAGCAGAATAGCCTGATGATTACTCTGTTTTTCAACAGATGACTCATCCTTTGATGAATCTTGAGGGAAAAGAGCACTGGGTTTCTTGTCTTTCCTGGAGTAGCTTCAAGCCTTCATGAGTCAAGCCTCTTGCACTGAGAAAGACAAATCTACAATGTTTACCACTGTGTTAGTAATGAGCGTACTGTGCATCAGCTAGCGCACATTCCTTCTTGAGTTGTGTATTTAAAACATATTACTTCAGCAAACATTAGGTAATTAGCAGCCCTTAATTTTAGTTTAATTTCTTACCTTTTCCTGTAACTTTTAAAATGCTATCAGAAACAAAAGTGGTTTCAGTGCTTCCGAGTTGTTCCATATTGCATCAATGCACCAAACAGATCTATCAGAGACCCAGTTAAAATGTTTTACAATTTCCTCAGTGGGCTAAAAAAGGGTTAAGCAGCCAAGGCAAAAAGCCCTTAATGAAAATGCTACAATGACTTCACAATAGTTTCATAACAAATGTAGATATTTATAGATTTTCTGTGCACTAAGAGCACAACAGAAAGTTGGTCCAGGTAACAAGTTTGGTTTAAGACGACAGTTCAGTGGGCACACAGCACAGAGTACGACTGCACTGCCGCTCTCTTGACAAAGTCTACACAGGCTCAGATATGGTTATTAAGTACAAGGGAACCCAGCTTTTTACAGTGAGGAGCTGCTTGGACTAATGAGGCTCTGACATATGCAAGCCACTTTTGTGATTCAGTTCCATAATATAAATGTTCCTTTTAAGATGTGTGCTACAAGCATGATCACAGCAAAACAGATGCGCGAGACGAAAAGTGAGGAAATGAGGGGAAAAAAGCTTTCTCGGTCATTTTAAGTTCCTACCATTGCATTTGATTTTTCAGCCCCAATACCCTCAAGATTCCGAAATCCTTTTTTCTATATTATGGTTTATACCAATCTACTAAATTATTGAAATTTAATTATATTGAGTGCATATTTCAGTTGTAGTGGAATTTTTCCACATATCTGCATGTACTAGTGACCACTGAAGTCTGCTATATTCTTGTAGAATTTTTCTTGTAGAATATTTCAGTTGCTATTTTGCTTGCTTGTCAACTTGCTTCTTGAAGATGACAAATTAAAAAATAGAAGCAGCAACCATAAATCTGTTAGGATCTTATTGTTATCTAGCCTTTAAAAACCAGACAGGGAAGTATTTGAAAATGTTTTTTCACATGAAATATTATTGGAAGAAAATCTATATGGCTTCCACTGTTGCAGCATCACTGCACACAAAAAATTTCTGGAAATTTATCTTTACAACCAACCTGCAAGATAGGAAAACATACTATTCCCATTTTACACATAGGCAATTAAAACACACCAAGACTAAGTAACAGCCCATATTATAAAAGAATGTGGAACTGAACTTTCATCCTCCAAATCACACAAGCCTAATTGCTTCCTTGACTGGAGATAAATAGCAGGCAGCCTACCCAAAGGTGTATATCAGTGTTTAACTGTAGAAATCACATTTCACACAGATTTAACAATTCTTCAACTACGTCTCCCCATCAACTTAACTCACCCCTGACAATAACCCAGACCTATAAAAAAAGCCAACCAAAACTACCTCAACTATGAATCAAAAGTACAAACCGATCGCATAATAGCTCAGAAGGAGGATGTTAGCCTTTCCATATAATAACTTAAAACAAGGATGTTAGCCTTTCTAAATGATTGAATTGGGAGTTCAAGTTCAGAAGACGTCCTTTGCTTGTTCCCTCAAAAATGATGCACTATATGTAAATATTTTACTTGCTAACATGCAGTTTATCAGTTACCTATGTTGTTCTGTTGGTCATTACCACTCCCCCAATCACTTGTGTGAATCATACGCAGTGCAAGTAATTTTATTCCTATCAGTTTATTGATTGAAATGTTATGCAGTACAGAGTGAAGAACTGACTCCTACAGGATCCCAACAGAAAATGTGCTTGGTTTACAGGTGTATTGACATCCTTCTGTTTGCCAATTTCTAATTCAGTTAGAAAGCCAGATTGATCTTGTATCATTATTTTTATCTAAAAATGTTAGACAGTGCTATGTCAAGCCTTACAGAATTCTGCATATTTCATGGTAACAATATTAGCTTTCATCAGGCAAAGTTTTAATCTAATAAAGATGGACGCACAGTTAAATAACTATGGATTGGCATTACACCTCTCTCCTTTATTTCTGTATCAATGGAGATCTGCACTACATTACTTCACCTACGAAAGATGTCAAGGACAGGCTATAATCACATCCATAATTTTTGTTAACTTTGCTTATAGACAACAGTAAGATATTGATTTCCAGTTAAAATTAAATTAAATTAAAAAGCGGGGGAAAAGAGTAAGCACTTAGGTTGGCTTCTAATTCTGACCTAGTTTCCACATTTCTCCAGGAATTTGTGACATGCCTCACACAAGGACAACAGGGCAAGATTTTAGTTGTTATCAAAGTAATTTCAAATGCTGTATTTGCCAAAATGGTGCAAGGAATTGTCTGAAGAGGGAGGAAAGAAAGAAGGAAGGGAAGGAGTACAGGGAAAAGAGGGAGGACAACCACTTATTTTAAATTCTCTCTTCCCCTGGAAGCAGAAACACCTCTAAGGTCAGGCTTCAGGAGTTTCAGCTGTAGGCTGACTGGTCTCGCCATCTGTGACCTTGCAGAGCACTCCCATGGCATTAACCTTAAATTTCAAATGTCTGAAACTCATATGTGCATTTACTCATTTTAAGTGAATACAAAGTCTTTTTTTCAACTTGTTAATCTCCGACGTGAATCTTATTTCCCCGCCTTTTTGAATATGGTTTCTAAACCAAGATTCATGTAGGAAGCAAGTAATGTATTTGCAATGTATTTTAATTCTCCACATTCTGATATGTACAATTCCCAGTTATGTCTTGGTTGCACCCAGGCCATGGAAGAGAAGTCCCAGCTGCATATTCTAGAACAACTCTGTAAAATAATAAGGTAATACCTTGAAGAAACTTAAGACAGCCTTCAAATTAGCCACGTATGCAAAACACACAGGATCTACAAACTCCTCTACGAAGGAGAAATAATCAGGCCTAGTTGTGTTAAACAGAAGATAAAGAAAATACTTACAAGGATATGATTATAAGGAATGCGAGCAGATTGTTGTCTTTCATTCAGAGTCTTATCACGGAAAAGAGGATATACTAGATGTAAAGTTGTATTTGGTTAGACTTAGACTGCCTGAATGAATATAAGCCACCATAACAGTTTATTTAATTTAAAAAGCTGGTCAAAGTGCTGCTTTCAGCTACCTATTAATATTGAAAGGATCTTCTGGTTATTACAGTTATACTCCAAAATGTCTTCAAAGCAGTACAGTTACACTAAATCCTATGCCTCACTGAACAAAAAGAATGATGACTAAACAATTCTTTTTTCGACTTTACAGTGCAAAAAGATCATTAATAACACTAGACTAAAAAATATCCAACCTATCCTTCTATTGTATTTCCACCCAAATGTATCTGAAAAAACTACTTCAGACTAATGGGAAAGAAATATTTCCTTTAGAAATAAATTCTCCCATATCCTCTCTCTTCCCTCCCATCCTGGTTGAGAACATCTTTTTCCCCCATATAGCAAGTCCTAATAAAATTATTAACCAAAGAGTAAAAAATTCTGGAAACACTATTTTAATTATGTTCTAACAAAAATAATGACAGCATTAAATTTAACGTCACACAGTTAAAAAGGACTGATTGTTTTTTAACTTGAGGGATCAGAGATCAAAACAGGGAACAACAATTCAAAATCTGGCAAAATTATGTTTCCCATATTACACCATCTATTCTGTAATACCTTGAGCTCCTGCTATTCAGTTTCACTATGTCCTTCTGCCATTTGTTCATACTTTATTTACAGCGATGTTAAAATGGGTATAAAAAGCTAGAAAATAGGTTCCAAAAGTAGAGGTTGATAAACACTGCTGCAAATGGTGTAAGACAGACTCTTTGCATTACAAGCTTGTATTAGGCTCCAGTTTTGAAAACTTGTACACACTGTGAAAAGTGAAGAGGACTAAGCAGAATGAGCAAAGTTAAGCAGGTGCCTAAGTTTTTGTAGGATTACAACCTTACTACTACATTAGATGGGGTTGCTTATTTCTAAGGTCTAGAAAGTCACTACAGACTCAGTTTTGTCTTTTTCCAGGTGAGATTTGCTATAATGAGATAGCCATAATGTTCCTCTTCATCACACCAAAACATGAATTTGGAGTTTTTATCAGAGAGAGACAAAGGGGATGGGGGGAGCAAGAGAGAGAGAAGTGAGTGTTATTTCAGCTAATTGTTATTAGCTAATCAAAACGGAAATTCCCAGGCTATTTGCCATTTACATTATAAGCGGATTGCTTTGTGGAAAGAAAAACTGACAGCCATTCAATATTCATGTAATAATACTGCAAGTATCTGTTTGATAACAGCAATAGTCTCATTTGTTCAATTTATAGCAATAAATTTGTTCAATCAATAGCAATAATTTAATATTTTGCAGTAAGGAATTCTATTAAGAAAGCACCGTTTTGTGCAGGATGACAAAGGCTATCTGTTCACAAATTAATGCTTTGCTTCAGAATTAAACATCAAGAGTTGTCCTCCAAACAAGGGCAGATTTGATGGGGAGGCTGAGGGGAGTACAACGCTGCCCACGTGCTCTAGGCAATTTCCCCGTCTGTATTATAGATGTATCTAGCCCTGTCCAACCCCAAACACTCTCTGTCTGAAAAAAATAATAAAACACTGAACTATGTGACTTCCAACTTGTTTGCTTATTACAGGTGCCACAAAACTTCACAATCTCTAAAGTGTGTTATTCTCGGACAACAGAATGAGCCTTGTTGAACAAGAATGGAGTAAAATCCATCTAATTCAGTAACTATAGAATTGTGAAGAACTTAGAAAGGGCTTCAAAATATATATTCACATTTTCATTGGACTGAAAGGACTTGATCTGACTGTGTATTAGGTTTGAGTGGTACAGTTTTGGTAGCGGGGGCCTGCAGGGAAGGTTCTGTGAGAAGCTGCTAGAAGCTTCCCCACATCTGATAATGCCAATGCCAGCCGGCTCCAGGACACATCTGCTGCTGGCCAAGGCTGAGGCTGTCAGAAAGGTGGTAGTACCTCTGGGATAACAGACTTAAGAAGGGCTCCATGCTGAAGCAGGGGAGCACTGTGAAGAGTCATGCCACTGAGAAGGAAGGAGTGGCACAGACGTGTGATGAAATGAATGCAGCCCCCATTCCCTGTCCCCTTGCACCACTGTGGGAAGGAGGCAGAGAAAATCAGGAGTGAAGCTGAGCTCAGGAAGGACAGAGGGGTGGGTGGAAGGTGTTTTAATATATGGTTTAGTTTCTCATTGCCCTACTCTGATCTGATTGGTAATAAATTCAGGTAATTTCTCCAAGTTGAGTCTGTTTTGCCCGTGATGGTAATTGGTGAGTGATCTCTCCCTGTTCTTTGTTATATTTTCTTTGCCTTGTCCAGTTGAGGAAGTAAGTGATAGAGCAGCTTGGTGGGGATCTGCTATTCAGCCAGGTTCAATCCACCACAGACTGTTTATACATTGCTGCTTATAGTGATAATTTTCAATATATCATCACAGCATCTAACAAACATGAAGAAAAACTATTTTCTTCATATATTCGCACTGACAAAACACTTAAATACATTATCTGAAGCAAGCTATTACTTAAGCATTAAACTAATGAGACAGTCAAAATACTGGAAAATTATAATCTCATCACAAATCAGATCACAATGTATCTCAGCTAATTAGCAGAAGAAAAGCAGTAATAAATTACTTGTGTTTCTTGTTGGCCACTAAATCGGCTTTCAACATATTTTAAACAGTACTAAATATGAAACCACTGCTTCTTACTAAAAAAGAGTTGTCAAAAATACAAAATTTCTACTGGTTTTAAGTGTTTATTTTTGGAAAGCCCTATAGAAAATAACAAAGCTTTTTCTGTAGGGGAAGCAATGGATGTTTTCAGAACATATGGCATTAGCAGCATTTATCTAACATACCTAAAAATATGTGCTGATATATAATGGCTGAAGACATAAAGACACTACAGATAGCACTTCCCAAGCACTTCAAGCCCAAACTCAAGGGCAGGTCCCCAAGGCATCATGAATATTCACTCAAAGTTCAGGTCTGGGACAAGGCTGGTAGCTTGGCTATTCCCAGAGGAAGGACTGTTTCTCATACCTCCCCATACTGTGGGTTCTCAAATCAAATTATGACTGAACTTCTTCTCAGTCCAACATCTGGAGATAATCCAGGGAGTTCACTTCCACCAGCTGTCCTGTGTAAGTATTTGTCTCATTCCATGGCTGTAGATCAGTGCGATGACCTGATTACCTCCTTGTTATTCCACAATACAAATTTCCAGCCTTCCATTCTCATTTACTGCTTTTTACGTGATGGTGCAGAAAATGAGGCAGTAGTCTCTCAGGAGTTAAATAACCAGAGCAGGACTGCTGCTTTCTGTGACATTCACCCTCTGAAGAACTGCACTGCTACAGATGAAAGCACTAAGCTGCACCTTTTGGTGAATTCGGGGAAGGTGAATGAACAACAGTTAATGTTAATCCCGATGCTGGGAACAAAAGTATCTGTGAATTTTATTCACTCTGCAGGGTAAATAAGCAGATCAGTGACACATACTTCTTACACAGACAAAATATTGTTTGTTTGAGAACCAGAATGTTCAGAGGAAGGACATTAGTGTCTTTAAAAACCTAGTGAAAGTGGCTGTGGTAGAGAAAGAGCAAGAGAAAATGTTATCATGCTGCATCACTGTCATTTCTTTTGCTGTTCAGCTTCATGGTGTTGTTGTTTTTCAAGGGAGCAGCTGCCACACTGAGCTGCACTCAGGAAAGTCCCTAACCTGTGAATATCCCTGCGTCAGGACAAACAGGGACTGGTGAGAGAAGAACAAAGATGATGACTACCACTTCTAAGCAAAGGGAATGGAAGCATTTTCCGAGTTGAGTCAGAGCACTGACACACTTTCCAGTGCAGGCATGCTCCCTCCCCCACCACTTTCTACACAGACTCATTCACAAAACAACAATAAAAAAGTCAAAGGCAAACCCACAAAACTGCTCAGTTATCAATTCAGAGTTGCAAATGCTTCCTGAAATTACTTAAAATAGCCAGACTTGCCACCCTCATCCCCCTTAGTCTGGGTCTCCCTCTCCTGTACACCAGTCTTCCCTTCATTTGCTTTCTTTTCAGTCACTTCTAGTCCAAGCATCCCCAAAAATTTCCAAAGTGGGTTTGTTTTCCTTTTCTTCTTGGAATAGAGCTGATACGCCCCAGAAGGCTTTATTTGCATCTGTAAACCACAAAGACGCTTCAAAGGGTCAGCAGCGGATGGGGAATGAATGGTGGTTGGGGAGCTCTGAAGAGGTGAGCGGTGCTGAAAGCAGAGAAGCCATTGGAACAGACGTTTCAGCACAGGAGAAAATACTTATTTTAGGCTTTTAAGCTGTGCTGGAAAGGGTACGATTGCCCCCTGCAAAGGAGTTCCCTGGAGAACAGCTCATTGTACTAGCAGTGGGAAACATGAAGGCAGGGGAAGTATGAGCTCAGATGCAGAGACAATGAGCACAAGGCTCCTTCCAGAGTGACTCATCCAGCCTCTGGGACAGAGGAAACCGATCACTCCATAAATCAGCATCTTTTGCTAACTATCCAAGTAGTGGCACTTGGCAGTGGGGAAAGCAGCTGTTCACTCCTTCTAACAGCTCACGGGATGGTGCTGGGAAATAGCAGTTAAGTAGAGGTTCTGGGGAGATGACATTTGGTGACAAGCTGAGAAGGAAATAGTACAATAAGATACTTAAAGGAATTCATTTGACTTGGAATAAATAATAGGGAACAGGATCAGAGTATTCCAATAACACTGAAGTTCTGCTACAGCAAAGGCAATTTTCCCAAACTTGTGGGCCACTCATGACTTTTCTTGTAAGAGTTAATTTTTACATAATTTATGTGCCAATAGTGCAGTTTTCTCATAACAAAGTCCTATCCAACATTTAATAGAAAGGAGAGTGCGATTTTGACAAAACATGTTGGTTTGGGGTTTTTTTCCCCACGAAGTTATTGGATTTTAGGCAGTAAAATTACATGCAAACTAATTGGGAAAAAGTCCCCAATATGTATTTCTCAGTGTTATTATTTTTACATTTAGTGTGTTAGCACTAAAGATTCTGCAGGGAGGAATCCCTTTCCTGATGAGCACTGGTGTCCTGTCCTGCCTTGAAAACCTAAAGAGCTTCTATTGTTATGGAAGGCAAGTAACACACACACACCAGAACATGGAATTAAGTGATGCACCAAATATTACATCAGTTTCACTATTAATTAATCAGAGACAATGGTTTGAGAGTAAGATATTTTACTAGAACTTGCTGCTTTCAGTTTGTATTACAGTCTGGTATTTAGGAATGTCTCTTCTGAGCAGTGTCTCTCATCCCTCTCTAGCCCCACAAGGATGCGGGGGGGCAGGGTGGGGGGAAGAGGGAAAAAGTAATTTTTATTTTATTCTGGTTGGTTTTACTATTATCTTCTCAAAAATATCAAGGATACAACTTAAAGCAGCATACAAGTTTTCAGTTATATTAACTGAACAAATCTGATGCAGACAGTTGAGCCACCAAAGCTCTCCCTAGATGATGAGAATCAGACTGGGTCCTCTTGAGCTGACCTACCACCTCCAGCTGCTTGCAGAGCCCTGCAACTCAGCCACAGGTGCAGCACTGTCTGGGAAGGTCCAGGGCTACCAGTACCTGGAGTTCACTGCTCCTCCAACCATCAGGAGGACCCAGGTGCCAGCCAGTGCTGTTTGACCACCTTTGATCTCATGTTACACATGGGGAGCTGAAGCAAAGGACAAGTGGGTCTTGTACTGCATGAAAGTTTTGAAAATCAGAAATCATCTCCCTCCCAGACTTTTAACAGGCAGCCATAAAAATAATTAAAGGAAAAAAAAAAGAAAAAAGGAGAGAAGAGCGAGAGGTTAGTTTGCAAGCAATGTTATTCCTCAGAAATACATTCATCCATCCATCCATCCAGAGGTGACTGAACATTCTGAAAACCATTTAACTGGTTTTCTGTTGGAGGAAGGCAAAGAGGGATAGGCAAAAGAAGAGATTACTTTGTCCTCTCCTCTTCTCTTCTTTTCTCTGGGAAATACAATTTCCTTCAAAGAACTGAGATAACTCACCAAAACCAGCCACTGCTCTTTCAGAAACAGAAGCCTATGGCTAACGATTCCAAGCCATTTCACTTTTGAATAACTGTATTTACAGATAAATAAAGAACAATTGTCCATTGGTGTCCCATCCCTGAAACCAAGAGAAGCACTCCTAATGTGAACACTGAAATATCTATTCTTTTTTCAGACAAAAAAAACCAAAACAACTTAAGACTGCCTTTTTCAAGAAAGACAGCTCATAAAATCATTGAGAAATCTTTCTTTTGCTGGATAAAATACTTCTTCAACTTTGACAACCTGGAAAAACTCTAGCTGTTACAGTAAGCACAAAATAAAATGAAAAAATAACCCTGAAACAAATAATCTTACTTTTAGCCTTTCACACATTCTCAATTTCTCCTACCAAGAGCAGAACAGCCTTGAGAGGATGAGCAGCAGTGTCTGAAACCATGGAAACTGTAGTTTGCCTGTTTTTCTTAAGAGTTGGGCAACAGGCCCTGTCTGAAATCTAGTTTCCACAAGGTTTTGCAATTAGAAAAGTCAAGTATGAATGCAGCAGGTTAGAGAACAAAAATAAACAGCATTTCATACTTCATCCTAAAAGTTCCTAAGTTATTATGAAAGTCTTTTCAGCACCACCCTTTGAGACTCAGATTATTGGATCACCATCTCATTTTCTGGCCAAGAATGCTTGCAATTTAAAGAAAAGCATAATAATGGGCTGCACCAGTTTGACATAGGTATTTTGCAAGACAGAATTTATATACCTTCTTTTTTGGTAATTTCACTGTTCTCCCTTTACTCAGAATTTTTAGAGGATGCAACAATGTAGAGGACTTATCTTTTCATATACATGCATACCTTAGAATCAGCTTAATAGACCTGTTGGTCTGTTGAATATATAGGCGCAGTTTAGTAAAGATGCTAAGATTCACAGTTCATTTACGTTCCTTAGCTGACCAGAGCTTAAGTGCAAAACCTTAAATTTTTCACTTTTACTCCCTCAAAACTTACCAGACATGGTGAAGGACATGTTTGGTTTCTCTTTTCTTTTAAACAAAGCAACATCTTCAAGAGAAAAACTGTTCCCAGACTCAAAATATGAGCAAAGATCCAGGACCAGTGAGAGAGACTTGCATTCAAACACTGACCTACTTCCTATTATAGCTTTCCTCATAGCTGAAGAACACACAGTGCTTCCTTAGTAAAACTGAAATGGTGTGGCATATGCTTCTGTAGACAAATAAAATGCTGACAGGCCATGCAGTAAACTGAGCCACACCACTTTTTCCTCCTGTGAAAGCCCTTTAAACATCGGTATTACATTATTCACTTGAATAATGACTGAGTACTTTATAAAAGGGACAGAAAGTCAATTATTCTGCACAATGCACCATCACAAGCAAGACTGTAAGATCGATGTGCCCATAGCCTATTTTACAAATACTTTAACAAAAAGCAAACAAGAGAATTAAGTTCATAGCTTCTTAACACTTTCCAGAGCTGGTAATGTATGTACTGTAACTCACAAAGGCTATTTATAGAGGCGTGTTTCTGCACAGCATTCCTAGAAAATCGTTTCTATTAACCCTCGGATAACATGTTTGTTGAAGCCCTGAGGATGTGTTACAATTAAAAATTGGTGTGAAATTTGAATTTCAACAGTGTTTTTTATTACTCAGACATAAAATGCCAGTTGACACTTTGTGATTAAGATGAAACACTGAGTATCATTTGATTAAAACCAACAAAAGAGCAATAAAAGCCATCAGTCCTAAGTACCCCAGTTTTAAACACACACTGGGAGACCCCAGTCACTGGGATGTGTAGCAGGGATACTTGGTGAAAACCTGAACAGCATGGCTTTGACTGGCAAACATGCAAATTTAAAAGATCAGAATTAATTTTAAAGCAAAGAAGTATAGGTTTAATATGAAATCTTTTTTTTTTTTCTTCAGCACTTTGGAAATGAACACACTACGCTAGTATTCATTACCTCAATTTTTTTTAAATGCAGTATTTGGGGTGTTTTTGGTAAAGCAGAGCGTGCTTTAGTTATGCTATGAAAAATAACACAAGTTCTATGGAGATCCATTTGCTGGTTTATCCTAATTATTACAGTAAAACATGTTTATTGTTTTGTTGCCTATATACAACGTATTAAATCTACTTACAGTTGCTAAATTTAGGATTATCCCTAGATGAGTATATTAAGCCTGAAACTGAAATGATTCTAGAATATGCTACCAAATCCCTTTAAGTAACTGAAATGTATATTCATTAAATATACTGTTCCAATGGATTACTCCTCTATTTTAAATAAATTAATTAATAAAATATATGCATAGTCTTTAGGGGTGCAACAACTACATCTAAATAAAGAAACCTTGCCTATAGCTTCTTTCTACAAATTCACACCAGCCTTTTAAAGTTAGACACAGCACAGTTAATTGCACTTAGCAAAGAAACATGCCAGAGGGAGGTTTTTTGTTATCCTTCTAAAAATACCCTGTGCTAAATATTTTTGCCACATACTTAAATTTCATTGTCTAAAACTACAGTATAGTACAGTAAAAATACCGTCTGCTATATTTAGGAAATTTCATTGAATAGTTCAATGAAATAGTTTATAAAAATCTGCACTAGCATTCTCTGCTGTACTGTGCTAAGCTTGCCTTTGGTCTTGCATATTAAAAAAAAGGTAGCACTGAATCCAATTCTTCCTCAATAATTAAGGGAAGAGAGATGAACAAATGCATTTGAAAATAGAAAGTAGCAAAAAAGACTAACAAATATTTATGCAAAATTAATTAAAATATAATTCAAATTCTTGAATATGAACGATATTCCAACAACTCTGGGCATAGTATATTTTCTCCAACATGAACACTTGTGTCTAATGGTGAGGCTACACCAAAGTTTCTTTTGCAAAGGTTACCAGAGTGGATTATTGATATATTAACTTTCTCATATGAAAGCCCAAGCAGAACCCAAGAGTGAAAATCTGTCACAGGAGCATATGAAATCTCAGACTGTATTACTGATTCAATGCTCTGGTATCAATAATTAAAAGTGAGAACTTGCAGAACGTACTGCTTTATCAGCACAGGTAATGAATTACAATTACAGAAGTATACTTTAAAAGCATTGGTGACAATGACTAGGCAATTTCCATTTATACTCTTAAGAGTTTAATTAATAATTTGAACCTCAACCACATCCTCTTCAACATTCACAAACTGCAGCCATTATGTGTTAAGTTTGGGGAAGAGGAGCAGGCAGTTTGCACCTGCAAATTTTAGCTCCCCTTGAGACCGTGCCGACACATGTTGGGCTGAGCGCTGTTTTGCACTGGGGTTAGCCTAGAACAAACAACCCTGCCTTAGCTGGTTATGAACATGCAAACTGAAACCCATAATAGGCAGGCCCAAGTATGTAATCAGTGTATTTGCTGCGATATAGTGGTATTTCTAAAATATGCACATAGACATAGATATATAAATAGGAGATAGAATCTGCCTTAGAAATTCAGTGCAGTTGTATAAATCAGAAGTTAAGAGAAGCAGATAATTTAGCCATTATTACATTCAGAAGCATTTCAGAAGGTGAAAATATAATCTGTTCAGGAAATATGTAGTTTAGTTTAGTTTTAAAAACACCCACAGGGAAGCTGATGATAAAATGCAAGAACAAGTTATAACTGAGTAGATAGAGATTTCATCAGAGAAACAGATTCACTACATGCAAATATTGTGGGTGGTTGTAGATTAGTATTTAGGAAATGTGCCTTTTTAGAGTTCGCATTCCAAATGTTTTATGTCTTCTTTTTCCTATAAGTCAATGTATTTGTAAAATAGATAATTTGCAATTAATCTAACATCTTATTGTTTCTTCATAACTAACAAATAATAACTGTTTTGGGAAAAAAATGTGCACAGGCACACCTGGTAGTGTGATTCATGTGAGAACCAGAGAATAACTTGGAATCACTGGCATCTCCAACTACCCTGGTGGCCCTCATGGGTTTGGAAACCACTCAGGAAAATTTAAAGTTGGGGAAGCCCATCAGCATCGTGCTGTAAAAGAGCTGTAACTTCTACAACAAAATCAGAGACCTATTCTAAGTGGAGCAGCTCCAATCCAAAATGAGTTTGGAGTCAAGCTACAGGTGGTGCAACAGTTATTCTTGGTGGCAAGAATAACTGATTTATACGTCTGAAGTGGAAAGATAACATTATGTTTACACACAGCATGACAGTATTATTTATTCAGTTTTTAGAAGTATGTAACTTGGACTTGACCCTGTTCTGAAATCAGAAAAGAAAAAAAGAAATGTGTGCACTGATAGTGAACTATCAGTACATGGTCCCGATTCTACAACTTCCATAGTCAATGTTACATGATTATAAATCTCAATGAAATAGCCTGACCACTTTCATTGTTTCAAAGGAAATTAAGCAACAGCCATAGCCATGTGGAAAACAATGACTAAGAATAAAGTAAGTCAAACAGTTCTTATTTTTATATATCAATTTTATTTTTATATATTTGGCTTAAATACTGTAGCCATGTTATAATATCTGACACCCTGTCCCACTGAAAGCACCTTTCTTTCTGAATTCTGATGACAGGAGATGAGACAGTGTCTAACAGAATTCAACACCACATTAGCAAAGAACTCCACTTTTACAGCTCCTGGGTTTTATGGAGCAGTAGTGAGAGCTTTGTAAAAAGGTTTTAGCGTTAAGCATTAGTATCCAAAAATAAATGCTCATCTATTCAGAAACAATAACCAAAAAAAGCTTTAAGAAGAAAAATCATTTAAGGGTTTATTTTTAAACAGCTATTTTTAAAGTGAGCAGCCTTGACATCAGAACATTCTTCTGTCATCATAAGAAAAGAGAGTTTAATTTTGAGGGATCAAGCTGCTTGCTTTACTTTGAGTTCCGTAATTCTTCCTTTCGAAACTTAAGAAAAGCTACCAGAGTGTAACTGCTCAGTGGTAATTGACTTAAACATCTAGAGAAAATAACAATTAAAAAGGTACAAAGGGTTCCTCGCTGTACAAATACATTAAAGTAGGTAAATATGAATTCTGAATAAATGAATTTTTAATACATTCACTCTTTGAAAAGGACTCTTTTATTCTGTGTACACAAGTGTCACAAACTGTTTATGAAAACAACTGTTCTGAAAAACAAATAAGACACTGGCAAAGAGTGTGTTGTGTCCTACTTCTGTGGCTCGTCGAATAGTCGATAATTCACTTCTGTACTTTGTGGTTTCACTGCTTCAGCTCAAGTACCACGGTGTGTGAATTGAAGGGTGACCTCCAGAAAGACAATGTATTCCAATAACTTATTTCAATGTTCACAATATCCAAAGTGGAAGTACTGATGGACAATAGCATGTGATGACACGTCAACCACAGGAGAGAAGTTTAATAAAGCAGGACATGCCGTGCCATAAGGAAATCTGGCTTCCATTTCTGGCTCTGATACAGCTTTTCGTTATGTGACAAATAATTTCATCCGCCTAAATTGCTTTTCCCACAGTTTAAATGAGATAATATTTGTTTACTTTTCCAGATACTGTGAGATCTAATTTATTCATACTTGGGAAAGCATTTCAAATTTGTAAAATGGGAGCCTTGACTGGACCTTAGCATAAAGCTGTCCTGTAGACTGGGAATACTTCTTGTCAACAGCAAGCAGTTAGGCTCAGATTTGCTTACAGCTATTTGAAACCCCTTTCATGCAACTTCTGCCACAAATAATAACAGAAAATGTTTATTCCTGGTACAATGACATTAGCAGTCTTAATTATATGTGAACCCACAAAACCAGTAACCAAATTAAATATACTGCACTAAATTTATGGTACCTTTGTGGTCACTAGGGCAAACATAACAGGTTTTTATAACGTCAAGAGAATTTCTCATTCTACCACCAATCCCTACTTCATCCTTACAGTCCCAGAGGTCTTTTTTTACCTTCTTGGTAAACATTTATGGCTCAGCTATAACTGCTCCAACAGTGTCCCCTACCCCACAATGGCCCGAGTGTAAGCTATGAGTAGTAACATATAAAAATACACATAACATTTTAAAACTCAACAGATCAAGGCTAACAAGATTAAGGAAAAAAAAAAAAAGAATTTTTTTTGTGGCACATTGTGGAAACAGAACCTTAGCCTGAATTATTGTCATAAAAAACTGTCTCAGCACATTCACTAGGGACTGGGCAGACCACAAAGGTTCCTTACATGCCTATTCCACCAACCAAAAGGAAGATGGATTTGCTCATTAAATCACAAGTAAGTTATCAGTAACTGAGCTCTCAAAAAACCAGAAATTAAAATGACGACCTTTGAAACTCTGAATATGCCTAGTTTAACAGCTGCTAAAGAGTAAGAACCATACAAAGAGGCTTACTGTCACGGCAGCAATTTTACAGAATCTAATAGTGTGAATGGCCAAACCACTTCTGATATCACAGTTAGGTGCTGCTAAGAGAGACAGTTTAATCCTAGATTAATTTTTATTCCAAATAATTGGAAGAAAGCTCTTGATAAAGAGTCTTGCATTCCTGGCAAGAATCCAGATGGTCTCAGGTAAAGTATTTATTATTCACACAGCATTTCCACCATCTATTTAGCAGAAAGCATGACTATTTTAATCAGCTAAGATTGTATTCCCATACCAGCAATATTACAATCAGTTATTTAGAAGCTGAAACTAATGTAAGTTGGTATGATTTAATAAGGAACCATATGGTCTTCTTGTAAAAATATAATCTAAATATTTGTATATACAGTCCTTAAGAAAACAAACTAATTTTGAAAACAAACAAACAAATGTACCTCAAACAAAATTTCCATTTTTTTTTCTCTCCAGTCAGGTGCTTCTAGAAGAATTGATATAAATCAAATCAGTTTACTCCTATTTTCACGGTCTTTCAAGGCCTTGCTTTTGCCAATGATTAACAGCACATACAGGGACAGATCAGTTTGTGTTCCTCATTTGTTTATCTTTCTAAGTCCACAAATGAAGACTAAGGAAGAGAAATAGCTACAGTTTTAGTGTGCATGGGTTTTAGCCCAGTTGCCAGGAAATATGTGTTCAAAACCGTTGCTGCAATTCACTATTCTTCCTAAAATAGTAAATGACAAGAATTGTCAAAAGAACAAAGTACTCACTGAAAAAGGCCAGCTCTGGTGCAAAGCCAATGCTGTTAAATTATGGAGTGCCAGTAATGAAGCACAGATTGTCACCTGTTGCAATTCTAGTTTCAAAAACCGAAAACAACAATTAATTAATTCTAAATTAAAAATGGATGTTCCAGTCATTGAAGAGTTGCAAATACATACGCCACTGAAAACACAAAGAAAAACATCAGCATGAGATCCTAAAAGATGCTGCTGCTTTAGGAAAAAAATGGTGTTTCTTCAGAAAGCAATAAGGGCCATGAGCAGCAGAGGTGTCACAAGGTATATTAGTGTAACTGCTGAAAAGGACTGAGTGACAAAAAAATAATCAACCCTTTCTACGAACTTCGGAGAGCCCCAGCACAGACCATGATGATGGGTGTATCTATTTATCCTTTTTTTGTCTAAAATCAAGACCAACAAATCCTACACAGCTGTCCTTATGCTGTTCAATGTCCTTTGATTTGGTTAAAAAATATTTTGAATTCTGTATTTTACTACTGGTGACACAGCTGGCAGCACAAAGTCCTTTCAAATTCAGACAACCAAGGAAGCTGACCTCTGTGAGATGTCCTGCTTTGAAATACCGTTAGATAAATCTAAGACTCCCCAAATGAAAAGATAATTTCCCACCTAGTTATCTTCAGAGTACTTTTTAAATGTTTATCTTACTTAGTTAAGAGTATTAAAATTCTGAAGAAAATAAATATTTGGCTGTGTATTAATTACGCTTACAGAGTGTGAAGGGACAACCTTTATCTAAAGGATGACGCTGGACATCCTTCACTGTTTTGTGAAGAAGCAGCAGCAGAATAACTCACCATGTACCTTGAATTTAACCTGCACACACTCATTCCATAGGGAAATAAACCCAAGGGATCCATATAACAGTGGAGGTGGCCACGGGCCTGATCATAAAAGCTGGAGAGGATTCAGTTTAAGCAGCACACTCATTCAACTTACTGTCCTTCCCTTCCATTATATTTTCTATGGCTCTTCTCTACCATCAGTCCATGTTATTGCCAAGAAATAATAAAAACAAAGAAGGACCTGAAAATCCTGCAGCTAATGTTCACTTGCCTTGGATTCTGAACAGAGCGAGAGATTTTAATTTTAATTCACTGAAGTAGATTTTACATAAAACTTCAAACACTTAATTTAGAGTTATTTGGCAACATCAAATGCTTAACCTGCACCTAACAGAAAATGTCCAAAGCACAGTCTTGGTGTTTCAAAGAAAAAGGAATAATTTAGAGAAAATACTAGAAACCTGCTACATTCTGGGCAGGTTTTTTAGGATGTGGTAATGGTGGGTAGATTAGGATGTGGAATCTGGGAAGACTTTCCTCATTAAATCTCCTGCTTTTGGAAATTATATCATTTACAGAGCTCTGTCACCTAGTAGCACCCTCCTCTCCCCATCCCCTCCAAAACACTGTATGCTCAAAAGAAACCTCAGATGATTTAGATAATTTTAATTCTTTCTAAAAATTTCCCAATCCTTATCCATTCATTAATGGTTATAAATTGTCCTTTGTTTTAAGGGCTGTGCATGCTGCCAATTTATGTTTTGTAACAATGAAGAAAAATAAGATAAATGTGGCATCATTTTCATGCTTTCCTTCCTAAGAGTGTACCTATCTGAAGAAGACCATATTGATGGATTTTCCTTGTTTCTTAATGTAAAATACATCAGCTGTTTTCTCTGAAAAAATACTAGTACATTAGCAGCCAAACTCTCACGCACAACCTACATGCAACAAATCCTTATAGAGGCAATAGAGGTGAAGCAAAAAATCAGGAGCATATTTCAGTTTTAAGCTTCTGTTGATTACAACATGTGACAAGGTTTTGAATCAGTACAAAAATAGTAACTATGTCTTGTTTTGTTAGAACAACAAACTCCTAAACAATGATACGTTTTCTGAGTGCTTGAGCCAGTGATACCATCAGCTGAAAATGTGATGACTCAGAACACTGTCAATTTTGTTTGCCGACATAGTTAAGCTCACCACCCCATGTCACAACTTCTGAGCAGTTTATCTACAGTAAGCCCAAAGAATTCAAACTTTATTATTAAAAATTAATAGCTATGCCTAAATATTTAGGAAGAAATGTCAAGTTTCAAACACACTGGAATACTTCTCATCACTGAGAAACAACCCTACAGCTGGTGGCAATACAAATTCACTGCCTAAAGTAGAATTACTTGCATGAAAGACATCTTATGTCATACACAAAGCAGTGGGTCTGGGCTGACCTATCTGAGCAACTGCTGCCTTGTCCCAGTCGCAGCTGCTCGAGAGGTTTCGCTGGCTGCAGCAGAGGGACGCGAGAGAGCCCAGCTGCTCCACTGCCTCGCAGAGCACCGCAGCTCCCGCTGGAAACCACGGCTCGCTCACGGCATATGCCTCCCTGCGAAGAGCTGCATCTCATTTCAACCACACAGCCAGCCTAGCAGAAGGCCAGTGCAGAATCTGGGAGCAAAAACACATTGCCTGCTCCTCTTTCCTAGGCAAGCCAAAGAAGGAATGATTCTACCTTAGGTCACCAGAGAGCTGTGGATAGAAATGGAGATGCCCTCCTCCAGCACCCTGAGTTCTGCCAGCCTCTGGGTTTCAGCAGCATTGGCTCTGCCCTTACAGGGTAGCTCTATGCATTATGTCCTTGGTGTAACTTGCATTTCTTATTTATTTTGTGCAAAAAGTAAGACTAAACATGGCAGAGAAAATATGTCAAAATAAATGTTGTGGTCTCTTAACCTGTCGGAAAGAGAAGTATGTTCAAGTCTCAGGCTGCAAACCACGAGCATCACTGTAATGTGTGCTTCACTGATATATGTGATATACTCCCTATGCATCACTTTTTATTGTAGCTGGGGAAAGGAAGAGGAGGAAGCTAAAGAAACGCATTTACAAAAAAAAAAAAGCATATTTCTTTTAGCTGCTGATTTTCCTGACAATTACTAATGAAATACTTCACGGTCTTGTTCTTTTTATGTAAAATGTACTCCCAAATACAACCTCTTCCTTCTTCGGCCTTCTCATTTATTTTATACACATGGACAATTGCACACTTACATCTTCCTGGTGCCTCACCAGTTTCTCTATCAGACCAATTTATGATGAAAAGCAGGGCTGTTCAGATAACAGGGATGGGGAAGACTGACAGATGGGTATGAATTGTGTATCTACCCTTTCACACTTCCCTTCATCTGCCCACCCCAGTCTCCCTCCCCCTCTTCTAATCTTTGTTTCTCTTAAAATATAAATGTCACACATTTCTTATTAGGTTGTATAGAAAGAAACTTACCTTTCCACATCCACTTGTCTCAGAATGCTCTCTTCCACAATGATAAACTGACAAATGATGAGCCTTACTTGTAAGGAATTCTCCTGCCCCTTTTACAGTATGGATCTGTGTTCTGCCTTTCATCACCTCTAGCCTCCCCCAGTGTCAAAAATGATTGATTGGCTGTTGAAATATTAATACTTTCATATCCTTTTCCATTTTGGTATTTTGAACTGATGTAAAACGAGATCACTGTCCAATACTGTAGGTGACACATGACACAAACTCTCACATATTCTGTTTTCCTACCTTTCCAATCAATCATTCAAGCATGTAGCTCTTCCATCTGGACTCAAGAACTGAAGCTCCCCTTCAGATGGAGAGCACACATTCTACAACTCTTTTTCTAATTCAGTCCCTTCTTCTTTGCAAATTTTTGCCAGATAAAGCCACCACTAAACAAACTCAACTACCACTTCTCAAAGACCACTCAGACACCTGCCATTATTTTAGATACGCTGGTTCCTCTAGACCAGATCAAAATATAACCCCATCTCTTTAAACACCTGCCAGCTCATATCTAGCAATTAGCCCTGCATCCTTCCTTTTGCTCTCCAAACACTATCCTCACCTCATCATTATGCAAAGTGATAGTTAAGGCAATGTATTTTTATTTGGGTATCCTAGGTCTTTGCATTGGAATCATATCTGAATGCTTTCATTGTCACTGGCCCGTGACTTACATTTTCCCACTGTTCATGAAGATCATATCAAATTTCTTCATTGCACCTTCTCTTTCTCTGACCTTTTTCCTTTTCATTTCTTTAGCAAATAAAGTTTACCACATCCAAAACTGCTTAGAGTGCACCTTCAAGGATCAGTTTCCTAAACTCTTTGACTTAGCACATAACCCTCTTTAGTTTAAGTTCCCCCCATTAACACTGGCTCCTCCATCTTATTAAATACAAACTATTTTTCTTCACTTCGTGCCCTATTTCCACTCGACCATTACTCATCTTATCACCTCTTATCTTCAACTGGCCAATATTACTTCCCTCCATCATTCACTTGTAAAATTCCAAATTGCCACTGTCTAGGGTGCTGGTCCAGTGGTGCTTACACTTGCCTGACACTGGGGTAAAGAATGTTAACTCTATGGCATCCATTGAGGATTGCCATACAGATGTAGTAGAACAGATCTCAACCTCATTTAAAAAATATATATATATATCAAATTGACTGTTCTGTACCCATTTACTGGCTAATCAGTCCTACTCTCCTTTTTTTTTTTCCAGATATGGCATTCCAATCACTGCTGGCAATAATCACTAATCGTTTAAACCTTTCCATTTTCTTTTGCATCATAGGCATGTATGCTGTAATTAATTAGGTGACAGCCTATGCTTACATGAGTATGAGTTCATTAAACCTTACTCATTCACCCACATCAACACTAGTGGCTTTTATTATGAAGCTTTTTCAACTGAAAAAAAGACAACCTATTTTCACTTAAGAATTTGAAACTCGTAACTGATAGCAAAATTTTAAACCACTTTTAAATCTTGCATATAACACTCTATAACATTCTAGAGGGTTATGTTCACAATAGACTATTACGGTGTCTGTAGTCTATTATTTTGAAATATTTTAAAAGATTTTCATAACATATTCTACTGTACTGCCTGCAGCAGTATCTCAAAATCCCTTCTTCTTTCAATCTTGACTTACTTTTTCATTCCAATTCCCACTCAGACTTACACCTTTGCATAAGGAAGTGGTTTCAGTGATCTTTTCATTTGTTACCTCCAGCCTGGACTACTGCAGTTCACACAAGCAAAGGCAGCAGGAGGCCTGCATGGATAAACACGTAACTCCTGCCAAAACTGAAGCAGAAAAAGGAAGTACGCAGGAAGTGGAAGCAGGGTTGAGATGACCCAGGAGAAATACGGGGCTTGCAGGAATGGAGTCAGAAAAGCCAAAGCAACCCAGACCTGAGTTTGGTGCAGGCATGCAGAAGGTGAGAAGGGATTCTACATGAGCAGCAAAGGGAAGACAAAGGAAATTGTGCACCTGATGCTGAATGGACACAGTCCCCGGTCACAAAGGATATGGGAAAGGCTGAGGTACTTAATGTCTTCTCTTGCCTCAGTAAGGCACGTAATACCTGCCTTTGGGAATCTGAAGCTCCTGCAACCAGGGGGAAAGTGTGAAGCAATGAAGACTTTCTCAGTGGAGACTGATGGGGTTGAGGAACACCTAAGATGGGCACACACAGGTACATGGGACTAGACAGGATGCAATAAAGCATGCTGAGGGAGCTGGCTGATGTCCTCTCAAGGCCACTCACAAAATTGTCTTTAATACAACTCTTACAGCAACTGTAAGAGGTTCCTGATGACTGGAAAAAAGCAACGTGAACTCCTATCTCCAAGCTTCAAGAAGGCCAAGAAGGAGGATCCAGGGAACCACAAGCAGGGCAACCTCACCTTGATCCCACCTGAACACAAGAAAACACTTTTCTGTTACCATGAGGGTGGTCTAACACTGGAACAGCTCGTACAGAGACATTGTAGAGTCTCCATCTTTGGGGATATTCAACTAACTGGGCACAACCTGCTCTAGCTAATCCTGCTTAGAACAGAAAAGTTGAACTAGATGTCTTCTGAGTCACAAATATGAAAACTACTTTTCCAGACCACCTTTCTATATACTCATCCTGAATTCTCTGTCTACCATTAGATGCTACCGGGTTTCATTTGCCAAATCTTACACCAAGTGTCCTTCCTCCTAAAGCTCTCAGTAAACCTGGCACTGGCTTCAAAGGAATCTTCTTCTACCAGAACAAAATGTGTGTTTTGTCCAGCAAACACAGCACAAAACATGGGACAGTAAGTGAACACGTTTACAGTGGAGGGAATCTGGAACAAACTTGCAAATCAAACCAGATTAAAAATGTCTTGTTAGTTTTAAAACACAGCAGATAATTGCTCCTCAGGCTACAGCTTTCCTAACATTACGAAGAATTTATACAAAAGAATACTTTTTCTTACAAATGTACCTCAAAAAGGTATTCAGAATTAGAAAAAAACACCGCTTCATGAGAAAACCTGCTGGTATTCCAAAACTACTTAAACTGCAGTATGGAAGCAGCCAGAAGGTACTTTAAGGGATTTGATGCTGCCTGCGGGCAAACAACTATCATGGTGGAACAGAAGCCAGTATGGGCTCCAGAGCTGGCAGCTCTGAAATTATCACTGCAAGACTCTATCTTCTTCATCAGGGCAGATTTTGCCTGACTCAGAAATCTGGGTTTGTTTTCAATTAAAGCATTAAAAAACGAGGGCAAAAATTTTAATTGAGAAACTTTAATCCCATAGCCAAAGAATACTATGTGGATTAATCATTTCTGTTCCCATGCTTTTGTTGTTCCTGTCAGGGGCAGGAGAGTTAACAGCATATTTGGGCAAATACAGTGAGCACGTGACAGCTGCAATGCTCTGAGAGGCAACTCATGTATGACCTTGTTTCAGACTGAGACTTGGATCCATACAGCTGATTTAACACTGCTACAACGAACGACATGGATAATTTCCTGCTTTGTCTTAGGTAGCAGAAACTGGCAGCTATCTGCAGCATGAATCACAGATTTTGCAGCATTACAATCTGGGGGCATAACTGCAGCGAGTATGACTGAGCTTTCTTTCGCCTTTTATAAAGCCTTGAAAATTACTGTAAATATTTTTCAGTAAATAGATAACTAACACTATTGTTATTTAACAGGCCTGTTTTCAGACAGTTATTTTCGGTTTGTATACCTTTTGGTTTGTATACATTTTTCTTTAGAGTTAAATCGGATGTACAAAAGAAATCATTATTGAAATCATGTAACATAATAGAGCCAACATAAAGCCAATGAGAACAGATATGGTGAGATTACACTTCAACAGCAGACAAAATAACAGCTTCCATAAAAATGATTTAGAGTCTAAAAGGATGTGGTATTTCTTAACAACAAAACAAACCCCCCAGTTCCCCGACAAAAAACCCTATTAATATTTAATGCAATATTCTCCAGGCTTCTCTTTTGTTGAACTGCAAAACTTTTACAAAACCAAATTAATATTTTCAGTGAAATAAAAGTTACCCCTTATTACTCTCCTAGACACTTAAAAAAGTCTAAATGAAATTGGCAGCTGTGTAAAAAACCTCATTTAATTTTCACAAAAGCTTTTAAGTACTGTTGCAGTGAGAAATCAATATTACCTAGCTGACATAATGGTGAAATAGCTGGGTACAAAGCAAAAAAATATAAGTGCAATCAAAGTAAATGAACTGTGATCATACCAGCAGGCCTAACAAAATTAGCTTTAATCTTGAGAATATTTATGAAGTGTATGTGCAATTTTTCATGATAAAATTTCACTTACGGTTCAAGGCATACCAACAAAACACTTTTTGATAGGTACACAAAACAGTTTGATTGAAATTATCTCCCAAGTGAATTACAATAGAAAGCAGATGAACTTCACAACCAAACCAAATACTTTTGTCTAAAATTCTGGTTTCACATCTGCTTATTAGGACTGTCTCCTGAGTGAATTAATTAGCATTAAGGAACCACACGCATTGTATCCAGTCTCATTAATAATATCTTTTAAAATAACCCTTCAGGTACCTTGGCAGACATGGCAAAATTAGTATTTAATATTTCTCCACTGAACTAATTAGCATGAACAAAAAATATGAAATGCAGGATTTGTAAAAATATTTTCTTATGAAATTAGACATAATTACAGCCTTTTTCAGGTATGTGTGCCTTTTAAAATGGTACTTAATCTCTCTTCTCTTATATGAAACATGGGAAATAATAGCAGGAGCTATAAAGCTTTTCTCATATCAATTAGCTGCAGAAAACTCATCTGTATTTAATGCAATATTCCCTTTGCATTTGTCACTGTGAACATCTTTATAGTACAGAAGTTGCAAGAAATTGGAGATTGCATAAATATTTTCTATGCATTATTCACTACAGTTTCCATGTATCAGTAATTTCAAGTGTCACCAAATAATTTTGTGTCTGTTAGAACCAAACTGACCTTTCTGATTCCCTCTTTTACTGATCTGCAACATAACATAATCATGTTGGCTAACAACCTTGCCATAATATTAATGTTTTAAATAAAACTATTTCTTTGCTTAAGACTAACGATAGGCATTTGTTCTCCATAAAAGTAGAGTAGCCATCAGAGCAACAAAAACCCACCACAGCCCTGTGCATATTCTTTGATTTTTCAACTCTTCACTTTGCCCACCTGACGAGGCACCTGCCAGCAGAGCTCTGCAGTGGAGCACCTAAAACCCTCAAGACTATCAGACAAGCAACCACTTTCCTCCTTTATAAATGTTCTTACTTTGGTAGGGACTCTATAAATCCTCAGGAAAACATTTTTGTGAGAGCAAGATCCACTAAGAAAGAGATTTTGGCAATGGAAGTAGAAAATACGCTACCACACACAATACAGAACACCACAGGGAGTAAACTGATGAGAAAGAAGAGACACACAAAAATAGGAAATATTTGGAATTGCCTTGGAAAAGGTTCTTCTTTGCAAGCAAGGTGACACATACCTTGGGATAAGTATCTGCTAGTTATAAATGCCAGGAAAATGGAGTAATTAAGGTAGCCACAAACGGAATACAGAATAAATGTGCGAAAAGAAAACGTGGCTTTTCCTTGTTTTGGAAGTACCTATTCCTGGTGTTTGTTAAATACAATATTCCACCTGGAGTAAACGTGAAGTGGAAAGACATCTAATTCAAAAAAGAAGTGTTGCCTTAGAGAGCAGAGGGGATTAAAACCTACTGTATTTGCAGAAGGTGTTGTTCTGGTGCTAATGTAATGTAATGTAACTGGGAAGCAGATAACGGGATGAAGGATGAAAATTCCAAACCCTCAGAATATTTCGTCTCTTCTGATTACTCTTTACTGCTCTCATTTCAGTAAAGCTTTTATTTTGAGAAGGTGGGGGATAGGGAGGAAAAGGAAGGCAAAAAAAAAGCAACACAGCAAATGAAGAATTTAACTTTCAAAAATTGCAAATTCATCTATTTTTCATTTTTGCAACAGATTTTGTAAACCTAGCCAAATCCTGTGCTTAGTTAAAAACAGAACAAGCTAAAATAGATGTTGGAAACCAGGCAAGACAGCACAAAAGCAAAGCCAAACAATGAATTAATATAAAATCATGGGACATGCTCTGTGAACTGTGGAATAACTCAGGATCATTTATCACCAAAATAAAGTTAGTCTTCATAGAACACACTGAATAATAGTGGTTACTGGTACTGAGGTGGTGGAATTGAACTTCCTCAATGGTTATCTTTTGATGTTAGGGGAAAATGTTTGCATACCCTACCCAGCCAGCTCATGCAGGCTATCAAGTATCTCATTGTACTCTGATATTCCATGACAGCAGATTTTATACTAATCTTCGTGAGCGTGCTTGATGTTAAATTTTATTACTGCTATCAACCTGACATTAGCATTGCCATGAGGCTCATGGAGATTTTGTGGACTACGCTCTGTGTAGCTAATCCAAGATGTTACAATAAAATTTTCCAATTTTTATGGCAATAAATTACAACAGAAAACAAATTAGAATGGTCAAAGTAATTTTAAGATGTGAGACACTTTCTTTGTTTTACTTACTCTCTCTTTTGCCTTTTTTTTTTCCTATACTAACTTGCTTACAGATTTTTTTTTTTTTTGGCAGTAAAACTGAGCTCACTTCTCAAAAAAGGATGAAAAGCAAACCTAAAAAGATATCCCTCTTTCTACAAACTTGTGGAGGCTGGCACTATTGGTAACCACAGAAGCCCCGTTCACACAGGCAGTCATGACGAGCTCTGCACAGCACTGGGTCATTCCACTGGGATGATGCAAACCTGCCTCAGCTGCCCTGCCTGTTTGCAGGTGGTTACGAAAGGAGCTTGCTTGTGTCCAGAAATACAGTGGAGAGAAGGAAACCTCAAATGTGAAGTGCTGTACGAGACAGCTTACAGATGCTTCTGCATTTATATGCACAAAATGCCTCCTGGTCAGTTTTAGCATTTGTTGTATACTGGGATTTAAATAGTATACTTCGGGAGCACTGTCATGATTTTGTTCTACTCCCACTCAAGCCAGCAAAAGTGAAGGCTCAGGCCTCAATTAAGTAAATACTTTCTACAACTTCTATTTTAACTACATTGTCTAAGTTAACAACTTGTTTCACGCTGAGGGACCGATTACTTGCGGTTCTGCAAGGCAACACAATAAAGGTTTGCCCTATCAGAAACCTCACACGATAAATTCAAAAAAGTTTGTCCCTGAAATATTTATCAGAAAAATCCCAGAAATATGGGTTTGATTTCATTCACCAAAACTAGTATTTCAGGAAAAAGCCATATACCGATGACATGCAAAAATCGAATACAGCTCTCAAGTTGTTGAGGCTACTATGGTCAGTAATATTCTATTTTACCAATTAATCCACAGAACTTCCACTGGTGTTAATGTGAGCACAGCAATGTTGAATGTACTCTCATTTCTACCTATGAGCACACGTGAGCCAGCCTAGGTCACAGTCTTGTTTCTGACAGTGGCCTAAAGGGCCATGTACAGAAGAGATCACAGCAGGGTCACTATATAAAGTCCATTTTCCAGTGCTTTCCATTCTGCAACCGAGGGACCTCCTGCAGCTAAGGCAATCATGGCTTCTTCATGCATCATGGATGTAGCAAGAATTTATCTTCTGGGCACTTTGCCAGTCTCTCCTCAATTCCATGTGAAGTTTCAGCAGCTACAGCAACTGTCAGAAAGGACTTCCCTAGCTTAAAGAGGTATTCTGTGAAACCCTCCATAAATGAGTCAGCTGCTAATTTCACAAGTTAGTATGACAGCCTGTCTCTTTGAATTAATTTAATTCCAGAAGACAGAGGGTAACAGGCTTCTTCAATTCTGACCACAGTTCTGATTATGAAACCCACTTCAAATGGCCCTAAAACCCCATGTATTAATAAAAACAAATAATTTCACTTTTCTTGGGTCATGATCTTTGATGCAGATCTGTTAACAATGAGTAGCACTTTCATGATTTTTTTTTCATGTGAGCTATATCCAAGACAAATTAAAATCTTGAAAACTTCTCAAAATACACAGTAAACCACATATATTTCTCCATCTGATGAACATGAAAAACATGAAGGAAAGTTTTAAACTTGGAGACTTACACAAAAAGAAGACTATATAGGGTTACTATTTTGGTGCAGACAGCAGCCAGCGGGTGAATACTCTCACAAAAAACTGAGAATACAGCCAAAGCATGAGTAATTGCATAATGGCTTCACTATTTACCTTACTCATTTATTTATTCACTCTGCACTGAAAGCCTGAATGTTGCCTAATTATTAAGAAAACAAGGAGACAAGCAGTACACAACATCGGTTGATTATATTTTATATATCCAGCTGCATTCTTTACATAAATATAAATTGTTTAATTGGCTAATTCAGTAGACCTTAATGTGCCATTGCTGCAAAGGTGATCAACAGGCACCTTCTTGGCAATTATCTGACAGAAAAACAAAACAGGCTGCAGACGAAACATTAATCACTTCAGTTTATCCTTTTGTCCTGTCTGTGTTGGGGGGAAACCACTAGGAAGTTAAATACAATGCTGTAACTTAAAAATGCCTTTCTTCAGGTTAGACTTTGAAATATTCAGGTACATTCTTGTAGTCAACTCTGCACAAGAGCTTCTCTCTTCTACAAAGCTGCACTTACATATGCAGAAGAGAATGCACACTAGGGAAAAATTATTAGCAGGAATATTTTATGTATTAAAACAATCAATTAAGTTTAAAAATACCCCAAACTAATAACATTTAATGACAGCAGATGGTCTGATGACATGGCCTGGCTGTGGGCCTCAAGCGTAGCAAGGGATCAAGAACTGAACACAGCAGAGAAATGATGCACTTTCCCACCAGGACAAAATGAGGAAGGCAGTTGTCCATAAAGCAGTAGTAGACTGCCTGAACCATTTCAGCCTTGTGTTAATAGTTTTCAAAATTTCTTTGCTTATTTATCATTATAGATGAAGGAACAGTGCAATGATGCAGCCAACCAGGAGCAGTGAAGTTGAGAACATGTATGCCTGAGCATCAAGGCCATGGTATGACAGCAAAATTTTCAGAGCAAATAAAAATTACTGAAACCATGCAATTTATCCACTTCTTTTTTTCCTCTTTTGATTAGTAACTTTCTACTATGTTTGTTGTGAAACAGAATGCTTTTGCCATCTCTTGAGGGTACAGATATTCTCCTTACTTTTCTGTTCTTGGAAAAAGTCTGTATTCTAGCAAAGGCACATACATTTCCTAACTTGTATTCATTTTTCTGCAAATACAAAGTTTGGACTTGGGCCTAATAATACAAAATGGCTAAAGGCCAGAAAATTAGATGTGTCATTTTGTGTAAATGCATGTTGTCAAGTAAGTACCCACCTCTAACAGAGTATCAGAGGTAAACTCCTAGTGAAGATACAGCTGCCTGTCTTTAACAAATGAGCTTAGGCATATTTGTTATAAAGAGTCTGAGACAAACTCATCCATAGCTGTCTGACCACCTATCAATGCCAGATGAAAACAGGGCATATGTCTGCATACTGATTCCTGCATTTTACAGCAGAGCGTCATAGTGAACAAATAATTTTTATCAAGGAGGAGCCCTCTCCCAGGTAGTGAGCCAGCAGAGAGATCAGAAGCCATCTGGGGATGGTAACACCTTAAGCTGTTGCACTACAAGCTGCCAGAACTCATCTGTCAGAGTCCAGAGGCAGCAGGAAGCGGCCGTCATCTCCCCAGATGCGGGTCAGATGAGATGTGCACAATTCCACAGGCCTGAGGGATGCAGCGTCCTTTTCAAGGCTTTTTCCCCTTCAACCTCTTGGCTTTCAATGCCAGTTGTAACTAAAAGCAAAAGTTAAAGATTAAGCCCCAGTAAAAGGGTTTCTCGCAGCCAGATTCCTACCTCCACCCTTAAGATAGAAAAGGAAATCTAATGCAGTCCATAATAAGCCTCTCATCACTTCCCCCAGAGCTATTTTAATTAATTTTCACGAAGCAGAGCTGGTTTTAAGGAACCAGCTGGGAGCAGACTGCTGCCCAGCGGCAGGGCACCTCCTCCCCATCACCGGTCCTGAGCCGGGGAAGGGACTAAGCCCTGCAGCACTGCTGGAGCCAGGAGCTGCCAGTGGGGCAGGCAGCTCCAATAGAACCAGCCAGGAAACACCTAACATCAGCTTGCAGCAGTCCACCAAACTGTCTAAACCAGCATCTTAAAAGTCCCCAAACAGATTTATGAAAATGTAACGTACAGGTGCAAATATTTCAGAAGGACTAAAGTCAAAATCTCAATAAATGTTCTAGTCTTTTGATTGGTTGCATACACCTTTTTTAAAAAAAGATCAATACCTGTTTAGAATTCTCTGGGGAAAGCAGAGGAATTATAGCAGATTTATTGTCAGAATTCAGAGGATATCCAATTCGGTTTCAGAATGACTGTCTGTCATGCTACCGGACAAGTAGGATAGATTTGCTTCCTTATCATAAATAGAACACTAAATTAAAATGACGGTATTTTAAATGTGAATTTTTAAAAACACACTTTAAATTACAGGGAGCATTCAGAAGCTCTATTCTAAAGTTAAACCCATGTACGCAAAGATAAAAAGAAGAGAACATAAAGTACTTCCACTCTACCTGTCTTATTTTTTATACTATTTACCCTGTAAATCCATACCCTTAAATCAGTTGAATTTACACATTAGAGATTTAGCAAGTACTAGATGTTTAAAAGTCTGTTTCACTAGCACCACGAGACACATATACAGAGAGGTTCCCTGCTTTTGCTACCCCAATACCTTCATGAAAAACAGGAGGAAGCAACCGAATGACTGATCGCAGGTCTGGCAAAAATACATCATCTTTAAATTACACCACTTCACATCATTGTATTTTTATTTGACAAAGGGCACCTACTGCTAAAATAACGTCTTCAGAGATGATTGTGCAGAGACAGTAACTGAACAAATACCTGACAAATGATAAGTAGTTAGGTTGTTTGATGTAATAAAGCTGCCACCTGCAATTTGGTAATACAAAGCTAAAAAAAAAAAAAGGCCTGCAGCTTGCAACAGAGCAGATTAATATGGAGGTGGGTTAGCAAAGCCAGTTTTGCAACAAACTACAGCTAATAGCTAGAGTTAACTAGCATAGCAAGTACAGCTAGTGCCTTTATTATCTATGTGCAATAAATACGTCAGGAAATGAGCTGCTGAGATACAGGGTACACGTGTGTACACATGTACACATGCACACAATTATCAGCCCTAAGAATGGACCACTGAAAGGGAGTGTACCGCTCTTGGCTCCCTACGCCAATGGATCACTTTAATACCACCCAGAAGTGATGGCACTGCCAGTGTACAGGCTCTGCAGTGCACCTGCTCAGGGTAGCAGAGTAGCAGCACACAGGAACAGTTCCTTTTTTATTCTACATCTCTCCATCCCAAAAAAGATGTCTGGAATCTACTCTGACCTACAAGAGGTGTCAAGCCCCTGTCCTGGCCCTCTTTTTGTACCAGGCATCTAAAATCAGAGGTCAAAAGCACTATAGATACAGTTCTACCACAGGGACCACTGGGTAGGTGTTGTGGTTTGGCACGGCCGGGTTTTGGGTAGCAGGGGGGGGGCCGCAGAGATGGCTCCTGTGAGAAGCTGCTGGAAGCTTCCCACCATGTCTGGCAGAGCCAATGGCTGATGGCTCTGAAGATGGACACGCTGCTGGCCAGAGCCAGGCCAATGAGAGAGGCTGATAACGCCTCTGTGGTGACATATTGAGAATTGTCATCAAAACAAAAATCACAAGACTTTGCTCTTAGTCAGAGAAGGGGAGGAGGAGGTGAGAATATGTGAGGGAACAACATGGCGGCACCAAGGTCAGTGGAGAAGGAGGGGGAGGAGGTGCTCCAGGCGCCGGAGCCGAGATTCCTCTGTGGGCCATGGTGAAGACCATGGTGAAGCAGCTGTGCCCCTGCAGCCCATGGGTCCACGGGGAATGCAGAGATCCACCCGCAGCCC
>VXBT01007382.1:93282-141769 GCA_013400235.1 Oriolus oriolus | reverse complement strand
GGGAAGTTCACGGAGAACTGTCTCCCGTGGGAGGGACCCCACGGCCTCAGAGTGAAGGACTCTTCTCCCGGAGCGGCGGAAGAAAATCTTGGTGATGGACTGACCAAAACCCCCCTGCCCTGCCTCCCTGCATTGCCCGTGGGAAGGAGGGAGGGTCCTGGGGGGGAAGAAGGTGTTTTAAGGGCTTGTTTTACTTCTCATTATCTTACTCTGATTCTGTTAGTAATAAATTTCACTCAGTAATTAAGATTGAGCCTGTTTTGCCCTTGAAATATTTTCTCCTGCTCTCCTTATCTCACTCATGAAGTCTCCGTTAACCCTTTCTCCCCTGTTCCCTCCATTTGCCCAGCTGGGGTAAGGGAGGGTGAGCCAGCGACTCTCGTGGGTGCCTGGCGTTGGGCCAGTGTCAAACCACGACAGTAGGAGAGCAGCTTTATAGTCAATATGAAGTCTTTTTCCTCTAACAAGGTGGCCAGAATTTGCAGCCAGCCAAAACAAGCCACATTTTTTGTGTCAGAGGCAACAGTTTTGCTTAATTTAAAAAAAAAAAAAAGTTAATAGGAAGAAATATAAATGTCTGGATTGGAAAATGATGGAATCAAGAAACTTAGGTGAGAATTTGTAAAGTGTAAGTGAAGGTTTAAAGAAAAAGTTATTGTTAATAAATTCGTTACTTTGGGGATTGAAGAATGGATACAAATCCACATTTATGCAGCACACTACTGCAGAATGATGCATATATATCACTACAGCAGAAATAGCTATACAGGAATTGCCTGTACTGAAAAATTATGCAAACATACTACACTTTACGTGAAGTCATTTTTTGTTTGTTATTTTTGCTTACTACTTGAGGAGTGATTCCAGACAGAGTTAAAATTTGGTGCATTACCTGACATTTGTGACTGGTATTAGAAACAGTAAAATCTTCATGGATTAGTTAGGCAAAAAGCCAGCAGCCTGGAGTAGCAAATGGTGTCATATTGAAACTAAGGGAACACATGATTTATCAGGTGAGCCATCTCTTCTATATTTCTAACCCAATCCAACTCCAATTTCGCTTGGGAAGTATAGGCAAAGTTAGAAAGGCCTGCTTAATATTCTTGAAAGGTGCAATAATCAAAAAAATTGCAACAAATTCAGGAGAGAAATGACTATGCAAATGGCCCTTCCACAGAACTAGATAGTTTCACATGGGAATGAGAGAGCACAGGAAACTACACCACCAGGCTAGGTCCACATCTGGAGGCTCTCTAGTCTGTCCTCTGCTTGCTGCCCTTTGTTTACATCCACTACTTCCATGTTTCAGTCTGGTGCTGTGAAAGCTGCAGGCTTGGTGAGAAGGGGTGACAAAAGTCACTGCACTCAGAATGCTCTTGTGCATGGAATCTTCTTTCAGGTAAGAAAGGAGAACTACTTTATACCAGAGTTATGAAAATTCCTTTCTCTAACTGTTATATGACAGAATCATAGAATGGTTTGGGTTGGAAGGGACCTTAAAGATCATCCAGCTCCAACTCCTCTGCCATGGACAGGGACACCTTCCAATGACCAGGCTGCTGTTCAAACCTGTCCAACCACCCAGGGATGAGGCATCGACCACCTCTAAGGGCAACCTGCTCCAGTGTTTCACCACGCCCATCATAACAATTTCTTCCTTATATGTAGTCTGAATCTACGCTCTTTTAGTTTAAAACTATTACCCCTTTAAGATCCCTGTATGTACTGAAAGGCCACAATAAAAACTCCATAGAGCTTTCTCTTCTCCAGGCTAAACACCCCAGGTCTCTCAGTGTTTCCACATGGGAGAGGTGTTTCAACCCTCTGATCATCTTTGTGGCCCCCCCTCTGGATCCACTCCAACACATCCTTGTCTTTCCCTTGCAGTACTCCAGTATATCCTACATACATGTTTCCATTTTTGTTACATTGTAGTAACATGTAGCAATACTGGATAATTCAATGACATGCCCGATTGTCTGCACCAGCTCTCACCGAATGAAATCCAAGCCCTACTATAAATACACAATTACGCTTTTAATATTGTCTCAGAAAGTATGACAGAATCCAATCACCTAAGCATGGCAGCAGGGGCTTTAGTCCTTTGGTTAGATTGCTTCTCTCAAAAGCACTAATTCTGCAACCCCTGTTTGTTCAGGCAGTTTTCAATCCAATCATTTAGAGAATATACACACATATAGGTTGAGTTCAGGCATAGAAACTGCAATATAAAACATGAAATTGCTGCATCACATTTTGAAACTAAGTGCATAAATGTGGCCTTTGACACCATATGACTATTCAGATACTCGCCATATTGAGAGTTTGAACAATCCTTTGCAAAACTGGCACTGCAATTTTTTTACATTTGTTCCCTATTACCTTGTTTGATTTTTGTGATACACTTAATTCAAGACAGTCATAAAACGAATTCTACTTTACAAGGGTGCTTAAACCCCTACCTTAGACTAAGCTTAGCAAGAAACAAGAAAAATAACAGTATACTCAATAGCATAACTCCAATTATTGATTGCAAGAACATAGCTTTAAAAAATGGTACATTTAACACATTAACTAGGATGCCATTACTGCTATCTTGAAATCCAGTTGAATCATCAGCAGTGTGACTTGCACAAAGATTAAACTTAACATTTCACTTTTGAAACAACTGCTTTTAGTGTGCTTAGCATATGTAAGAAAAGAAGTTGATGTAATAAACAAAACAGATTTCTCTAGTGATGCAGCAGTTTGTTGCCTTCTACAACCTATGTTAATTATTATACTCCCAAGACACCCTGGTGTAATGAAAATTGGATAAAATCTTGAATGGACTGGTGGCCAAGGCGTGGTTTCTTTATCTGGAATAAATGTATGAGATAATGAGGCTTCTTGAAGTGAGCAATTTGAGAACCATATAAGCCACTGGCTCAAGCACAGCCTGTAAAAACCCGCCTAGAAATGGAGCTGCATGGGCTTTTACTGGAGGCTGAACACTACCTTAAGGACCCTGGCATGGCTTGGCATTCCTCTGATACTGTGGTCATGAGCAGAGAAAATTGTTGGGATGCTAAGGATACTCTGAGAAAAGCATAGAAAATGTACTTCCATCAGCCTGATACAACTTCTTTGCTTGCAGCTGGGACTGTGTGCTCTGGCCTTTGGCATTGATTCATCCTCTCTGGCATGTCCCCTGCAGACACGAGCTCTATCTGAAAATCCTTCAAGGAAATACAACCTCAGGTGATGTTTCACAGATGCTTCAGCAGCCCTCAGCACATTTTCCCAGAGCTTCATCCTTGTGGATGCTGCATTTACGGCTCATCTCTCGAGATACGCACACAAAAAAGTTAAACAAATTGATATTCTGGGCACCATATGGAGCCCTCTGCCTGTATTTTAAGCAGGAGAGGAGATGGCTCTACACATAACAGTGAAACACCCAGTTCACCACTTCCCTGCTGGTTTCACACTATTTACTAATTGAATAATTTTAAGGTTCAGAAAACAGGATCCCAGTCTTTATAACACACTGGTTTTTTCATTTCCCCTCTCTTCTTGCTGTCAGTTTTTGTGGAGATTTGCCGTGCAATTACAAGCACTCATCTGCAAAGAAAACATTCCTGTCTGTTCCTTTCTTTTGTCCATGCTTTTTCTGCCTCCTGTTTCTCCCAAGATCTATTTTTGTAGCGGAGTCCCCTGACTAGCCTAACTGAGCAATCAATACTTGCTTTTGTTACTTCTCCCCAAGGACAAACTTGAAAAGTTGATTTGTACAAGGTAACTGACATCCTTTTGGCTAATCCGTCTGAAACGGGATCAAAGTTTTTAAGTTAAACTAAGGCAACTTCACCCTCCTCCAAAGCTTAATAACAGTATCCATCACAAGAATTTATCCTGACACTGTCTTGCAGTTTTCAGTTGAACAGAGAGGCAAAATGCAGCAGGGGATGCACCCTGGTCTCTTGTGAATCTGTTAGTGAAAGTTGCATGCTGACCCAGAGAGGCCTGGCGGCCCTCACTACCGAGCAGAATAACAATCCTCAGGATTCCCACATTCGCCTAGAAAGTCAAAGCAGAACAATTTTGTGGGAAAAGAATTAAATAGAGAGAAACTTCAAATTACTGAAAATGTTTTCTCCATTGTTGACATGCTTATTTATAAGATTTGAAAACAAAACGGTATCAAAGAAACAGGAATTTTTCCTAAAAGGCATCCTGGCAATGGTTTGAGCAAAAATACCATAAAGGGTAATGTTGTGACTTATAAGCAACTCTTAACATTCAAAGCTTCAAACAATACAATTTTGGTATTTAAAATGTTTAATTGAAAAAAGTACTTGAATTTGGCTAAAATACATTATGTAGATGCTCTATTTGAAACACTGTTTATGCATCTGTAGAAGTTACTTTTTGGTTTTATTAGCATGTCTTTCAGTGTGTAAAAAAATTTAACATTTTCAGATGATTACTTAAATCTCTGTTTATTTACTTCAGTATTTAAAATAACAGCGTATAAAAACTGAGCACTGCACTTCTGAAAGTAAAATAGCTGCAATATGAAATTACATAATAACTATGTTACATAGTGTAGGCTGCTTAGAATTGTCCATGACTGAATACGCTCATTTAACATAAATGGTTGATTAAAACAGGATCCCACTCAAGAATTCCAGAACTCTGACCTGGAACTTCACCGAGCTGCAAGTAAGCCAGCTGAGATCTGAATTAAATAGGGATACACAAAAATAACAGAAGTGATGCATATATTAGACATGCTACTGCAGTGCTAGTGCTGCTGAATTCCAAGTCCTGCTTGGTAGTTTTAAGTCCTACTGCAGTTTTTAGTCCTGCTATAGTTTTCACTCTCTTCAAGCGCTTTACTGGTATAGATTTGGAACAACTGACATCGATATGACAATCAGTCACCCATGCCTGTCTCTCCCTGAATCCTTGCCTAGCTCCATCATAATGGTGACAGTTTGCTGGACAGACACAGTTTTCAGTTTTATAAGAACTCTCAGAAAGTCCAGGTTGGTTAAGAAAAACACACAAAGAGAAGTCCTCACTCTCTCCCTAAGCATTTGCAGCCATCTTCTCACCCCCACTCCTCTCCTGTTAGCTGTTTATTTAGTGCCACAGTTGCAATCTTTCAGACAAAAAGCTCTTTACAGTGCTTAGAGCAGATCAGCTCTAAGATAGCTCCTTGACAGTCAGCTATCCAAGTAAATGTCCTAGCCACTGAAGGGAGCAATTAATTATTTAGTTGAGGTAAAATGCCACCAAATTCTTGATACATTTTCCCAGGAGGGGAACAATTTAGTAGTTTTTATGATAATACAATGTAACTCCAATGTCCTTGCAAAGTTCATGGACGCAGCAAGCCTTCACTGACATTGCAAGCCATTTTCTCTGTCCTTTTTTTAATAAAGCTTGACGAATACAGATTTTTTAGATCCCAGGACAGAACTCTTCTAATCTGTGGTGACGTTCTTCCCAAGGAGCAGTAAAAATGTGTATAGATGCACAATCAATTTTGCTCTCCCATGCATTAATGGATTTTCAATAGCATTCTACGAAACAATTAACAGCTTCTTTATTCCGAATAAAAATTAGCATTTTAGCTTCAATATTGCCACACTACTAAACTAAAAGTAATACCCTTCCACTCTGAAAGCAGAAACTTATTTTCACTTTTGTTCAGTGCCCAAAGTTGAGGAACAGTGTTTGACACAGTAACAATTGCTTCTTTGTTTCACAACTTTAATGTGGATAAAAGTATTTTTAAAATAATATTTAAACTAATAATTCTGCTACAATGATCTGACCCAAATTACTAGATTGTAATTACTTTAGAGTTACAGTTCATGCCAAAAGGAAAACCTCTTCTTTTGATGCAAGACCTACTCCCACAAGGAGCAGACTGTCAGCGTATCTCTAATCGTATTTGCTTCAATATTGGAATAAAAATGCCACTTTCTCTAGAGGAGTGATGATCTATTCCACACATCTCCAGCATGCTGAGTTCACTATAACACATCTATTGATGAGAGCCGTTTGCTCTCACCCTTTTGTCCTTTCATATTCAGTTATTTTTTTACCCTGGATCTTAAACAAGAGATTACTGTTGCCTTCTATGACAATTACAAGCTTTGTCATCAGATATAAAGTTCTGCTACTTTTAAGCCACTAAATAAATTGAGCCCACCATCCTACTAGAAAGTGTATGATCTTTTATTTGGGATTACATTTCCAGGATTTATTTGTCCTATCTTTGAGTCCCAACTCAATTGCCTAGAACAAAATTTGATGGTCCATGGCAACAGGGCTGTAAAAACCCACTCTTCTGAACAGCAGTGACAAGTGGAAAATGGTTTATAACCACTTTGTCATCTAACTCAATAATAGTTTTTATGAAAAATAATTATGTTTTGCAGCAAAAGTAGCTTCCTCTCTTTCTAGGGTAAAAATGCAATTTTCCAATTATGAACTTAATAACCAACTGTAAACCAGTAAGGCCGTATTCCCAAGCCTAAAGAAAATTCTATCTGGCTGCACACAGCAGCAGAATGAAAATTAACTTTTTTTTTTAACTTGTGATTCTTTTCTTCAGCCATATGCCCAAACCAAACTAGCAATAGGTATGTGAGTCTCACTCTCCCAGTGGAAAAAAAACCAAACAGAAAAGCTTATCATGAGCAGTAGCAATGACTCATTCGAAAAAGATAACTCAGGATAACCCAGATAACCCTGGGGAACTGTGTGAAAGACTTTAAAAATCCCTTTTTAAAGCAACAGCAGGCAGGCTGCAAAAGAAGCAAGTGATCTAATCCTAGCATTCAGCCTCACAAGCTCCAAAATACTTTGGACAGCCTGTTCCTTCCAGCTGCTAGATGCAAGTGGAGCTTCAAATTCATAAGACACTTGGTATTCAAAGACTGATACAGAAGGCAAAAACTCTTTTGCAAAAATCTAAGTGGAAAGGAAGGAAAATCTTTAACTGTGCCATTCCCTAAAATTTCTTTTTGGTACAGGTAATGCATTATCTTTCAGTAATGTTAAGGAGCGGGCTAGTTATTAGCATACATTAAGTTCTTTCTTGCAACAACTGAATTCACTGTTCTAACACTGACTTGGTTTTTTTCTAACTTATCCTTGCTGGTAAAGCAGTTTATTTTTTTCTCCAGAGCAGGTGATATTCATGGGGATGTGGAGCACAACATTTACCAGCAAGCAGAGGACCTGAGGAATCAGTCTTTGCGTCTCATACTTCACTTTATGAAGTAAAGTCCTTTCAGAGAATATGTTCTTTCTTCTGCCTTACCAGTAACAACCGAGCCCCCCTTAAAACACCTCGGACTATCTGAACCCCCTCAATGTAGCTTCCTGTGCTAAACTGAATAACTTTGATGTGACAAAAATACCACACAGATACTAGCTGAGGAGACTGTAAACAGCCGGGGCTATTCAAGCCTATCCGGAACAAGGGCAAAAATGGAAATACAGGTTTAGGTATAGCATCGCACAAGACCATGTGAAATATGTGTCTGTAAAAGGTTTGTTTGAATCACTGCTGTTATTTTGATGGGGTATTTTTTGTTTTGTTTTCGGTTTTGTAAATCTGGAGACTCAGTCTGATCCACAAACCAATTTAATTAGGCCTTAAGACATGAAATAACAAATGAGAATTGTAAATAACACATTTTCAAATAAATACATACAAGTAAAGCCCACAGGGCTCCCAGAACATCAGACTGGTAACAATTTTATCTATCATAACAGTGGCACAGAACACTTTCTGTCACACGCAAGGAAAGTAATCTGTAAAACGATGTCATTCAAAAGCAGTTTCAAAACACCTCAATGATCTGCAAGGCAGCCCCAGAGGTACTAGACTTACAAAGGATGGCTGTGAAATGAAAAAAAAAAAATCACAATAACAAAAGCACAACAAGAATAAAAAAAATTTAATGTGCATTTTTATAATCTGCTGCCTTTCTGGGCAATTGCTACTTAAATATACACTGTCATAAATTACATGACTGCCAGATGCCAATGTCTACTGCAATGTTAGTAACATTCTGCTAAAACATTTGCTTGTTCTCAGAAGCATTTCCTCTTCGTACCTGACATATTCATCAACTTACTATCTTTCCCACCTCCCTCCCCCTCAAATATGCAGAAATACTGGAGAACTATCAATGCTTTTGATGGTTTTTACTGCATCTTATTGAAATGACAATATTTTTTAACTGCTCAAAGGCTACTTAGATTTATTTGAATGTATGTTATCGTTGACTCTCTTCCACCTCTGCTATAGTGATCAATGCTCATCTATTTTACAGGTCTCCAACAGCACTTTCCTGTATAATTACAAATACATTCAAAATAATATCTCTTTGCTTGCTTACACTATATAAATGAAATTCCCTGTCATTTACATAATGAGGTGCACACAGTTGTCACTGCCTGAGATGCTTCCATTATAAACTCAGCAAAGCAGCAGGAACATTGCAGCAGTTGTAATATCAGCTCAGTAATAACCACTACCATTTGGAGAGAGAAGCTTGGTATTCTGGGAAAAAACAAATTATATTTCTATAAAGTAATTCACATATTTCGTTATGATTTTATTATTTATGATCACTTTTAATAATTTCCTCATCTAACTTCCAACCAATGATTTTATTCTCTTTTAGCAATGATCACAGAATCCTAGAATCCTCTGGATTGGAAGAGACCTCAAAGATCATCTAATTCCAACCCCCTTGCCATGGGCAGGGACACCTGCCACTGCACCAGGTTGCTCGAAGCCCCATCCAACCTCGCCTTGAAGAGGTGGACATGAAACTCTATGTATCTGAAGATATGTCAGACCATGGAAACACAGATAAGGATTTTTCCAAGCTGCAGTCAACTGCATCATTTCCTCTTCTGCAAAGCTCACTTGTGCAGCACCTCTCCACAAGAGTCCGAGACAGAAACAAAAAATACCAGACAGGGCACTAAAGACTCCACAAATTAGAGACTAACTTACTCTTCCAATTATGAATTAAGCAATGTGAAAGACTGTTTATAAAGAATTTTCCACAAAATTTGAAAAACAATTTCTGATGAAGAAATGATTGTTTAAACACAGCTCAGTCTACTGTATCAGCTATGGGATGTCAGTCATCTAAGACTCATAATCTGGAAGATGTCATGAGGAGAGGAGGAAGACAGAAGGTCATACTCTTCCAATCTGCTTGAAATATAAGAAATGCGGAAAATAAAACGGCAGGGCTTTAGGCTCAGTCAGAAAAGGAGGAGTTGAAACAGTCTAGAAGCAACCTGTAAAATCAAGTCGTGGTGCTCTGTGGCTTCACATTTATATTCATAACCTGAAGTAAACTAAATCATCATTGATAACAATATCAGCTTCAATGGAGACGGGAGAAATGGAAAATCCTGAACTGCCTGGGTAAAACAACCTGAACTTCTTGATAAGATCAACACAAGGAAATAGCAGCTTTAGAATATAAAGAAACACAAAGTCTTACAGGCAAGACACAAAAATGCAGATGATACATTCAGAATAACAACAAAATTTGATTTGGGAAGGAAGACTCAGTAATGTGCCACAAAAAACCAGGTAAACATGGGCACCTTACACAACAGTAGCCAAAACCTAAAAAGCTTACTGTAGAACAAGAACACTCCAGGAACTGGAATTATTTTGCTTTCAAATAGGAAGTTACAGAGAAATGCAAAGCAAGGAAAGTTAATGAAAAACACAATGTAGCAACAGCAGAATCAGCATTTACCTACACTTAAAAAACCCCCAAAACCAACCAAGACTGCAATTTACCCGAGGGATGACTGAGACAAACAGTCAAGGACTGTTCTTGCCCTCTTCATTAATTTGTTTCAATCAGAAGTCAGTCTTTTCAAGAAGATGTGCTTCACTTCAAACGAGAATGAACTCGGAAAATCTTAATGTCATGCGATAGGCGGAAGGTCACACTTGATGATCACAGTTGTCCCTTCTGACCTATTGATCTATGAATGAATGTTACATTAACATCTTTCAAGCCCACGTTTTATTTATTAATACTGTGAGTATTCTGCATGAAATAAAACTAAAGCAATGTGTCATAATATGGCATTTGACTTGAAAAGGACAAAGCAGAAAACCCAACTATCATTACTTTGTCACATACACAAATGCTTAAAACTGTAGCTACAAAATATTTTCATTATTTTTTCTGCTTAAGTCATTGAGTCCCAAATGATTTATTGTTCTTTGAATCCTAAAAGAAACATCTATATTTAAGATACACTCCCATTAACTACCAAAGGAGAATCTGAAGAACATCATATTTGGCACCGGTGAAAACAGGAAATTTGGTAAAGCACAATCCAAAAGAGATCTGAGATTGTGTGAGCAATGTGTAAGTTTCACTTCTCTTTGCATCAGTACTAGAAATAATGATAATTTTTATAGTACATTTTTTAGTTTCAAGATTAATACAGCTTATAAAAGAAGTTCAATATTACTCCCTGATGTATTACTATTCTGCCAGTGTACAGCTGCCAACAGTAGTTAAATCTGATTAAAGCCCCCTGCTGAGTTAATCAATCTGATAATGTCAGACATTATTAAGGAAGCATACATGATACGGTCACACTGTCTATTATCAGTGGCATGTACACCAGTGCCTTTGTCTTCACAGAGCACTGAAGCTACTTAAAACAGATAAGCATGAAAAGGATAAAAGGCATTATAAACTTTCAGTCTCAAGCATTTGTATGCTAATTCCTCCTCAAATACAGCTATTTAATACAAGATACCTTTATTTATTTTAGGGGTTTGGGGAATAACCAAAAACCTGAAAATTTTAGAGCAATGAAGTGCAGCTGAAGAACACTTTACATCATTCTGAACAATGCAAACACATTTCTATGTAAGTCAGTCTTTTTGTATTAGAATAAATTCATTTTACGGAAGCTGCTGTCTCAGTTTGAGCTATATTCAAGCACAAAAAACACAGGTCTTCCAAACACTACATACTACTTGACCTACTCAGAAGTCAGCAGACATTACTTCAATGCTGTCATTACACTAATACACCCTAATGCTGAAATCATTTGCGTTTCAAAGGGAGCTGCTTCTTTTCTGTTTACATTATATTAAAAAGCAAAGTCATATCTATTTACATTGAGCTGCATTTAGTCTTTGGATGTCAGCAAAATTATCTATCATTAGCTCTAATGCTAATCAGCTCCTCAGCAGATGAAGGTGTAACACCTGACCCAGCACAGTCCCTCTGCAAAGCACATGAAACACTGCAGAGGACGGAAGGACGCCCCACATTGTTCCAGAACAACACAAAGCACACACGCAGGGGCCTGGGGGAAAGTAAGGGCAAGGCAAGGGTGGCCAATGAAACACAAGTTGCAGCTCTAAGGAATCAGTAACCATAGTTAGCATAAAAGATAGGTTGAGACAAACTCCTCTCCTAGGACTGGTGGAAAAGCAATTGCTATATTGGCTTAGGATCCAAGAAAAGTTGGAGGGTGATCCCAACTCTACGTACAGACGATTTCCTAGGTACCCTGTGCTAGAGTCCCAGATAAATACATCTAATGAAATCTACTGGACTGTTCCTGACTTGGTTCAGCACTGTAACATCAGTTACATACTGCTATCTCTTTTACTGACATCCCCTATCAATCTGATGTTCATTCCAGAATGAAATAATCAGGAGCTTGCAGGACACCTACACCTGAGAATCACAAATGTAGGCCAGATCTACACCTTCTACGCAAGAAACAGACTGCCTAAATTGTTACTTGTTTTGGTGAGGTTTATTTTTATTGGGTTTTTTTTTGTGGGGGGGCAGAGGATGGACAGACACAGACTACTACATCACAAACTTGAAGACTGAGTGTGTATAGTTTTGTAGAAGTTCTACATAGGATCTTTCTACCCCTCTAGAAGTAGAAATTCTTTAAACTGTTATGTAATGTACCGGCAGTAGTATGTGTATTTGGTCAATCCAAGTTCCCCAAAATTTAAAGCAATAGCTTATCTAGGAACAAGCTCTCAATTTTGATCCAGTGCAACACAGTCTCTACAGATCAGTCTGAAACATATCCATATGTTTATAAATAACAGGCACTTCCCATAACAGCAAATCACAAAAATAGAATTTAGCAGCGTAATATTTCTTTTCCCACTACTTTTTCTTTTACAAGGTTTTTGTGTCCCATATTTGTTTCCTAATATTTAGCAGCACTTTAATTGAAGTATTTTTTTCCCCATGTAATAATTAAAGAGGAAAAAGCCAAAATGCTGCTTAACTGATAGATAAACTCTAGATCAAGAACTGAGATGAAAAAGGTATTTCCAGTTACAAGTGTCAGAGAAAGGCTAAAGCATAAGATTTTTCAAAGACTGCACCTTATGTTCAATCAAGGACATCTAAGCCTTCACACACTGTCTTTTAAAAGAAAAAGCAGATTTAGCCAAAGTTAGTTCTTTGAAGAATAGTAACAACGTTTTCAAAACTTGCTACAATTTTAAAAGAAACAGAAGTGAACCAGTTTTTTAGTTTTACAGACAATCCTATTTTTCTCTTTCTCCCCTGCCCCCAGAACCCCCAAAACCCCCAAACTGGAGATCAACTGGTAAAAACAGGAAGCAAAAAGTGCCAGTAAGCAACAGTTTATTATGGGTTTGTGCCTCAGGGCTGAGTTCCCATGGGGATTCTCTAATGTCTAATATGAGTTGTATTTGCATATTAATATTCCCACAGGGCAAAAGAATCTTCCTTATTAGTCATCTGATTTTCGGGAACTTCATATGAATCGAGAAAACTCCTAAGTTTAACACCAGTAAAATTGTCCCACTCACAACAGAGAGACTTAAATAGCAAGCATAATCTGAAATTCCAATTTCCTCAATAATAATAAGCACCTTGCTCTCTCTTCTTCCTTTTCCAGAATGCAACAACCACTACAATATAATACAGTTTTGTTTTGATTCTCTCTTCTACCTTTAAATGTGGTCTATGCTAACATCATATGTCATAAGCTGTATGACTTGGAAGGTGAATATTAATTCAACATACCTGACAGCTAAATTATCAACAACTGTAGGTTTGCACATATGCTCAGACACAGGGGAAGTATGATATTAATTCCACCCAAGCTTTTAGGAAAGTATGAAAATCGTGACAGAGGGCACGTTTATCTCCTTGGCTACAGCACACTAAAAGGTATGTCATTTATCTGTTGATCCAGAAAGATACTGCGCTGTCTTCTTGTCAAAAAGATAGCTGAAGAACCTACGGAGAGATCACAGTTCTGCAGGAATTAATATCCTCCCATTCTTGTTGACCAAAGAAATCTTAAATCTTGCCTGAATCAGGCACTTCACCGACAGTCAACTGCTTTACCAGAAACCAGCCCCGAGACTACAGCCCCTCACAAAAGCACACCTTTCCTCAAAATTATTGCCTGCATAACAACAGCTCTATCAGATCTCTGAAGGCTGAAGTTCAAAGACAAACTCCGTATCACTGAAAGAACGCCAGTCAGCTCACTGTCCTCCCACAGCACCTGGTATTCGGCAGCCTGAGGCACAAAGCAAGACAAAGTACCATGAAATTTGTCTGCTCTGGCATCCAAAACAGCACATCCCTTAACATCGGAGGTACTTCCAAATCTCAGTTCCCTCTTAATATTAAACGCATCCCTAAATTGGAACTTCTGCCTATCCAAAGGAAGTCGAGAAGCGTGTTTTGACCCTTTGTGTTGCTTGCGAGCTTATTCACTAGAGAAACTGTTGGAAGAAATTGGCTCTCCTGTTTTCCAGACGATCTGCTGAATATGTGATGAAAGGGAACATGTTGCCCCCTGGCCACTGGCACACGAAAGGAATGGCTGCAAGGATTACAAGCGGGCTCTGGGCCATATGGTGTGTAGGCTTATTGTAGGAATTTAGCATTTTTTAGACTCCTACTTTCCTGTCAAATTGGTTGAAATTAACCACCGAGCTTCCTCTCTGAAGACTTCGGAAACAACATGGTGATTGTATAATTTTTTGCCACTGAAAAACCAGATTAAAACATTACACAAAAATAACATAAAAACTATGTATCCACTCATAACAAAGGAAAGAAGAAGTAGCTATAGGAGATGCTTTCACAAACTGGGATATTTATTGGAAGCTGTCGCTTTAATAAATGCGAGCTTAGAATTACAGAAATCAGCATATATTACAGCATATAAGCTTACTGCTATGAAGGTTTAAAATTGAGTTCAGAAGCTAAGCCAGTTTAAGCCACATAGTAGTACTCCATTATCCTTCCAGAGAATGGTGCAGAGTACATATCACTGTCATAAAAAACCATAATCTTATTTGCTATTTAGCTATTTCTAGAAACGCAATATTACGTTAGGATGTCTGCAAATATTACAAAAGCTTTTTTGGGAATGAAACAATACATCCAGTACAATAATATAGTATTGACGTCTACACCTGATGAAAGGCTTCTAGGCTCCAGACAGTCGTATCAGAAACGAATTTATTTTAAATGTGCAATGACTGTAGCTACTCAATATGTTCATGTTCTATTGATACTCAATCTGGAGAGGATATAAATTGTAAACTGGGATTGTAGACAAAGCTCAGTGAGCATAGACAGGTGTGGAGGGGGGTGTTAAACAGGGCACAGTCCCTCATCCACTGATGCAAACAGCACATGCTTGGCATTTCATTTCAGTTTTAAAAAGTTTCATGTAGCAAATCAACAATATTATCTACTCATCTGTACTAGTGTTCTGAATTCTTATAATGGACCTTCAGTTGTCTACCAAAATACCTTCCCACACTGCTCCCCATCAAAAGGTGAAGTTCAACTCCACCGACCCTAAAATCAAGCTTGTTTTGGCTTTGACAGGGGTTTTGCAATATGCCCTAGTACTCTGCATCATTCACAGTGAAGGGAGGTAATTAAGCCATCAATTCATTCAGACTACGAAAAAGTATGTACTGGCTGTGCACTAACCTTCTGGCCTCTACTGGAACACACACAGGCACAAGTTTAAAGCTATGAAAAGGAATAATTTCTGGAGCATGCTATGGCCTTATACAATCATTTAAGACCAACTTGGCAACTGAAGATTTCTTGATTAATGTATGATGTGTAACAACTGCAGCATGCATGCTCGTGTTGCAGGCAGCTTATAGATGCCAGGTGTAAAGATTCCTCTCCTTTGAAGAGAGTTTGGCCAAATGAAAAAAAAAAAACACCAACTACAGCACCAACCACAAAACAAACAAAAAAACCTCCCCACAAACCTAACAAAGAAAAAAACCCAAAGAAAACCAAACCATCCCAAAAATAAATGCACAAAAGAAGAGGCATACATCAACACGAGGCACAGCACAGAGTAATGGACATCTATTATATTATTCCCTATTATTGATGCTTGGGAGATACTCAGGAGAAAAAGATGTCATACAATGGGAAGAAAAGTGGACAGGGGTTTAATATCAAGCACACAGGTAGCTTAATTATACCAGAGAAGGCCATATGATGTCCAGACTTTTAAGCACCAATGCAGTAGACCTGACTTGGCATCTGTGTGGTATCCCAGAGACCATTCGAGGGGAACAGGCACCCATGGCTCCTAAGAGTACTGACAGTGGAGGAAGGGCTGGGAGAGATCAGGGGGCAGGTTTTACGAGTTAGGCTAAAGCTTCGGGCTCGAAGTGCCAATCTGCATGCTCCGGAGTGCTCCTAGCACTACTCCCTGGGCTACTGACAAGAGAACAATGAAGAAACGAGTGTAGGGAAGAGCTCAAATTTATTTTGAGAGGAGTAACTTCTGGATTGAATAGAGTTCATACTGGTACAAGAGTCATGGGGGAAGGGAGCAAGGGGGATAATCAATCCATGTGCAGCCTTTTGAGATACGGAAGAAGCCAAGCTTGCAACTCCATGTGCTCATGCAGCATTTCTCTTCTATTTTATGTGAAAAAACCCCTAAAAGAATGTTGAGATTCTTCTATAGACTGTGATAAAATCAGCTGCTAATAAAACTAGTAATAATATATTCTCTCTCAAAGAAAAGAAAGTTTGTTTGACTTGCAATTACATTATATTATCACTGACTGATCTGTTTTAGGTTAGGGGAAAGGCTGGTATGGCAGAGATAATATTTACCGCGTTCCAACTATATTCAAGGGCTTGGTGAACCCTGAAACAAAAGTGATAAAGAAAAACAGAAATCTGCAAGGAAAAACAAGTAAGAAATACAGTGCATAGAAATGGTCTATTCCTCTCCCTAGACACATTTAAATAAAGAAACATACAATGACATTTTGATTACTGGACATCATGATACAGAAAGGTATATTAGGAATCAATCAGAATTCCTCTTAGGACTGAAGATGACTAAAGAGTGAAAAAGACTCTAAGATGATGAATCATGAACTACAACTGAGGCAAAAAAGAGATACAGAAAAAAAATCAAAACAGGCAGTTAGGCAGAATCAGCCAAAGAGAGTTGTCCTTATGTCAAACAGACACAGAGAGGCACAAATGTTATTAGAATACCTTAATTTATTGACCATGGCTTTTTACTACAAAGCATTCATCATAATTATCAGAGTCAAATAAGCCTTTTCTCACCACAGGAAATGATTAAATACTTTGACTTCGCAATGGTAAATACAAGTGTAAATTTCTTTTAAAGCTGAACTACAAGAAAATTAGCCTCAATGAAATTAGGAAATTAACAAGAGATTTTCACACTCTCCATTTCTACACTCTCCATGTAGTAAATAAATAAATAAATAAAATCAGGAACACTGACACTGGGGCTATGTAAACTAGCACTAGTTATTTCAGGCACACAAAGTTTAATAATTGCCTTCTGAGCATGTTTTTGGTCCACACACACTGAGAGGACAAATATGCTGAGTGATGGTCAATAGCTCAAATTCAATTTTAACCTGTGGTAAAAAGTGACAAGATTGATAGCAATGTGCCATCCATTCTCATCAGTCACACTTAGTCCTCAGACTTCTATTATCCACAAATCCAGCTATACAATCAAAGAGAGAGAACTACTGAATTATTTATTAAAACTGACACCATCAATTATGCTCCCATATAAAAAGTCATCAAGCAGCCATGTAAAGAATTAGAGCGTACATTTTGGTAACTTTTGACCAGGTTGACAACCACTCTGGTTTGGGACAGGGTTGGAAGCTATTCTTAGCAATTTTCTATCTGAGAAGTTAACCTTGAAAAAGCAACATTTTCTGCCAGTACAAAGTGAAGTCTTTTATTTCTGGCCAACAAAATCCTCCTTCCTTTTTCTTTTTTTTTCTCCCCCTCCCCCATATCACCTTTTGACATAATCTGAAAAGCTTGCAGAGGCATACCTAAAGTGACAGCCTTGGAATAATGTTTCCACATTGGAAGGCCAGCAACAGTGACCATCACCAGTGCCAAGAGCCTCAGAAAATTAAATGGGGTACAGGTGCTATACCTCGGCAACCAGCTGGACTCATACACCAAACTTCTGATCTCTTGGTACAAGCAAGGCACGCAGTCGCCGTGTTCCCTTTCAGCACATGAAGTCCCTTTTAATTTACACATGATTTTCATGAAATTTCTATCACCTTTTAACATCAGTGTTACTAAGTTCATGTTTTAAGAGACTTGAGTAACTATATTATTGCTGTTAGGAAATTCCAAAATACTAACACAACACTGCATTCAGAAGAGTGGGTTTCATTCCCGAAACATCCTGTCTAGACAATTATGCAAAACCATGGCCCACTGAGGTATTTCCTAGCATAACTTGGTGGCCCTTGCTCTGAGTAAACGCAGCTCAAACACAGCTATGAGAGTTGCTCTTTCAATAGCACCCAGCAGTAAGTGAGGAAACCTGGAAGTCATCTAATAGATAAATGATATATAACTCCTCATACATATGCCCAGCATGGAAAGGTGCCTAGATTCGCAGAGTTTCTGTTTGGGACGGTGAATAAGACAAAGACTGTACCTATAACAGTAAATTAAACATGCCAGGACTGTCTGCTGGCACTAAGGCCAGCTGGCTCAGAACAGCCTGAGTCCATACTCCCTTACCCTTCAAAGTATACAGCTGTTGGACAGGAATCTCTTTCAGCCTCCCTTCTCCCAAGGCACGCTCAGAATTTGTTCAGGAGAATACTGGCAGATGATGTACAAAGCCTTGCCAGATGGTTCTAATAAGTTAGTAATATTAATACCACCAGTCCAAAAATGCATTGTGGAGTTGATAATTTTATCCATATAAACATGAGTGTCAAGCCCAGAGGGCTCATCCCCACATTGTAACAAGAAGGGGAAGAACATAAACAAATAAACCAAGGGAGGTAACTGAAGTGTCTAGGACAAACCATGAAACACCACAAGGGATGGACATCTTGCTACCAAAAATATTAAATAGCTAGATTTCATAGTACTTAGGAAGAAAGAACAGGAGCTATCAGAGCAAGAAAGATGCTCTCAGCTTCTTCTTTTTGGTACCCCAAATATTTTTTGTTTGTCTTAATGCTAGTGCTATTTTAGGTAATTACCATTACAAGGAGTACTTTTCCCAAATTCTGCTGCAAACAATCTACAGACTAAATACAACTGAAATTCAGTGGTTGATCTAGAGACAAATTCTTGCCACTTATAACCCAGTGAAGTCCCTATGAATATACTCAGTTTTCTCCCTAATTTCAACATTTATCCAGATTGCTTGGTCTCTTTTAGTTTCTGCGGTATGAAAAGGCCACTGCTATGTCACATGCTCTATTACTGGCATTTTTAATGACGAACAGGTTCACCAACCACAAGGTGTAAATAAAGTTTTTGCTAAAACATATGACTACTTACAACATGAATGTTTATACAAGAACAAACTGGCAGCAAAGGCGCTCTTGTTAAATTTATCCTCTGGATCTGTTACTTCGAATTGGATAGCAATTTAAAAGCTATTTTCAAAAGCTTTTTCAGGAATATTTATTTCTTACATGGGGAATCACGTGGCTGTTTAGGAAGGAAAGCATCTCTTAAAACAGTACTTGGATCATCATCAGCAGGACATCTCTCTCCTACTGTTTCCCTTACCTAAAACAATGTTGCTCTGCTTGCTCTCACTAAACTGTAATTAAATAATAAAATTTCAACTTTAATAATAAAATTACTGCAGCAAGCCACTCAAGTGAAAGTCAGAAGCATTAACTCTTAAGGCTTCAATTTAAAAGAACCAAAGCTTCACAGTATGGAACTGACCAAACTGTCCACAAATGAAATTAAGATGGTTTATAAAGTTAATGGACAGCAAGAAACAACTGGGGGTTTTTTTTACATATATATTTGATCAAATTGAAGGCAGAAAAACCAAAACCCACCAAAATGATGCAAAAACTGTATTCCAGATTGATCAATATACTTAAGGTTAATGCACAGACCTTCAAAAGCGTCTCTTTGAGATGTCAGGTTTAGTTTTGGTTTGGGATTTTTTTAAAACAAAAAGTTTTAAAACAGAAGAAACATTGTTTAAAAAAACCCAAGTTCATAAATTCTTGAACTTTATTCTTACCCTTCGTAAACTTTTAAAGAAATTTCAACATCGAATTACGTGTATATGATATTAACCCATATGCACTTATTTGACAGACTTTCAGATTATTTGTCAAGAAAAAAATCACCCCATAAATGTTTTTTTAATGTGGTCTATATGCTGAACTAATGTCTATCAACCTTTTAGCTGTACATCTCTCAGATAATTTCTTCTTAGACGAAAGATGCTTCTATTTTCCATCTCAGGTAAGCCACTTCCACCTCTTAAGAATCATCTTCTGAAACTTAGTACAGTGGCCTGTGACATGACTGCAATGAGCCAATACAGGTCCAGACTTTTTATTAGTGTATTCAATGCTAGTTCTTTATGTAACCTACACAGTGCTCAATGTGTCATCAGGAAGGCCTTTTTTTGAAGACTGAATACCACTGTAAGGCAATTAGAGTTTAAGTGTATAATTTACTCCTTTTTTTGTTGATCCGTTTAGTTACTGCTTTTAGCAGAAAATGAAAGGACCAGAATGCTTACTGCTCTGATACAAAAATATTTTGAGTAGTAAGTGTGGGGGTTAATTAAACTATTTACTACCATTTTAGCATGCCAGGGAAAGAGCGCTAGTGCAGACAGAGATCCTTCATGCAGACCAGGAGCCACACCACTGCTAACAACAGAGGGTTGCCAATTCTGCAGGATGGCTCTGAGGTTAAGTGTTGATCTATCTCTTCCTGTATTTGGGGTTGGATGTGTCTGAGTATGTGAAACAGGTTATATGTTTAGGAGGGATTTCAGCTGCATCTATTTAGAAAGTCTTAAGGTGCTGGCTGGCTCTTGGTTTTTATTCAAAAGGAAATGCAATAAATCCAAAAGAGTCCAGTAACTTTCAAGTGTGTAAAAAAACCCCAACTAAATTGTTCAGTATAAAGAAGAGTTCTTCAAGACTGTATATACACTTCAGTAAAACAAGCAAGCGGAAGCACTTAACAGCATTAAACTTTGCTGTTATTAAAAGACAACAGTCATCCAATTTCATTTATTAGAAGTCTAAATATAAAACAGTGCAATCCAGGTGATAAAAATAGTTGCATGCTGCTCAAATGAAGTGGTTCTGCAGAATTTTCAATCAAAGATTCAATTAGTGAATTTAAATGTCAGGCCAAAAATTAAGTCATTTCAAAAAGGGCAAAAGTTGTGCACATCCCTTCCACGGCTTCTATAAGTTCAACCTTTAGTTTCAATGAGTTATCTGCAAACAAAAGCCATATTCTGCTCTAACAAGAAACACTGCACCTGGTTTATTAAGGTATAACAAAAGCAAAATTTGCAATGAACATGTTTATATATTACATACAGGCAAACTCACAGTACGCGAGCCAACCACCACACATTGTCTATTTTTACACTGTATCTCACCTTCATTGTTTCAGTCCACAAAAAGGATAGAAACTGAAACTTAGGTTCTTTTAACGACCAACTCAAAAAAATGTCAGACTATTTATGTTTTTCAACAAGAAAAAAAAAAACAACAAACCACCCAACCCTAAAATTACAAACAAATTACATTTTAATTATCACAGAATTCCAGAACCAGCTGAGGTTGGCAAGGTCTTGCCCAAACTCCCAGCTCAAGTAAGGCCACCTCCAGTCAGTTGCCCTGGACTATGTCCAGACTTCTTTTGAATTTCTCTGAGGATGGAGACCCCACAACCTCCCTGGGAAAGCTGTGCCAGTGCTTGGTCAACCTCACAGCAAAAAAAGTGTTTTCTGATGTTCAGGCAGAGCCTCCTGTGTTTCACTTTGTGCTTGCTGCTTCTTGCCCTGTCACTGGGCACATCTGTAAAGAGCCTGGCTTCACCTTCTTCACACCTTCTCAGTATTTATACTTCACTTGATAAGATCTCCCTGACTTTTCTCTTGTCTACAGAATTTCATTTTACAGAAGCTGTACAGCAGATGCCACCAAAAATGATGTTGTAAAACACACTCTTATCTTGCCTCCAAAAATATCTTTTGGGTTAAAGTAAGTTCCCTGTCCAATAAAATCATTGAAATCAATAAAATTTGAAGAGGTAAAGAAGTTAGCTACAATTACTTGACATTTCCCCAGCACACTACTTAGGTTTTGGACTTTCTGGGATTTTTTTCTTTGGGAAAAACTAAGGAATAAAGAAGCAAAATGGACACCAGCTGAAGGCTTGCCTATGTATAAACTTTCACTGCTCAAGAAAAACACATTATTTAAGACTACTTTTAGCTAAAACAGTCAAAAAGTTGAAAGAACATTTAAAAAAAGGTTTACATTGATTCAGTTTAAAAATCAATAGACTTATTATAACCCCAAATAACACAGAAACTAAAGAATTAAAAAAAAAAAAATCTATCTGGACACATTTTAATTAAAATCAGTTTAAAACTAATTCAACCAATTCATCAGCTTTTGTAGCCTGCATATTTTGAAAAAGCTGATGATTCAAGTCACTGTATCAGGGGTATGAAAGAACATGTAGCAGAAGCTGGAAGAGCATACGGCTTGCAAGCCAACTGTTTTGCTAAAGGGTGAGTGAAATGGGCAAAATTAATCTGTAAATTCAGTGGAAATTTTAGGACTGAATGGCATTTACTCTTGGAAAACAGATACTAAAACACTGTCTCTCCACATATAATCATCAAATTTACCTTTTTCTATTCAACAGACAAGAATTTTCGGGGTTTTTTCGGTTTTATTTTTTGTCTTAAAACTTGCTTCCAACAAATTCAGCAAAGTAAGATTGAAAAGCAGTAACAGCAACTATTATGCAATTGAGTCTTCTCCCCATTACTTATCACACTGCACTGCTATTTCCAATTGCATTTCGTGTCAATTGATACACAGCCAGAAAGAATGCCTATTTTGTAGCCTTTGTAACTGCTACAATAAAAATGCTGCAGTAACTTATCTATACCTTTGATAACCATCTGATTAAACATTTTATTGTTCAAAACCAATTGTCTTTCTGCCAGATATTTTTTTCTCTTTTCATATTTGCATTAAGCAAGCTCTAATCAGTTCAGTAGTTTGAACAACATGTAGCATTCACTACACTTCTACAACACATCCATTTATTCCAGAAAAAAAAACTGTCATGTATTTTTTTCTCAGTAACTCAGTGTAAATGGCTACTAAAACCTGACATTATCAGTGCCCCTTATGATAAGAAAATTGAAAGCACATCCTGAAGTAAATTAATAACCCAGCTAGACGGCTTCTGTAGTTGGACAGTCTCACATCACTGTGCTACTCACTAATCATCTCCGCGTGTTTTCTCTTTGAAACATTTCTTCTGTTGCTGAGCTGTAACAAACAAACCATGTATGGCTGATTATGCCACTGCACTAACAATTATAAGCTGGCCCTTTTCCATTTTGCTTGTTAAAATCTGCATTAGTCATGTGGAAAGCTACTAAGCCATACAGACTCTAAAAACGTTACAGGAACGTATGGAAGTGTTTAGGACTGAAAACAAGCCATTTAAGCACTCACGTTTCTTAGCCACAGGACTATAATGCATATGAAATAACAGACTTAACAAACAAGTGGTCTCTTGCCAGTTAAGTACTAAACTGTCCACCTACAAAGTAATAATACGCAAACACCTTAGCCAGGAATTTATGAATTGTCATGGAAAAAATCATTCCCTTGACATAAACCGCTAAGGCAAGTTTATTTTTAATTCTTGAAGTCTTAAAAGTAACAATCCTACCATTTTACTGTGCTTCGTGCAAATTTTTGGCATATTTATAACACAGTCTGTCTAGGAGAGTTACATCAGTTATTTATTTAGTCCAGAAATCGCATCAAATTAACATCCTAAATAATTTTTTAAAACCCAAACAAACAGAACCCATCCACTTCACTGGAATATTAGCAACAAACAAATCACTAAACATAGACCAGAAGTTTTCATATGAATCAGGAAAAAGTCAGTTTGGCAGTGCAGGAAAGAACAGCAGTGCGAGTATAAAGATATTTACTGCTGTACCAAAATTAACTTAAAGTTCTCAAGGCTCAGGCAAACTCAAAGTTCTCAGGCAACAACTGACAGAACAAGAGGACATACTCTTAAGCTGCGCCAAGGAAAATATAGGTTGGATATTAGGAAAAAGTTTTTTACAGAAAGAGTGATAAAGTATTGGAATGGTCTACCTGGGGAGGTGGTGGAGTCACCATCCCTGGATGTGTTTAAAAAGAGATTCGATGTGGCGCTCAGGGCCATGGTTTAGTTGAGGTGTTGGGGCATGGGTTGGACTTTATGATCTTGAAGGTCTCTTCCAACCTGGTCATTCTGTGATTCTGTGAAGGCTGAGAGACCCCTACAACCAATAATTTTCAAACAGCACAGGAGGTAAAAACAAATCCTCTCAGGGAGTAGCAGGTGGAATGAAGTGCATGAATTCTATTCAATTAAAATCTTTTGAAATCCACAGTAAAATCTTAATCTTGAAGACCCTAGGATGAAAAGCGTTCTGTGAATTGGACAAAGTAAATCCCAGATTTTGGGACAGCCCCACTGCTTTCTGGGATATAGAACTGCATTGCTGCACACAGCTGACCATCTCTCTTAAAAAGCCGTGCAGCTATCAAGAATACAAAAAAATCCAGCCTTCTAATTTATAGCAGTATTTGCATGTTTCTGCACTGTTTCTTTGGGTGCTGAGCTGCTTACAACTGCCCAAGTCCAGAGGGAAAAAATTAAAGTTGTCTTTAAAACCACTGTGAGATACGTGGAGCACGGAATAACCCTAAGAACTCGCAAGTCCTGGTACAGATTGCAAACCCCTCAGGTGTGCCAATAAGGTCAGGTCATAGTGCATAAGGAGTCACATATAAGGTAACAGCACAACTGCTACAAGCAACCAGCAACATAAAAGAATTAGGATGTGTTGACAAGAGGAATTCAAGTTTAAAGTATTTCCCTTCAGCCCACACGTGAGGGGAGGAGGAACCCACTCCTGGTAAGTTCTGTAAATACTCAGCATGTTTTTACTACGGCGTCCATTAGTGGTATTTATACACAGCGATGACCTCATTCTTTAGTACAGTGAATAAACATGAGAGAAAAAAAATAAAGTATTTTGGTTGTGTATTTATCAGCATTTGGGCTCATTTAAATACTACTTGAATGACAATTATCTTTCTCAGCTGAGCACAGCATCAGGTTGGCAGACTGTGCTTCACTTCTTCTCGAAGTGACAATTAACCTTGATATCAGTCTGCAAAGTGCTCTGTACTGGCAGCAGAATAAAATTATCATTATCGTATAAATCATAAAGATTCTACTGAAACTGAGATAGCTGTGATTCCTCAGCTATTTGTACTGAGTAAGGAGCAAGCAGGTTGTTGTAGAACATCTTCAGAACGCGTCACCCTACAGCCGCCACACTGTGGGCTTTTGAGGCTGTGTTTGTAGCTACCTGAAAACCTCAGTCCCATATGTATGCCAAAAGACTCACAGTTAACATACGTTATTAATTAAATATCACTTTTGGAGGTTTGTGATGCAGAAGGCCATTATACTTGAATCATGAATTTAAATCTGATTTACACTACAGTAATTCCAGACACAAATGAGATTTTCAAGTTGATTATGTGATGCCTATCAGTTAGACAGTATACCAATGATACCTGTGATCACCTGACCTTATTCTTCCAAGACTACAGTTTACAAACAAAAAAAAAAGCAACAACAAAAAACCCCCCAAAATTAACTTGATTAATGCTGCATCAAAATTCAGAATAGTCCCTTGCATGGATGCTTAATCACTGTGTTGATAGATCGTTGAGGAATGTACTCAGACAACTAGAATTGTAGTAGTTGTGTCCACAACAGCCTATTGAAATCCCATACTAAGTAAATACTTCTTCCCTTCTAGGCAGCCTGGACATGCAGGGAAAGAAGAAAATTGACTTGTCTTCTTTAAAAATTTCCCACCTTCAAACATGTAATGACAAGTGACTGTGAAAATGTTTACAGCCATTTTTGATATGACACTTCATTTTTGTAATGTGCACACTGTGTGTCAAAGTGTTTTACTGTTCTTGCTGCTACCAACAGGACATTGCTGTGAATAAGACATGGCACTGAAGCAAGCCCTCCTTTAGAAATAGTTTTATAGACTGACAGGTCTTATTTTATGTGTAACAGAACACAAATAAACAAACAGCCAATTGTGTGGAAGGGCACCTTGGGTGTTGGGTTTTTATCCCCCACTTAGAGCCAACTATTTTCTCTGAGCCAAGCTACAGCAGATCTCATACAAGTACCTCAGGAAAGGGAAACAAAGAACCTGCTCTTTGTGCCCGTGGCACAAAGTGACTCTAGGGATTGTTTTTGGCAGGCAGTGTGGCAGATTGTATGCAGGAGATACCAGAAGCCATGGCTGTGTTTCTGACCCAGCCAGCAATTTGAGTTCTCTGAGAGGTGCAGTGCCAAGAAGTGCACTGCCACGAAGTATTTTGAATGAGCCAGCCCAAGTGTGTCCCATGATGTCTGCTGCAGAGAAATGAACTTAACTCCAATGTGACATGGAGCAAGGCTAACTTTTCTCCTGTAATCAAAAGCCAGACATTCTTCCAAGAAAGGTTCAGTCATGAATGCCCTGCTTTTCAAGCTATCCAACAAAATCTGAAATAATGGGAAGGTCCATTTGCACACTAGAGACTCACTCAAAATTCCTGTGGACTGCTCAAGCCCAGTTAACTCTGGCCAACAGCTTAACCTAGAACACTTAATGAATCCCATCCACAGTTACTTCATACTGCTGCAAAACCTGGCACTGCGTTTACCGTAGTGATTCTGAAACCAATATTCCTATTAATCCACCCTGGCTGCAAGCCCCACATTTAGAAGTTTTTTTTAATCCCTGATTTGCAACCCTAAATGCCACAGCTATGAGCTTAGCAATCAATTATTTATATCAACAACTCTGAAACTGCATGCTAGGCAGAGATCTAATTTTTCAGTCCTAAACTTCTCTGAAAATTAAATGCACTGCATTCCATCCATCTTCTCTGGAAGGGTTATAACATGCTAATTTTGTAGGCAATACATATATTTATCCTGTTTAGGCTACCTAAGATAGCAAATAACGAGACTGTACAGAATTTTAAAATTCTCTGGATCACATCTATGGTAAAATGACCATACAGTTGACACCATACAGTTATCCCAAGCATACTTTAATTATCTTTAAAAAATATTTATCTATTTAGCTCAGAAGTATAAAATCCTAAATACTGCCTTCTTATGTGTAAACAGATTAATCATAAACTAGTGCAATAACACACTTAAAAATAAAAGCTACTTTAGAATTAAAACATTTTGAACTGTAAAATCCAGTCTGTTACCTTAGGTTTTATACATTACCCATAGAATTATGATATATGCAGAAGATACTGCACTGCTGTCATAAAAAGAATAGAATTTCCTTTGACAATTTTAAAGTTATAATAAAAAGGATCAAAATCTCTATTAGATTTATGACGTGCGTATTCAGTGGTGTTTACCGTCAATACCTCCCAAACAAAAGTTAAATCAAACATCAGATAATCTTGCAGAAGTAAAAAGCCCTCCTCCCCCCAAAACCAATGTGTATTAAAAATGAGGCAACCATTTTGGAAGAATGAAATTATTCACTATTTCTCCATTGAATAACAACATGATTTTCTGATAAAGAAATTTCACTGCTGAATTTTATATAGTCACTGCTGAGTCACTGCTGAATTTTATATAAAAAGACTGCTTACAGCAAGATAATCCAGAATAAATGCCTTTAAAAGCTTTAAAGTTCTTAGAGGCCACAGTAAGCTCCAAATTCCATAAAAGTTACCGTGAGATATAAATAATTTAAAAACCCAATACAACAATAACACGCAAACCAGAAAAAACCTTTAGAAATTTAAGGTTTAAGTTGTCAGCTGTGTCGTTACTCTAAGAGTAATTGCAGTACCTGTGTACAGCTTATTCTTCAAATATAACTCAATCTATTAAATTGAACACAAACCCTTGTATTTCAGTCTTACTTACAGAATCACCATCTTGGCCTCCACAATATTTACAACATTAAAAGGCTACAAGTGTCATGAAAGCATATTATCACTCACCTATAGCCCTCTCTAGGCACAGAATGCATCTCAAATTAATAAATGCCACATAAATACGGCTTTTGTGCCAAGCAGACAGTAAATTATGTATTTGACTACACATTTCTCCCTAAAAAAGCCCAGAATGTTAACATTAATCAGAGGAAACTTCAGATTCTGGCATAAATTTGACTATTGCATAAAAGGTAATATTTAAAATACATAATGCCTTACCACACAAACACGAGCTGCCATATGTGAGGCACTGCTAAGCACGGTTTCTATTAAGCCAATATACAGTAACTGGCTTCTTTCCAAGCAACATGGAAGTATTTAAAAACCCTGCTTAATCCAATTCCACAGCCTTGAAACAAAAATAAAGTCTTGCAAGAACTGTTAAAATGAAAAATTAAAGGCATGTAAATAAGTGAAAAAAAAATTGTCAGAGAAAATGAAAACAAAGATTATTTCAAGTAGATATCTTAATTGTAATTAGTAACATTTGGCATGTTTATGATATGATTCAAAGCTGCAGGCAATTAGATACCCCAAAAAGCTTGTAATAAAGCTGCAAATGTGTAACTACAGCATAAATAAGTTTTATTGCACACCAAGAAAACAGTACCCAGATCAATTTCATAGTTTGTTTCCAAAGTGCTACAAAGCATGCTCTATTACTAGTTCACGACTTTTGAGTCCTGAACTGCAGCTTTTCTGCCAGGAGATTTCGGAAAACAATTTCATTAAATTTAGTCTCCTAATTGCACACATTCCATATATACCAGGAGCAAAAGAAAAATTACAGCACTGCCTTAGACTGTCATGATTATGCCAAAAAACCCAAAACCAGCAACAACAAAAAGCCAAGACAAACAAACAAACAATACCCTCTCCCCACCCCCCGCCAAATAAAGTGCACTAAAAGTTAATAGCTGTTAAAAAGCTGTACAGTTGTGGTATTGGAACTGAGAAAGACTGATTTTTTTTTTTTAAATAGATTTCCAAGGAGAGGAGAGAACGCTATTTTTTTTTTGAAAGGAGTAAGAGGTACACATTAGCATTCGGGAAAGAACATGAATTTGTAAGATGCTCTTTTAAAGCTTTCTTTAAAAAGATCTGAGTATTACAGAGAGGAGCAGAATTCAAATTCTGCCCAAATGTGGTTTACTGAAGACAACAGTGTTAGGCACTTACGAGATTGTGCCATTTATTTAAGAAAACAAATACTTCATTATGCTGTCAGTCCCAACCAACAGACAAAATATCTTCCATTTCCCTCATTTATTCAATAATGAGTAAATTACTAAAGGGTAATGAGCTGCTAATAAAAGCATGTTTTTTACATGATTATCATGAAATGGCAGTGTCTGTTTGTTCAGTGCAGTCACACTTTCAAATAATTCTCCTCTATGAAATTTCTGTAAAGAAATTGATCCTTACCTAGTTTTCATACTAGACATTAGTCTACATTTAGGGGAAAAAAAAAAAGGAAAAAAACCATACAGAAATAGCTAACTACATATAACATCCACACATTCAGGTATTTCTTTGCAAAGTCTCCTAGCAATGTTGTAAAGTCTCAGTCAAGGTGGCTTTGCTTCCCTTGCTGGCAAGCAATGATTGTTTATTTAGCACACTTATTTTAGGGGTTTGGGGGGGAGGGTTTTTTTTTTTATTTTGTTTTATGAGGGCTTTATTGAGGAGACTACAAAAATATGCATATGAAATATCAGTTTTACAATGTAAATCAAATTCTGCCTCATAGGAAAAACAAAAAGCAAAACAAGCAAAAAAATCTCCCACCCTAAACCAACACCATTATTTAGCTATTTAGGAGAAGGCAAAAGAAATGACTATGAAAGTTGGTCTGATAAATTCTGGAGATGAAAGCACTGGGGATTGCTCTTGCACACTGTAGGAGACTGACTTACAAAGACCAGCTGCAACTCAATATGAAACTGCTGGAAGAGAATTTCTCTGTCCAGAATTCCCCAAACTAAAAGCATCAAAGTATTTCATTTTACCCTTGTTACAGTTCTTCACATCACCTTCCCCAACCTAGAATTTAAGCTGGAGATTTAGTTATATTTTCTACACTAAGCACATTGCAAATATCAAGGAACCCTCCCATGTCCATCACAGGCTGCTTTTTGAGCACTTTTCTGCCCTTTCCTGCTTCAAGGAACTTGTGATCATCATGACCCGTCCTTATGCCCCAATCTCATTTCCCTGCTTCAGCTGTGCCACGGGATGTGCTCTGGCATCTTCCTGACCTTCCAAATCTGCACTCACACAGAGCTTGCTGAAGTACTCTTATTTTTCCCTAACACTAATTTCTTTTTCCTCTCCTCCTGGGAGAGAAGTTGTCATCATTCAAAAACTGGGAGAACTGGCAGAAATGATGTGGAGGTATTGTTATGCTGGGAGGTATTAATGGGTGTTGTCAGATAGCTCCCTACATCGTCATCACTGGGTGAAGTTTCCAGACCTGGCAGGCAGCCAGTGGCAGGTTCCCTTCGCAGTCTTTCTTTTTTTATTTCCTCTCCTGCCTTCATGAAAGTTGCTAACATTTCAAGCCACCAATGGCCACAATACATCCTGAAGCTTTTGAGGGTTGCATGTAATCAATCCTAAAATCTCCCCACAACCACAAGCAATAATGCAACCAAGCAGATATTGAAAACTCAGTTTATTCAATGAAAAGAAAAAGTTCAGTGCTCTCTAATAATTCTTCATGTCAAACATAGATTTTCAAAGATATCAGATCACTAAAAAAAAAAAAAATCAGCCCTATTTTAGAGGGCCTTCCAAGTACACTGCATCTTGACACATGGAAGACCCACGGAAAGAAACACCTGTGCTATTTTTAAAAAGCAGATGCTTTGTAAACAATATGACATTGAAAGGTCACTTTTACAGTGAAAATAAACAGATATTTTTAAAGAAATGTTTTAATATAGTTACATGCTTTAGAGCTTAAAGCCCAAATTATGGTTCTGCACTGTCTTAAAAGAAAATAACTAAAGGAATGAAAAGTTCACATATTAAAAAGTAACCTGACACTTTTCATCCAAGGTACTTCAAGGTACCAAGGTAATAAAATCTAAAATCCCCACCAGTTAAAATAACCGGCAATCTAATTCAAGTGGTAAAATACAGTATGGTTGCTATTATAAAACAGAATCCCAGTGTGATTGTTAACTTGCATATCTTTGGGACAGGTTTCTTGATGCTTTTGAAGCAGAAAGTGACTCAAAAGTAAAAGGGAAAGCAGTTGCAGTAAGTACTCAAATAAATTTTTCAGCCATCCTTATGCTAAGTTGTCGATACACCATGGATTTAAAACCAACAGGATTCTGCACCCCAGTATCAACCACTTCTACACTTATCTTTTTGACTAAGTTTTGCTATTTGGGGAAAATTCTAAAGAGACCGTTGTGAATTCAAAGGTACATACAATGTTCTGTGTCACATGTTTTCAAGAAGGTTATAGAGGACGAGCAGCAGATCAAAATAAGTCTACACAGGCAGAAGGTAAACTCCACAAGTTACACAATGGGAAGGGAGCCTGAATTCACAGGCTGGAAATGTTCACAAAGAAAAATGTTCAGAGAAAGCATTTCTTACTCCAGTTTTTCATCCTGCTCACACATTACCATCACATGCATCACAGCCATGTGCCTGTGGCAACAGACTGATGCCTTCCTAAGTCAAACAATCAAAATCACTGAGCACAATTGCAGGGTAGATACTTGCTGTACCTGCTGCTCCAGGTCCCTCCACTTCTCTCCCTCTGCATTTTACAGCAAGGTTGACCATCTTCTCTGTCCCAGTCTTTCCCTGCTATTGTGCTCCCATTTGTTTTCTGTTCCTGACACTTGTGTCATCTCTTTAGCTTTAAAGTAGCACTAGGTAGGAGTTTCAACAGGTGGCCCCGACAACAGTAATTGAAATTGTCGGAATTCACATAATCCCATGGAGCTGTAAAGATCCCAGCCTCAAAATTTCAGCAAAAACAGAGTCAAAGCAGTATTAAACAGAAATGTTGGACTCCATGTAGTCATTAAGAACACAAGAAATATCCATGAGGCACACTGACCTCTCTCCCTAAGCCAAATTGAAAATTTTGCCATTCCACTTTGCTCTTTTCAATATTGTCCCAAAAAGAACTGTTTTAAGTATTATCAGCGTTATTAGTTTTCACAAGCAAAATACTTTTCACAAGCAAAATGCTAGAATCACATATGTTGGCTGCTTATCAATTTTGCAGATGGTACAGAAAGCAAGGAATTAATGTAATGATTCCAAACAAATGGAAGAGATAAGACTACACGCAGGGTTTTAAACTGACTGTTTTGGAACGAGAGTCATTCTGTCCACTAAGCTGCACAGTCCTTTACAGAATATTTCTGAGCCTCAAAAGCATTACCTATACTGCTACAGGGTAAAAGAAATGAAATGTAAAAAACATAATAGAAATTGCAGTAAATACACAGAAAAGAGAAGAATGGCGAATAGTACACTAGAGAACACCAAAAGAAAACATGAAGGGGAAGATAGGTAGTATCAGTGACTTTACAGGAAAATTTTGAGCAGTTGCTCCAAGTGGTGTCCACAGAGAGCTGCTATTCACTCCATGCTGGCTCTCCTTGTTTCCAGCTGCTAAGTTCACATTGAAAGAAGCTAAAAATACATTAAATACTTTCCAAATATTATTTTCCCATGTAAGCAATTGGTGTAAGTTGCCACAGAGATGTTGTTCTCTTGCCAGTGAGAAGGGAAATAGTATACAAGAAGTTGTATTCTGTGAAATCTTTTGTCTTATACACAATGCAGCCGAAATTATGGGAAAGTTTGAAAAGGCATTATTTTAGCTACAAGAGTTTCCAACTATTCCCCTCTTTCAGCAAGGCAGTATAGGAAAATGACACTTAAATATGAGGATCTTATCACCTGTGAGAAAAGCTGTACTCTGCATTACTCAGGAGCATAATATGTGTGCCATTTCTAGCAATCAAGCTTTGATATTTCAATGAGAGGAAAAAAAAGACAAGAGTGGCAAATGTCTACAATTTAGGCATGCATCTCCTGACAAACTGAAATTTCACAATGCTGCAGATTTAAAACATAAATGTACCTGCTTTGCATTCAGGACTATCCTTGACAGTAAATTCAGCTCAGTACAAAAGTAAAACGAGAGGAGGAATGGGACAACACATACTGAAAACCATCTAGTTCTTTCTGTTAAATGTGAAGTATAACAGGCTTTTTTACAACATGCCTTCCTCCAAAAATAGCAATGATTACACTGCTCAAGTCCTACAACCCCCCTCCTCAGCTTGACTTTTTTACACATAGAGCATTATACATTCTCAGTCTTGAGGAAGGAGCCAAAGTTGGTGGAGCCAAGAGGACTCTCTCCATTGCCCAGTACCCAAACTACAGAAAAGGAACACCTAGGGAGGCAGGCAACCCTAATTTCTTATAATATTAAATCTTTTTTTAAAGCCAAAAGTGACAGATTTTTTAGAAACTCAAACGCACAGCTATTCACAGTTCTGGAAAGATGCTGCAAGTCCCAGAAGTGATAATCTGCCAATTCCAAGGCACATTTGTGAGCAAGAGTTCTTTTGTCCTCCGGACAAACATGAAGATTGTACAGTCTTATTCTCTTCACAGGGATGAGGCGGGGGAAAAGTTAAGATCACAGCTGCTGCAGCAGTGGAAGCTGCAGCTGCCTTGGAGCGCGTAGAGACTGTGTAGTCTACCATGCAATTGAGGGATGTTACTGTGCTACACATACTGCTACACATTTTTCATGAATGGGAGAAACCTGGAGCTTTGGCCTGCTGTAGTTAATGAAAAGTCTTGCAAATCCTCTTGCAGTATTCCACCTAAGTTCCAATTCAGCTCAACAGCCTTCCTATCAGAACTTCCTAAGCAGCTACTTAAGATAGCTGTATTCTCGAATAATACTTTCTTCACACCTTCTATGACATTTAGTTTTCAGAATTCTCACATTCCTATTGCCCAGTCATGATTTATTTTATATATGAAAGAGCACACACAGTGAAAGCACGATGGAATCACAACCATTTCAAGTAGCCTACATCTGGAATGAAATTATCTTTATGAAATATGGTTGGGCTTTTTAACAGAAAAAGCTAACATGTCTTTTAACAATGACCTAAATTTCACTAAAACCAAGAAAGGATGCATCAATACTTTAGGGTAAGATATACCATACAATAGCTCAGCTTTCCTCATTATTCTGAAGAATCATGCTTGGCTGATGTATTAATTTTGTAATGTTTAACTATAATAGAAAACAGATGAAGTTCAAATGAAAACACTGTTTAGACTATGTCAACAAAGCATAAAACTAAATGAAGTGATTCTGTATTGACTATAAAAACATATTTGCTAATAGTAAAGTTACTAATCGTTATCTATCACGATCACAACATGAAGTAATTCTGCATCTTAAGAACTGTGTTAAAATAGCAGACACATGAAGTTAGATGTAATTTTGTGATTTTGCAAAACAGCATCATGGAGTGCACTTCATTGCTATTTTATCATTAGTGTAAATAATTCAACAAACCCAGGAAACCTCCAGCTCACTTGTTTTTTTCTTAAATTGCAAGTCACCAAAGGGCTTTCCACCAAGACAGCCAATGCTTACTTTACACCTGCTAGCAAAAAAACCCAAACAAATATAATAGTATCTTGCATACTGAAACAACTGCTTTGTTATAAAGAGGAGGCTTCAGAAAGCTAGAAAAAAATGACACTGCCGTAAAAACCTGTAAGCCTTTTACTCTCAGTTCAAAGATTTAAGCATTCTTCTACAACAGACTGAAGTTTCATATTCATCTCAGCAAATCAATCCACTAATAGGCATCAGTCATCAACACCGAAGTAAAATCTGCCACATGAAACAGCTTTGATGTGATTGAAGACTCACACACAGTCGTAAGCATGACAGAACAGCTTAGCTATTAAAATGTTTTATCTAGCAAAAAACTGTTCGTCCTAATTGACTGAAATACTCTTTGAATGCTATTATTGCGAGGCTACTCCACTAAGCAGTGCTTTGGTACATAGCCACTTGACTTACATCTTGAGATACAGCACAACCACATCAAATCTTGTTAGAGTATTTTCTTACACATACTTTTGTCAAGAGACCAAAACAATAAAGCTGACTGTCATTTTTACTACCAGTTGCTTAGTTAATTCGATACTGAAACATACTGGGATTCATTATAAAAGCTGCATGCAATCAGCCATTTCTATCAATCTTTCTTTTTAGTGCATTAACAGAATGAAACCGACTAACCACATCAGTTGAAATGGGTTGGCAGGACTAGGTGGAAGCTATTCTGCACCGAGCCCAACCTCTCACCACGAGAGGTGCAGTGGCAGGGACTCCTTTAAACAGCAGTGTGCAGCCCTGGCCCAGCTCCAACACTGACCATATGTCAAGCTGACAGATAAGAAGCCCAAGACAGCCATCTGAAAACAACTGTATACAGCCCCAGCCACCAGACAGGGAGGGCTTCAAGGTCTACCTCATCATTCATTTCAAAGCCAATTTTAAACACACCAGAAGTAAACATACCTGACAAAAAAAACCTCAAAAAAAACCCCAAAAAGCAAAACAAAACAAAACAAAACCCCAAAACAAAAATCCCAAATCAAATCAAAAAAAAGCACATAACCATTATCAGAAAGTCTGATGATGATACACTCTAATTCAGGAAGTGTCCACCAAATATCGCAATTGAGTGCCACAAACACAGTCAGAAAATTACCAACAGTTTGTGTCTATAACATTTTCCTTTCTCCATTGTATTCACAGGGTGTTAACAACTTGCAAGAGAAAGGAATCAAATACACCAAGCAACTGCCACCATGATTACATTTTACAGAATCAAACAAAATACTATTGATTCAATATCTCAAATGAAGGGTGATTCGATATTTGTCCTGTATTGATTAATGCATCATACAATTCACCTATTTATGCCACTACTTTGGTTACCAGAAAGTATGTCATATCAATTCCTTACATGTAGGCAACATATTATCTATCAGCTCTAATTCCAAAATTACTAAATAATCAGCACAAATGAATAGCTAGAATTTACCCCAGTCCCCTATGCAATTTCCACAGCTCCAAATATTTCATTTCCATATTTCAAATTAATAAAATCCAGGTGAACTTACCTACAGTTCGGAGGAGGGTCTAATGTAATTTCTGCAAGTTCTTTCTGAATTCTTAAGAGAAAAAAAAAGAGATATTATCAGGACCTTTTCCTTTGAATCTGTTTCTTTCAACTTTATGAACATTTCTACGGCAATCAATAGTAACAAAATGTAATTCTTAAAATTTCTGATTGAAAGCTGATGCTATAACATTTCATGAAATTGTGCAAGAACACGTAGAAGTAAAAATCAAATCACTTCTGAAAAATGAACCTCCAATATGGAACAAATGCCATGAGCAGCCACCTAGAAAATCACACGTTTTCCATAGGTCAGGATTCTCCGCTCCTTTGCTCACTCACACAATTACTAAATGTCTCGTATACCCTCCTTCTCTATTTCCCCTCTGACTATACGTCTTATAGTTCTTGCCCTCCAGAATATTTAGCTTCTTAATGTTTATTGTACTGACAGGGCAAAATGCCCTGACTCAAAGGATAATTGCCCAGAATAAGCCCACCCAGTGCTTCACAACCTCCTACATATTGAGGGGTTGATATCAGGTTCCCCCAAAGGAAAGTGCTCCAGCTCCCTGGTCAGCCTAGGGACCTGCTGCTGGACTTGCTCCAATACCTGCCTTCTTTTCACTGAGGGGACAAAACTGTAAATGTTTTCCCAGATACAGTCTCATGAGAGTTGAGTAAAGACAGATAAATCTCTTCCATCTGTCTATGGACTATGCTTCTGTTAATACCTCCTTTGTCGCTGCCTTGATGCCTGGGGTGGCCACCTAAAAACAGAGACTAGACATGAATAAGGGAATAAAGGTAGGTATTTATTTGAAGGGCCTTCAAAGGTACACCCTGGGCAGGCCAAAGGCTACACCCAAGATGGACTCTGGGTCACGAGTTCTTCACACTTTCATAAGTTTGGTTCATTTGCGTATCAGGGTTAATTGTCCAATTATAACCTCAGTTCATGATGTAATTACCCCAAGTTTGCCCTACTCTTCAGAGGCCTTAGTTTACACATTTTGGGGCGTGGTGTCCTTGATGTGGAAACCTAGAGAGGTTTGTTATGTCTGACCAGCATGAGAGAACAGCAGCTAACAGGCCACAAGAAGCTTCAGAGTTACACACTAGGCAGTACAGGATTTGAAAAATAGAGAAGTTAAAACCTAAGGCATCAGCCTCACACTGAGCTTGCTGTATGCCCAGGCCCCCCTGTCCTTCTGAGCAGAGATGGTCCCCAGTAGTGTATCTGTACAAGAGGTAAGTCCTCCCCATGCACATGTGATGCCATGATGATTTTTTGCTTTTTCTTTTATATTCCTTTTATACACTCTTTTATACAGCTTTTATGTATTCTTAGTGCTTTTAGCCCACATAGTTATAACTCTTCAAGTTTGATAACTTCCCTTAGACCCAATATTCCGTTAAACCCCAGACACCAAGGTCCTCTCCAGAGCACATTGTGTAAACAAAGATAGGCCCATCCAGGGGGAGGGTTCCTCATGAGGGGGTCTCACTGGAGTCTCTCACTGAGGAATCTTTGATAGATATGCTAATTTGCAAGGCATATAATTGTATACTCATTACATTGTGGGTCACCATTTTTCCGGTGGGCATTTCGGGGTGCATTTCGATGTGCATTTCAGCGCACCTGAGGATCCTTAAATTAATACTGAGGTAAAACCCTTTCTCCCCCTTAACTGTGTTTAGCTCTCTTAATTTTTAAGATCAGGAAAAGGCATCACATGGTGTTCATTTGTCCTTGTGGAATTTCATGAGTTATCTGTCAACCCTCTCCTACAGCCTGGTCAGATCCCTCTGAGCCATACCCTCGCCCCTGCGTGTACACACTGCTTGTCATCTGAAAACTTCTCAGTGCACTCTGCCACATCCTCCAGGTCACCAGTAAAGACATTACAGGCATCCTGCCAGAGTCTTCCCCCAGGGAGAGCAACTTTGTTGTTAAGGATTTCTGGATATTCCAAGGCTGATGCTTCCCAGCCAAGTCCTTGAATACCTGATCTCTGCCACAGCTGGCAAAGGGGGCTCTTTTCCCTTACACCAGCATCTGCGTGAGCGCCAGTATCTTGACCTCCGAAGAAATGTAAGTATGCAGAATAGGATACAGAGTTCCCAAAGAAACTCACAGGAATTAAGAGCTCCCAAAGATTTGCCAGAGCATGATGCCATAAGCAGGACTGTGAATGCCACCTTCCCTATAAACTATGTCCAAGGCCTTTTTTTATAGGCTACTTCAGCGCAAAAACATGAACATGAAAAGAGGAAGGCAAAAAAACCAGTTAAATATATCCTCAGTATTTTCTTCTTGCCTTCTCCTTCACAACATTTCATGCACAGAGCAGACTGCGATTCCTATTACTCCCTAAACTAAAAAAGAAACAGTAACACAACAATTCCACTCAAAATCCCAAGAGAGATGCTCAAGCCACAAGTCAAAGGTTCAGGCCTGACCTACACATATCTTGTTAAAAATGATTGCTACCTATTTTGCATATAAATATAGGTAATGAAAATGGCTTATCAAAATAAGCATTCAGGTATATTGGTATATATAACATAAAAATGAGCAGTTTAATTCTTTATATAACGTTACAATCCAAACACAATCTTACACGTTAAGGAGTCTCAGAGCCACTATCAAAATTCCCCTTATGCCACTATGAATTGATTTTATGGCTATAATGAATAAATGAACCAACAGGAGTAGAAGAACTGGCCTGAACCAGAAACTCAAGCCTTTATCATTCACATTCTGAAATAATTAGGACATACGTGGGCAAGATTTGTAGGCAGAGGTAATAATCATTTATTAAGACACGATGAGATCATTGAAAAGATAAAAATACTCTTCCAGATGCTTAGATTTCCTTCTAGCTTTTATGCATATAAATACAGGCAAAGTAAATGGCTCATCAAAACAAGCAGTCAGGTATATTGGCAAATAAAATGCCCCTGCATGTACCAACTGCTCCCACCCAACTTGGTGCCATTTGAAAACTTTGGAGTGCACTCTGCCATATCCTCTGGGTCACCCATAGAGACATTACAGGCATCCTGCCAGAGTTTTAACTCCAGGGAGAGCAACTTCATTGCTACGGATTTCTGGACATTCCCAGGCTGATGCTTCCAAGTCAGGTCCTTGAATACCTGATGTATGCCACAGCTGGGTGAGTATAGCCTACATACAGAGCTGGTGTGTACCCTACATACACACAAACACACAGTTACTTCTGTAGAGGGGGAGCAATTTGATCTTCACTTGCTTTTTCTACTCATTGAGATGTTTGTATCTCTAGCATGTAGAATTCCTCCAATAAATATCATACCTTTCTTATAAAAATACAGGCACAGTCTGCTTAATCAAGCACAAAATCATTGTAGTAAGACTGAAAGTCACCCCATTTTTGAATTAGTGACGTTTAAGCACAACAAAAATGTTGTTTTAAAACAGCCCATTTAAACAATCTTAACAAATCACAACTTTTAGAAGGGAGATCTTATAACTGTGGGAACACTTAAAATATTTTTTCTGTATATTACAAACTTCTGCCATGATTTTGAAATTTATACTACCACACATTCAAACTACAGAACACTTAAGTTGCATGGAAACTTCAGTTCTGTGGTTTATGAGTTGTTTTGCTTCTTCAGCCTTTTGTGAAGTTACAGAACAATGACATTTATTATAGAGTCAGAGATCATTCCTTTGCTTTACAAATAGCAGCAAAAGCAGTTAATACTTCATGGCATTACAGTGAGTATGAGGCACATCAAGAATGGATTGACAACTTCCACAACTTCAGTCCTAGATCAAAAACTTTACATTCTTCCTCCTAAATCCTAACCCACGTTCCTTACATTCTGAAAACAAAAGGGTCTCTCATTTTCTCCATCTGTTCTAGTTCAACCCAAAACTTCTAATGCCAAGAGCACTAAAAGGGCCCTTTATCAAGCTATTTTGTGATTGAGCAGACAAGGACAAACCACTCTTCTGCTTCAAGACATAAAAATTTATCAGATGGCACTGTTTATTGATGTTCAAAAGACATCATTGCTCTTGCAAGCATCTAAGATAAAGAGACGTTTCATTCATGATTATTTTTATACGAACAAGATAAACATATTAATGCAATTCTGTCCATCAATTGCTCCTCAGCAAGCTGTCCATGTTTATTCTCCTACTCTGTGGTGTCCCAAACTACAATTAATTTATACACCTTACATTTCTTTTGTTGCAACCTTAATTTACCTTGCATTCATGCTGAGAGCTCATTCATAAACAGTTTCTGTGGAACAGCTGACACGCAATAGCTTGTTCACATGTCACAGCATTCAAAGTTACAATTAAATCATCGGACAGCATCCCAGAGAGCTTTGCACTGATAGAGACCTCCAGTGTGCAAGCTGCCCTTTGTCTGCACGTGCTCTGGCACTTGCTTCATATCCCCAGTGAGTTGCCCTCAGAATCTGCCATAGGAGAGGACGTGCCTCATTTCCTTCGCTGACCACAGAGGATTCACCGCGAGAATATGAGGCCTCTGGCAACAAAACATTTTTTTCAGGATTCTTTCCGGCATCTGTTTCTTAGGATTTTCTGCCTCAATAATAGTTATGTTTAGCTATGTCAAAGAGGAAAAGCCCTCTAAGTTAAAATCATTATATATATTCAGTTTATATTTAAACTAATGACATTATGGTTTAGTACATATTGGGAAATGGGGTGATGGCAGGGGGTGAGGCCCTTGCTAGTAATCAAAGCCCTGGGCTGCACACATAAGACATTTAATTTGCAGTGTCAGATCTGATACTCTTTGTTTGGTCTTAGAGAAGTTATTTGACTCTATATACACATACACACACACATACAAAAAAAAAATTCACTCCATTTTACTACCAAAAAAAGAACAAACATAGTTGCCTTCCAGTAATAGTGCAAAGGTTAATCTACTCGTAAATTCAGAGGCATGAAAGTACATCGTGGATTTCAAATATTATTAATTCTCACAGACACGTGTTTACTACTGTACAAAGCCTAAAGGGACTGAGCGTTGTTTCCTTCATGAAACAGTTAAAAGTTCTCTAAAGCTAAGAGAGACGTGAACATTTTAGAGGATTTCCCAACATTATCAATAGGAAAAGAAATAAAATAAAGGACTATATGACAATAAGCTATTTCTACCACATCCACTTTTCCAAACTACATGTCTCTCTACCCATAAAAGCCAAATGAATCAATACCCTACACTGAAGAACATATTACTTAAAAAATACTTTAAAATGCAGTCACTGGTATGTATTTCAATACTAAATAAATTGTGACTGAGCAGGAAATTAATCTAAAGATGGTTAGATTCATATTGGAAGAAAAGAAACATTCTCACCTACTTACTAAAAGATGGATAAATGACAAGGCTATTTCTTGTAAGAAAAAGCACTCCATATTTTGCCACCATATTCAACATGCTAAATATCATTCCAGATTCTTTAAAAATAGTGCTGTGACAAACCTCTCAGGAAAAAAAAAGGGGGTGGGGGGGAGTGGGGGGAGGGAAAAATGCTCAGTTTTACTTTGTTGAATTTTGAACCAATTTAATCTATCACTTATTTGCTCCTCCTTAAGGCTGCAACCTCTTTGAATAATGAAAAGATCACAACTAAAGTTGTACAGTTCACAATTCATCGTAGGCACAGATATTTATTAAAAAATGTCAGGATTGGACATAAAGGTTGACAGATTTTTCAACCAGCAGCTTCAGGAGCCAAGCAAAACAATACATTTATTTGTTGAGCTACTATGTCAGCCAAGAATGGTTACAGTTCTCTCAATCCAAAGGTCATGCTAAGATTTGCTACTTAAGAGGTAACAAGATGCCTGCTGTTTTCAAGGACAGCAATTCAATTCCGTGTCTGAACTGTAATTGTGATATGCAGCGAGTTTCTCAATCTTGACATGTTGGGTAAGAAAGGTTGCTATTCAAGGTGATGCCCTCTGGGTGAGGAAAATTGAAGGACTGGTACACTGCACGACATATGCTGTAAGCTATTACACCTGTACAGCAGCTAGCCCTAAAGTATTAACGGAGAAGGACAGCATGTGATGGCATTCTGCCTTCTTGATGCCATCTATAGCAATGCTAACAGAAGAAACTCCGTATCTTAATACCAAAAATCTTACTCAAATAGAAATTTAAGTGGTTTCATATGGCCTCTGTAATCAGATCACTTTGGAAAGCAGTTAAGCTGCATCAACAGTATATCCATACATAAGACACGGGAGCAGTTTACTGTTACACAAGCAAAAGTCATCACACTGCTAAATCTTGATTTATATTAAACCTTATGCCACTGAAAATTCTTTAAATCTAACTGACTACATAAACATACAAATAAAAAGCAAACCAGGAGTTTTCCAAAAAGAAATACACAAGCCTTCATTCATATCCAGTGGGTATCATAATGCAATCCAAAAATACTGTGACTACTATTCCATATGAATGAAAAAGCTTTCCAAGTGAGAAAATCTGATTTCCAAACTCAGGCTAGAATCAAGTCTGTAGTCTGTGACCTTAGCTCCAGCGAACCTGCTGGTGTGTTTGATGCTTTTAACAGGAATTAAAGCCACAACTGCACTACACTCTGTTGTTTGACCATTCTACTGATTTTAGCAGAGTTGATTCCTTTCACTATATTGAAGGTACCAGAGTAAAGCCTTATTAATCCTGCACTATTTCTCATTTCTATTGAACTAAAATAACAATATTACTATGAAGATATTTTATACAGACAGTTTCTATAATACTTATCACGTATTGAAGACTCTCAAGACATTTTTCCCTCCTTTATGCCACTCCTCTCCTTTTTAGCCTCTACTTTAATTTCCGATTCACCTTTATTGAGACACTATTGATTTTAATAAAAAAGCAAAGAAACAAAACCTGTAATATGAAAACCTGGCCAGATTAGAGAAGGTACAATCTCAATTCTAACACAATAAACTGCTGAATACTCAAAAACAAAACAAAAAACAAACTGCACCCCCTCCAATTATACTAATAAAAAACCCCATTACTATAAAAACTGTCTCTGTAGTTCTCCCAGAAAGTGCTATGACAACCAGCACTCCTGCAATACATTTCTTTTCAAAAACACTGTACACATATCTACAGAACTACTGTAAGTCATGTCAGCTTTTAAAACGTATAATCAAATGTATATTTCTAAAATGTATGATCAATATTACTACACATGTGAAACTAGCTTTAGAGTCTAACTGGCAAATGTACTGATGTCAGCAACTGATGGCATAATTAGTTTCAGCAGAACCATAAGCAGATATGATTAAACTTTAAAAGGTTTAAGTAATTTTATCGCTGTAAAATGCTTGTTGATAAAAGCTCTAAGCTTTGAAGATACAAAGCTACGATTAATAGACCAATTTCCGACATATCATTATTAATTTTTTAATAGGATAGTGTCCACAGGCCCTTGTCAGAATTGTAGCATCATTATACCAGGCACTGTACAAAGTTCAGAATACACAGACTGCTTTCTAAAGATGCTGGAAACTGTTTTAATGACCTTAAAAGTCATGACTAATCCAGTATTCCTAATATTTAAAAAATAATAATAGCAGGAAGCAGACGAAAGAAAAGAAGACCAGTAACCATAACGGCTGTGAGGATTAACTACATGAATCCAGTTTGTAGTGAAAGCTAGGTGGATCTTTTTCCCTTCTTGTTATAAAAGGAAACACAGGCAAATTTTGCTGGCCATTCTGTAAGTTATACGACCAGGTAATCTCCTAGTAGTGTCATAGTAGGAAAGGGTGTCCAGAAAGTATTTCTCCAGGGAATTAAAAATGAAGAAAAGCCAGCTGTAAGGAAGGTATCTACAGCAGAAGAAAAGCATGACAGTACCTTACTGGAAACACAAAAAGATCCTTTACTTCAGAGAAGGATGTAATCGGTAAGGGACACATTAAGACAAAACAAAGACTCAAATCCTGAAGAGATGTACACACACGTTTATATACTGTTATTTACAGACTCTGACTATATGCATATGTTATAAATTACGGCAGTAGGAGCTCGATGCTTCTCCTTTACCACAGCACCACAGTGGTACAACCCCAGTGTTCTCTTGTAGTTTACACAGCCTTGGATTAGCAAAGAAATGAGATCTGGGAATTCTGCATCAGGACAGTCTGCAGAACCAGTCTGTTGTCAGATTATTTTATGAGTGCTTTTTAACTTCAATCACTATAATCCCATTTGCCCAGACTAACGACCCTACATGTACTAGAGAAGAAACACTAAGCTGTAAATTCCTTCTGTCTGGTCCGAGCAAGACAATCGTTATCTGGAGATGGACATGATAGCGTAGAGTAATTTGAATAGCTATTCTACAAACCAACCTTTCATCTCAAGCAGAAAAGGGAAGGAAAAGAAATGGGTATTAAAAGAGATCACAGTTTAAAGTAATGAAACCAACATGCATTTGTTGTTCACTCAAGTATTTCTGACCTGACCATCTGGGAAAAAAAAGGTAGTACTTCACAGCAATAAGTATTACAGTAGTCCTAACATGCTGAGTTACTGAACTGTCTGCAATGTTTATGGCTAATTAACTGTAAGTTACACTGACAAGCTTCAACATCAGTCATACATACACATAAAGAGATATATTTTATAAGGCTACAAAACTGTCTGAGTTTTATTAGCAATAAAAAAATGTCAGCTTTTATCATGCAAGCAACTATTAAAACCATGTGAAAGAGGCAAACTGACAAAGAAAGGAAAAAGTATACAGGTCTCATTATTGTGACCAGTCTCAAAAGGCTATTACACTGATACAGCAGTGTTATAACAAAACAATCTGAAATTAACATACTGAGTCAATACACACATCTGATGGTCAGCTGAAAGAAGAGAAAGGAAAACAACCAACCAGGAAGAACACTGTACCTTTTAGCACTAGTTGACAATTTAGCAGCTGTTTTGCTTGATATTTTCCCCTCTTTTTTCTTGGGTTGAACTTGCTCCCTTTCTTGCTCCTGCTGAACACCTTCACGCTGATCTCCATCAGAGCTGCCTCCACTAGTGCTTGGACTATCATCCACTCTCTGCCCCTCTGTAGACATGGCAGATGCTGCACCGAACAAAGACAAACAAGTAAAGTTAGCTTTTTGAGAAGAAACTGTCGAATTGTATTTCTTACACGCTTGAAGGAAAGAACACATGGGATATATGCCTTTGTCTTAATAAAATAACGCTTGTGTCACGGTAGTTCAGTAATCCTCATACTGAAGGGTTTCGCCACAAGCATCTTAACAATAATTCAAGAGCTGGCAATTTTAAACCCTATACCACCCCACCCCCCAGAAAAACCCAACAAACCCATAAACAAAAAACCAAAATAAACAAACAAACCAACCAACCTCCCCCACCAAACACCTCATATATACATATATGAAACCCAGAAGTTACTGAAGTTAAGTGGGAAACGTAATCCTGCAAGTGTAAAACCATTCACTGTGAATTATGTTTTTCAACCACTCAGCAATACCATGAGTTAGCTGTCCCATCAACTACGCCACCAGTTCAAATCTACCGTAGCTTTTTAAAAACTGAGAGTTATTACTATCTTAGGGCTCTCTGTTATCCCATATGAAATAAATCTGTGGGTTCATTCCAAGTCTACAATGTGGGTTTCCGCATTGCAAAATCCACATCTTGGCATGCTTGATGGAAACATAGAACTAAACAGCTCTAACACAGGACTGTTTGTATTTACTAAAACGGTAAGCACGCTGGTAGAGGATATATAAGGAGAATTTTTCCTGACAAATATTATTCAGGCAACATGAGGCAGCAAAGCTGTTAGAGAACATGAGCAGCAAGAAATCTCAGTATATTTCAGACGTCAAGTTAGTCAAGTGCTTTATTTGCACACTTCTGATACTAGTTAGCTATTTTTATTTCTTCCTCCATTTTAAATAGTATAACAATATGCCGACAGATGAGGAATTACAAGCCCACTGTTACAGCTGTCATGACTTCTCAAACTCTCAAACTATTCTAATGAAGGGCAGATGTCCATGAAAAACTCCTACTGAATTAGCATATGTGGTGGCACTGACTGATTTAAAAAAACCAAAAAACCAAAACCAAACAAAAAACCCAAACCAACAAAATCAAAACCAAATCAAAACAAAACCAAACTGAAACCCAGGTCCCTCCTTTAACTCTGAATCTGTAGCTTATATACCTATGTTATATATATCCTTCTCTAGAGATTTTTAATAAAAAGCACACAGGCCCAAACGTTACTTGCTTACACCCACGCAATCCCCATATATCTGGGTGGTTTTCTGATCAGATCTGTCTGAATCAAGAATTTGCTCTTTCATACACAAAGAGTTTCAAATTGCTGTGAACTTCGACTCGCTTTTCCTCCTACCTATGTACAGACATCATCACAATTAAGAACAAAACTATTCACCTTGACTATTATATGTTTTAAGACTTGCTCAAGGGAGAATAATGAGATTTCAGGCTCAGATTCAACCATGCTTGTTCTGTGGATTAAACGAAGTTCATCTCCCTGTACATATTTATGGATAGAGACAGCAAAGGAAAAGTAAATTAATATCAATGCCAACAGGGGTATGTTGAAAAGGATGCTTTTTAAAAAGGCACAAGTGTTCTAGTTACAGAATAGAAATAAATTTACTCCCATACTGAAAAACCCTTACCAAGCTCTAATTCTATCAAATAATACACACCATGAAGTAGAAGAAATAATCTCTTCAGGGCTCATTGACACATCCAACTAACTTCAGGAGGAATTAGTCTTTTTTGTCTAATGTGTGAAGGTATACTGGAAAAGAATTCCAGAAGTATGACATCCCTTCAGAATGTTTAGACATTAAAAGACATAGCAAGCAACACCAAGTGGTAGATATGCAACTAAGGTTTCCCTTAACCAGCTTAAGCTGCATTTTTGATTTTATAACAGAAAATAATATTTTCATATATATAAATACACAACACCTAGCCTGCTCATTAAGGTAACTGAAATAATGAACGCTTTCTGCCCTAAAATTAAAATACAGAATTTGTCCAAGCCTAGAGAACAATTTCTCCTATAGTACAGCTACAACAATATATTTAACACAGTTCATAAATTTACATAGGCTGATGTTCAGATATTTAAACCCTGGTTGTCAGATTTCAGGGTAAAAGCTGCAGAACACTTAGAGGTAATAAACAACAAAAGTATCACATTTTGACAAGTCAAAATATGCAACTATAATGCAATTTTGGTAATAAACACCCATTTTCCTTGCTTCTACATAAAGTTAAAACACAGCCCCATCTCTTTTTATAACACTTTTGCTGGTCTTTATTTGTCCTAGATTTTACTTCTGAAATTTGCTTAATACATCTAATTTTAAAGAGAAAAATTCTCTGTTCACAATGTACATAGGCTTTAACACTGCAGGCCAGAAAGTTAAAAGCATATTTAACAATGCTTATATGCATAGGACATCTGCTATGAATAATCTTGGCTATAAATATTACTATTATCCAAAAAACAACTGTATTCACTTCGTAAGTTCAGGTTACTATCCAGCAGACAAACACTGTAACAGTAGCCCAGAGCATATAATTACTGTAACATGTAATGCCAGCATTTACAAGAGGAAAATGCTTAAATCTGTCATTTGATGTCTGGCTAGTTTCTGGCAGGGGGTGGGGGGTGTTTGGGTTTTTTGTTGCTGGTTAGTTTTTTTTTTTTTTTCCTTTCTCCTTCTCTCCCTGTTCCCCCTTCTGACATTCAGGCAATTCTTTCTATTCCCTCTCCTCACAATATCTGCAATTTTAGGAAGTTTTGTTCAAGGGATGCTCAATATTTCAGTGAAAGCGTGTTTTAAGGGGCCTGAAATTAGACACTTCAAACGAGGTCAAACTTAAAAGACACACAAACATACGAACAAGTAAGAGAATGGGAAAAAAAAATCAACCGAGGGGATGACACTGTGAAGAAAATATTTCTCTGCCACTAACACAGACAGAAATACAAGATACTCCTTGAATCTGACAAGCCATAAGGTGTTTGCAACTGTCACACAGAGCAAGAGGGAAGACACACGATGTCCAGGTTCCCGCCTGCCAGGCTATTCTACATTCAGACGAGGGTTGCTAACCTCCCTGCTGTTGTGCAGAGAAAAACGAGCAGAGGGGACAGAGGAAGGAGTGAAGGGGGACTTAAAAGCCCCTCCCTTAAGGTGAGATGCATCAGCACAGAGACAGATCATAAGTGTAACTACGACTATCAATTCGAAGTGAAGTGTCCAAAATATTTCGCTTTTGTCAATTTTATACACTGACACCTTCCCCTTCCTCCTCAAAATAAAAACAAAACCAAAACAACAACAACAAAAACAAACAAAACAACAACAACAAAAAAGACAAAAATACCCCAAACCACCAGTCATTATCACACATCA